>ML058451.1:530805-953804 GCA_003013855.2 Liriodendron chinense
ATTGGAAGTGTGTGCTTATGCATACCTTTTGGAAGATGAGATACAGACCATGAAATAAACTCTTTATGATTGGAACCAATTTAAGCATAAGTATTTTTCTAGAGATCAATCACTCTACTACCCCCAACGTAAGACGCTATCGTGATTACTTGAAAATAACAATAAGCAACGTAAGGCAATAACGGGAGAGTATGGAAAAGAGGAGAATAATGCCAACCGGTTAGACAATGGTGATCACTTTATGGAGCCATATCAACCATCTAAAGCCTCATATATACTATGTCATATCAATTGGTGGGATCATCAACCAATTGTCAACTTGGTAAGATGAGCCAACCATGGATGCCAACAACTATCCTCAAGAGTTTCTTTCTCGATACCGCAACCGACCGAACTCTTGAGGATTGCGAGAGTTGTATGGAAACAACTAGCAATGCATACAAAACCTCTCGCCATCTCAAAATATTGAACCCAACATTGGGAACACCGAATCAATCCCCAACAATGAGGAGGATGAGGTATCCAAACCCAACCTTCTCTAGATTTAATGACTAACTTCTAGAGGAGTATTGATCTCAGTGATCCCACCATTACCATCGATTATGGTAAATCAACTATCTCTTTTAGCTATTCGATTGAATGATGAAGAGATTTCAAGGACGGTTGACGAACCCGAGGAATCTACAAAATCTGAAAGTGATAGTTTGATTGCCTACAATGAGGGTTTGAAGGATGTTGTGAGTCCATGATTTGCTCTTCCAAAGGGCGAATGTTTTTGATCCCGCAAAGATATTCTTGCTAGAGAGATGGCCGAAGTCGATATTTTTAGTCCTTCCACAACAACACATGCCATTTATAAGTGGAAGAACTCCCTTGGGTTGAAAATTCTGTTCTTTGGATGATGGGTGGCACAATCTGAAATTTCAAAGATCAACCAATGCTAGATGATGGCTTACCATAAATCTGAAAATTTTCTTTGGAAGACCTCCCCCTATAGAGGAGGAATTCCTTACCCTTGAAACAGAATTTCCTCAATCACTTAGGAGAACGAGGACCTTCATTCGACTCTCTCGATTTCCTAAAGGAATGCATGACCCACCTATGATCTGAGATGATGAGATGATTAAGGAGTTGGATAGTTTGTTAGACAGGTGTCGTGCCTAAGAACACCATTCCACTGATTTACACTCTTTACCATGTTTGTGGAAGCACCATGCAAATCTGAATTTGTGGAGGAGACAACTCAAACTGAAAAATACTTAATGAATGTCTCTCCACCATCATGGGTTCTTCAACCCATTGAAAATTCTGATTGGGAGGACCCGTTTTTAATCAATTACAACCCAATTCAGAACTTGAGGAGATATCTTTTTGCTGCTCTTATCTCCTCCTTACATGCGTGTGGTGCACTATGATTGGACTTCATGAAGAAACGCACCATGTATACATTCGAGCAGGACTTTGGATGGTCCTCATGAGAAACCTATTGAAATTCATGAAGATCCTGCTCAAATTTGATCATGTAGTCGATCGACTAATCAAAGGTAGGTAGGTAGGTTAGGATTTTTTCTGCATTTAGGATTGAATAAGTCTCATTGAGACAATGGAAGATGCTAGAATTGATCAACTTGCTACCTCAGGTACTTCGTTCTCACTCTCCTTTTTTTTTCATTGCTCTCATGTCATGCTATTGCATATTTTACATTGAGGACAATGAAGATTTGGTTGGGGGGTGAGATCCTGATGAATCTCACTAGCTTTTGTGACATTTCGAGCAATTATGTAGAAAATTTTCGATTTTTCTAAAATTCAAAACTCTTTTGGAAAACGTTGTTTCTATGCATTCAGATGATAGAGTATAAGAAGAGGAGATAGAAGTGAGTGATGTTGAAGCTTTGAATTTCTTAATATAATGGTTTTATATGTGAATTCCCCTATTTATGTGATGATAGAAAATTTGAACACTTTTACACCTAGTTCACATTACACGATTTTCATGGTTGAAAGGATTATGTGATTTGTGGATTAACTAGACTTTGATTTAAGGTGTTGAGAAACCAAGCCGGGGTACTTTGTCCATCCTTGTCCATGGGAAAATAACGAAAGATATGGATTTCTAAAAATCCTATCTAATTTAAAAGAAAAAGGAAAAGGAAGGATGAAATTGGGAATGATGGAAAAATGGTGGAAAATTCGATTAGGGCTACCTATACCAACCGGGGGATGGTTTACCCGTAACCAAAGCCGGAAATGGGACGTAGTGTGAAAGCGTCGGAAGGACGGTAAGCAAATTCCTGTCATAGGCTTGTTGTTGCTCTGTGCACCTTGAAATCCTATTAGTTGATCTATGAGAAGATACCCAGAAACTCATGAGATGAACTTTCACTATGCACACTAGGGTGAATTTGTTCAAGTTCTTCTATTTATCAATCAATCAGGGGAATTTCATATAAAACTTATTATGTTTAGAGTTTAAGGTTTCAACTTCTATCACCTAATTTTCTGATTTTTATCTTGTGTGTCTTGGAATGTGATAGAACCCCAATTCATCACTCATTATGCATGGTTTCATGATTTAAAGACTAATATAATCATGTTTGTGATGTAGGAATGAGAAGGAGACTTCACCAATTCATGAAAAGAGCTTTTATGCACTTGAAGATATAGACCAAGGGAAGGAAAGGAAGAAAGAAGAAGAAAGAAAGAAGAAAAGAAGAAAGAAAGAAGAAAACAAAGAAACTGCTGTAGACCGGTCATGACCGGTCGGCCAAGGAAGCCCGACCGGTCTTGACCGGTCGGCCATGCTTGCTGGAGTAATGCAAGAGGGCCTGACCGGTCGTGACCGGTCGGCCATGCAAGTTTCAGATTCCAGATTCTAAAACAGCAATGTATTCCCGACCTGGTTTTTCGGACCAGTTTTCTGGGCCAATCTTGATGATATTTGGAAATCCAACACATCCATGTCGAAGAGGAGCTCAGACGCCGAACTAACCCAAGTGGTTTCGTGTCGATCGGAGCTACGGATTGATCGTGGTGGCCAAAACAATACGAACTGTCCAGAAAGTTCCAGATTTCGCTGTTCCACTCTGGGCCGGTCCAGGTGGCCCATCATTGATGATATGAAGAATCTACTTTGACCATCTTTTAGACCACATCCATATATGAATAACCACAAAAGTTTCAGATCAAAAGGATGTGTGGTTTGATCGTACCGGTTGAAGAAAGATGGACCATCCAGAAAGATCCAACTGCGCAGAGTTTATAAAAGCCCTAATTGTTCTAATTTTCGGACCACATTCTGGGATCGTTTTGGACAATCTAATCCATCTATCATGTAGAGGAGGAAGTTTTCTACTCAATGTTCAAAATTTGAGATCAATCCGACCTCTGTACACTCCGGAGCGTTGAAAGCAAGATGACTGGTTCTGAAGGTACCCGAAGTGCGCGATTTTGAGAGGCGGTCGGTGATGTGATTGGTGGGCCCATTCAGAGGATAATCTTGGAAATCTAAATCATCTATGATGGAAGATCACATTACAAGGAAGCTACAATCAAATTTGAAGGCAATCCGACCATTGGTTAAGCCGTACCAAGCGAAACAAATTCTGCTATGTTGCTGTACTATTGCTGCACTATAAAAGGAGGTGCTCTCTTCTATTCCATCAACCAAGGACGTGGGGAGCAAGGAGTTCAAGTCATAGGAGGCTTCCTAGCCTCCTCCAGCTAGTTTTTCTTCCTTTTCTTAGTTCTAGTTCTAGTTTTTAATATGCTTTTATTAGCTAATCTCTTAGCTAGAGCTAAGAGGTGAACTTATAGTTTTCAGATGCTTTAATTCGTTTTATTGGTTTTAAGATTGGTTTTATGATTATGAACTAAGGTTTGAAGTTTATACAAGTTTTAAGTAGTTTTTCTTAGTCTTATGATGACTCATGGATGTTTGGAGAATTACTTAGTTCTTAATTGTTTGAACGGTCTAGACCTGTATGATCTCGAGGAATCGGAGTGCGCTCTAGTACTAAGCTCTTCATAAGGGACTTCCATGCCAAAGTTCTATTTTTCTGTTTTTCTGGAATATGTAATGACTGTGTAGACGGAGAGGACGGAACATCTTTCTCGACTTGTGAGCATCTCTACTCGTGGTCATTGAAAAGGCGTCGTATCCCGTCATGCGAGCATCCTAGATCGCGAGCATCTCCCGTCATGCGAGCATTCCCGGCTCGCGAGCAGCTCCTGACATATTAATAGCCCCCGTCGTATGAGTAGCCTTGGTTTATGGTCTCTGGTAATGACGTACCTCAGCTTATAGTACCAGCAGTCCATATAGGCTGATTTTAGCTTTATCTATAACTCTGAACTATGGAGGATCTCCATTAAGAGACGTAATCAGCTAGACGTCTGAAGTGTTTAGGCCACCCCTTTACCAAAGGATTAACACGATAAGCATCTTATCCCCTAAAACCAGCCGTGATCTTAACGGTTTGCGTAACAGATTGGATCACTTGGATCTATATAAATAGATGATTCCATAGAGGAGAGAGGTACACAATACACAATCTCTAAACTCCTAAACTGTTGGTTTCCTTTATAACCATACCCTATCTGACTTAAGCTTCGGAGGGCTAACGGCTGGACGCCGGCCACCTGTAGTTCTCCTTTATCTCTTTTCAGGTCCTGGAGGAAGCATCCTGGAAGGAAGGTGAACATCTGGAGGATCCTGTTACAAAATCCAACGTAAACAACTTGGGTGTGCAATCTTCGGATTGTAGCGGGTGACCACTAGAGTACACTAACTATGACGGTTGGATGGCACAACTAAGAGTCACCACTTACTTTCATTTTGCACTAATGACTGTAGGAAGGCACATCCCAACTACCTGATCGGCTCAACTTACGGACCCCGATTCTGACGGGTAGGGCATTGGTAGCTTTTGTAATGGCAGTTCATAACAAATATTTTGAGTGTTGTTGGAACTTTTTTATCTCGGCTTCTAGTAGTAACCATAGTCCCTTTTAGTTAGTCTTGAGCCTCAATCCGGACTAAACCCTAGTTGTGCAATGAACATAATCGATACAAAGTTCCTATAATCAGTTGTCGAATCAGGCTGGAGTCTATTGACTCGTCTTCAGAAGTGATCCTGGTCCCGCACCTTTGTTGATAGCTAATATGCAATGAGAGATAAGAATAGAACCTGCTCACGCATGCATAAATGTGCGGGACATTATAACGAGACAAGGGATCTTTGATGCACGATGAATGCAATAATTGAATGTATATCATATGAGATTGATTGTATGTGATGGATATAATAGAAGATATGTCATGTGAGAATGAATGTATATGAGAATACAATAGTATGTATGCCATGTGAGGTTAAATACATGTCGAGTTAAGTAAATGTTGAGTGTAAGCAAGATGAATGCTGGATTAAGCAAAAATGAGTGTTGAATTAAGCATAGATGAATATTAGATTAAGCCAAGATGAGTGCTAGATTAAGTAAGATGAATGTTGATATACGAAGCAAACAATATTATCTAATCACAGCTCCATTTCTGTACAGATTTACACTAAAATGATATTCTGGTCATTTTGCTACCTGAAAATTCTAAGTAAAAATCTGGAGTTTTAATATATCCACAATCGACCATAAAATATCATGAATATTTTATCGCTCTTTGGTGTTTTAGCATAATTAGGGTATATCAGATTTTTTGAACGGTTTAGATTCGAAGAAAGCCCCTCCATTCAAAAGACGAACTTTTTGAGGAGTGCCAAAAAGTTACGATTTATACTTTGGATGGAAAATCAAAATCTTCATTATTAGAAATTTAATTTTTTAGTATTTTTTATTGAATCCAAATTTGGGAGGGGGGGGGGGGGGGGTACTTCCTTATTTACATAAATAACTTAAAGTAAACAAGTACGGTATGTAGTGCAGGTGCAGGTATGCAGTGTAGTGTAGTGCAAAAAAAGTTATGTCGGGCGCATGTAGCAATGGGCGCATGTGGGATTGGGAAGGAGTGGATGCATGTGAGCTGGAGTGGGCCCATGTAGGAGTATGGGCACATGTTGGGAGTGGGCAGATGTGTCCCTTTGTCAGAGGGTGTGGGCACATGTGTCCACAGATGCTCTCTCTCTCTCTCTCTCTCTCTCTCTCTCTCTCTCTCTCCTTCCTTTCTCTTCAGTCCACACCTTGACGTCATTAGGTGTTGGGGTATTTATAACCAAGAATCCCGAGTACGGATCCAATAGGAATCGAGCGGATGGAGTTCTGGGGGCATGTGGCACCGCCTCGAGTGCATGTCCCTATGGGCAACTTCTAGACTTAGCATTTTTCAGCATTTCATGCCAAGAGCATGTTTTTTCTACATTTGCGCGCCTCCACGAAAATGACCATAACTCCTTCATTACAGATCTGTTCTGGATGCTCTTAAACTCGTTAGAAAGCTATTTCGGCGATCTAAGCAATGAAACTATAATGATCACCTTTAAAATCCTCTTTTATCTTTAAAAGTGGGCCATAAGTGATCAATGTCATCAATAATACACGATCTTCGGTGAACGACACATATCTCCTTCGTTATAACTAGGAATTAGATGATCTTGGACTTATCAGAATCGTGATTAGGTATGAATTCCCATGACATATCATTTTCCTTGAACATATATTACTTGTCCAGTCATCCTCTGACTAGAAGTGAGCTCTTCACTGATATATGTTCTCATACTAAGAAAATTCAAGCTTCAGGCTCCGACTGTTCACTCCAATGGACAGGTACCTTTTCGGGGATCAAAGTCACTGACACCATAACACTTTTAATATTTAATCATTTTCTAAATGAATGGGTCGGCTGGTGAATGGTCAAATGCTGTTAATTTCGGTAGTTCCTTCCCAATTCGAATCCTTCAGTCAGCTCTTAGCAGGGAAAAACGTCCTTCGGGGTGTGCAGGTGGAAATATGCATCGCACAGCATCCAAATTTAGAGGTTAGGAGTTTTGGGCATTCTGAATCATTTGGTGGTGTTGAGCTCTTAATTGTGCATATTCTAACCCCAATTCATCACTCATTATGCATGGTTTCATGATTTAAAGACTAATATAATGCATGGATTTGTGAATGTAGGAATGAGAAGGAGACTTCACCAATTCATGTTTAAAAGAGTCACTTTGTATGCATTGAAGATCAATAGACCAAGTGCCGAAAGGTGGAAGAAAGAAGTAAGAAAGAAAGAGAAGAGATGATGAAGAAAATCTGAAATTTTTTTCTTAGACCTGTCTGTAGACCGGTCGCTAGACCGGTCGCCAGACAGGTCGATAGACAGGTCGACAGTGTATTTTTTTGAACTGTTTTTCTCATCTTAGACCGGTCGCCCGACCGGTCGCCAGACAGGTCAAGAGTAGTCCAGAAACACATAAACTCTCTGGATAGATTCTACAGTTTTGAGATCGATCGTGCGACCGATCGTCCACACCTCAGACCGGTCATGTGACCGGTCGTCTGCAGCCTCAGACCAGTCGTGCGACCGGTCGGCCATGCGTAAACAGCAGTTTCTAAATCGGGCTCCGAAATTCTCTGCGCAAGTGCGTAAATCCTTACGCAATCTGGAAGTTTCTTATGCAATGGACACCCCCAAGCTATAAAAGGACTTCTTCCCTTCATACCAGAGCATGCTAGGACGTGAGGATTGCTTGGGAGATGGATTCTACTTCAAGTTTTCTTAGTTTTCTTCCTGTTTTAGTAGTTTTTTTTTTTATGTTTTTGAGGCTTTTTAGTTCAAGGATGTTAGAGATGAACTAAAACCTCTTTACTAGAGCTAAGAGGTGAAGCTTTTGATTCGTTTTTGATGGATTGATGCAACCTAGGTTTCCTTTTTATGATTTAATTGATGAATTTTAGTTAATGTGAGTTTGAATCAAGTACTAGTTGGGTTTTTTACTTTGATCTCTTGATGACTCCGGGCTCATGTGATTCTTAGTGATCCTAACTTAGTAATTTAGCTTCTGAGCATTGTTTATGCTTGTATAGTTCATTGATCTATCGTCGACTCCGGGCATGGTAGATTCTTTGATTGCCTTGTATGCAATGGCCTGATTTTCATGTGGGAACTCATTCAACTAAAGTTCTTATCTTTTGTTATAATCTGGAATAGCTGTTTGTTGATTGATTTTGATTTAATTAGAGTTCTAATCATTAGTTGTAATCAAGTCTAGTGACAGGATTTGATGAAAGCTATGGTTGTGAATCTCAACTAGATTGGAAAAAGGCTTGGCCTACACAATTGAGTGTGCCCAAGGCCTGAGCATTGTTGTGGGAATCAAATCAATGAATGAGCAACTGTTTTAGATGATTGTTGATTTAACCGCTCTATATTTCGATCGGATAGAGATATGAATTCGATGCCGATTGTGTTGTGAGAGACCTAGTTGTGTTGATGCATTGAAACTTATAAAAAGTGGATCCTTGGCGCTCTAGTGCCCTTTTAGGTTGAAATTACCTTACACATTCACTGTTTAAACCCAAATTGTTATTTTCCAGCTTTAGTTCTTAATAGGATCTTAATTACTAGTTATTTTAGACAACGTCTGAGAATACCCATTCATAAATCTCTGTGGCAACGATACTCGGTCTTACCGAATTATTACTACTTCTCAACCCTACACTTGGGGACTGTTATAGGCAAAATAATGGAGATCAACTCAGCTATTAAGATTTTACACGGACACCCATTCGACTCTCGAGATCATCTGATCAAGAGTCGCAGATTGGGTAAATACGGAAGTGCCCATTCGACTCTCGAGATCATCTGCTCGAGAGTCGCAGGATGGATAAATACGGAGCACCTATTCGCAAGGCTTCGAGCTCCCATAGCTGATAGTCAGATGAAGCAAAGCAGAGATTCCCTTCTCGATATGCGAGCAGACCTTCTCACAAGTCATTGAAAAGTGTTACATCTGAATGAGCGAGCACTTGGACTCGCGACCATCTTCCAACATACGAACAGTTTTCTGTGGCGACATCCCTTAGCCTTCAGTACCAGCACCCGATTCCCGTCGAGCAGCTTGTCCAATCCCTCTGTGACACTAAGTGGGGTTACACCCAGTTCGGTGGTCTCCGCCCCTTCGGCGTCTCCTTCCTCTTCACTGGCTATGATTCCAACTATGGCTTCCAGCTCAACATGAGCAATCAGCGCTACTACTACGCCTACCAGCAGCCTGTATAGGTTGATTTTGGGCTTATCTTCTCGTGGTTCCGAATCTCAAGGGATTGCTATCAAGGAACGTGATTGCCAAAATAAGTAATTGGGTTTGATCTCACCTCTAAGGATAAGGATCTTATCACACGAAATCAGCAGGATCTCGTATCGTACATGAAATCAGCGGGATCTCAATATCTTACGTAACAGATTGGATCGCTTCAGATCTATATAAAGGGATGATTCCATTAAGAGAAAGGTACACAATATTAAATCTCTGGCCTGCTTTTGTTTGGTTTTTCTCCTTGCTTTGCCTGACTTAAGTATCGGAGGGCTAACGGCTGGACACCAGCCACCCTAAGTTGCTTTCTATCTTCTTACAGGTCTATCGGAGGAAATCCCTGCTGGAGAGAAGGTGAACAACCGGAGGATCATATTACAAAATCTGACGTTAACAGTTTGGCGCCGTCTGTGGGAATCGACTTGATCGTCGAAATCAATCGTTCTAACCACCGATAAAAATCCTTCGGCGATGCCTCCAAAAAAGGCTGTTCATCCTTCGACTTCAAGGCAGGCACCACCTCCGCCCGATGAGACGGAATCCGTACCTACCCTTCCACCTGCTTCGACGAACATCCCTCAAGGAGCCCTAAATATGCCATTAGCAAACCCATTATTGGAAGCTTCTGGAAATCAAGATGATGTCTTGCGTTTCCTCGGAAATACTCTTCTGACTCTGAATGCCGGAGTTCAGGCCCTGTCGAATCGGCTTGATCAGCATCTCCCTGAACCGCAGAGACAACCCTCCGAAGGGTTACCACCGCAACCCATACCAGTGGCTTCCAGACATTCTATGGACGAACCACAGGTCCCGCCACACCATCCAACATCAAACCGAACACCACTTGGCAACCATCATGCCGTGCCGTCTCCACATTCTATACATTCTAGTTCGTCTCGACAACCTCAACCTCAGGGCTCCACCGCCGAAACATCAGGTTATACCCTACCATGGGAAGGAGACCTCAAAAGAATCCATGATCGTTTTGACGTCATGGAACAGCGATATCAGGCAAATTGGCCATCTACCATCATGGCAGCGATACATCAATCCGAGTCCCCCTTTACCAGCGAGGTCATGGAGGCGCCGTTACCTAGAAAGTATCGAACGCCTGTTATCACCCCGTATACAGGTATTGGTGATCCTCTTGAACACCTAGAAACATACAGGTCTCTCATGGAGTTGGAGGGACATGGCTCAGAAATCATGTGTAGGGCTTTTTCCCTAACATTGAAGGAAGCAGCTCGTACGTGGTTCCGGGGATTAAAGCCTCGTTCCATCAGCTCCTTTTCCCAGTTATCGGAGATATTCCTTTCTCAATTCATGGGAAGCATTCGCATTAAGAAGCCAGCCTCCCATCTGATGGATCTGAAACAGCAGCATGGAGAGACAATAAAGGAGTTCACAGTACGGTTTACTGCCGAAGACGTTCAAACTAAGGGTTATACTGAAGAAAAAGGTCTTATAGCCCTCATAGCCAGAATAACGAGCGAGAAATTCAGGTTTGCTTTAGATAAGAGCCTTCCAAAAACTATGGCAGAGTTCCAAGCCAAAGCTCAGAAGTATATCAATGCAGAAGAAGTCGCGTTGACACGCCATGGAGTACAGGGTAAGAAACGCAAGCCAGAAGGAGCCTCTTCTACAGATAAAAAATATCGTCGTAATCAACGCGATCGTTCTCCCAAGAAGCCTTATTCTGGTAAATATAATAACTACACTCCTCTCAATCGATCTCATGAAAAGGTCTTAATGGAGATTAAACACAAGCCGTATGTGAAGTGGCCTGCAAAGATCAAATCCGATCCCGAGAAGAGAGGCAAGAGCAAGTTCTGTTACTTTCACAAAGATCACGGGCATAGAACCCAGGACTGCATATCTCTACGAGACCATATCGAAGCCCTTATTCGAAAAGGCCATCTCTAGGATTATGTTGCTCGTAAAAATCGATCACCAGAAAGGGCAAACACCTCATCTCGCCAAAAGGAACAACCTCATCATCAAACTGACCAAGAGGAAGCTGAGCCTACGGGAGAAATCCGCACCATCGTCGGAGGACCAGCTTGCGAGGGCGATTCTCAAGCTTCAAGAAAAGCATACGCTCGAAAGGCGTCCAAAGAACCCCAGCAAATCTATTGGCTGGAACAGACGTCTAGCTCGTCAAAGACCAGCCATCCTCCAATTTCCTTCACTCTCGAAGATACAACGGGAATTCACTTCCCTCATGAAGACTCCATCGTAGTCACATTGAAGGTATCAAATTATCTGACACATCAAATTATGGTGGATACAGGTAGCTCAGCCGATATTCTATACTTGGAGGCTTTCAACAAAATGGCACTTGCCAGAAGCCTTCTCAAGCCAGTATCGACCCCCCTCGTCGGCTTCGGAGGTGAGGTAGTAACGCCTAAAGGAAGCATCGATCTCCCAGTTACTTTTGGAGAAAGTCCAGCGAAGACTACCGTCTTCGTAAACTTCCTCGTGGTGGATCGAAAATAAGCGTATAATGCCATTCTGGGGCGGCCGTCTCTTACTAAGGTTGGGGCAGCCTTGCACCCTTCATATCTGTGTGTCAAATTTCCTACCCCAAATGGTATCGGGGTCGTGCGAGGAAGTCAACAAGAGGCACGATCTTGCTACCAGATAGCCCTACAAGATCGAAAGAAGGCTCAAGCGACGCCCATTATGGAGATAGCGCAGGGTTCACCCAACTTTCCCACCAACACTTCGTTGGATCCGAGAGAGAATGCTCTCCAATCAGGAACTCCTGGGGAAGAAACAGTGGCGATTCACTTAACCAAAGGTGACCTGTCCAGGGTCGTATACATTGGATCCTCTTTAACCAGTGTCCATCATGATGATCTGGTCCGTTTCCTCACTGAATACTAGGACGTGTTCGCTTGGTCTCATAAAGATATGCCAGGCATCGACCCCAATGTCATCGTACATCGTCTCAATATCGACCCGAAACATAAGCCCGTACACCAGAGTCAATGTGCCTTTACTGCAGAAAGACAAATGGCGATCAAAGCTGAAGTCGAGAAGCTACTCACGGTCAATTTCATAAAAGAAGTAGACTACCCAGAGTGGGTGACGAACGTGGTTCTCGTCCGGAAAGCTAATGGCAAATGGAGAATGTGCGTCGACTATTCAGATTTGAACAAAGCATGCCCCAAAGATAGCTTCCCGACACCGCGGATTGACCAGTTGGTCGATTCAACAGCTGGACACGCTCTGCTCAGTTTTATGGATGCTTATTCTGGTTACAACCAGATCATGATGCATCCACCTGATAGCCAGCATACCGCCTTCATCACAGATCGGGGATTATATTGCTACCAGGTAATGCCGTTCGGTCTTAAAAATGCAGGGGCCACTTATCAACGTCTCGTCAACAAAATATTCGCTGCTCAAATCGGTAGGAATATGGAAGTTTATGTCGATAACATGCTCGTGAAAAGCACCGTAGAAGATGATCATATTTCTGATCTTCGAGAAGCCTTCGACCAAATGAGGAGGTATCAAATGAAATTGAACCCAGAAAAATGTGCATTCGGAGTATCTGTAGGAAAATTTCTTGGGTTCATGGTCGGTCAGCGCGGAATTGAGGCAAATCCTAAAAATATAAAAGCATTGATGGAGATGAAATCCCCCACCACTCTGAAGGACGTCCAGCGTCTGGCTGGTCGCATCGCATCGTTGAATAGATTCATCTCGCGAGCATCTGACAAGTGCTTACCATTCTTCATACTCCTTCGTGCAACGGCCAAGTCTGATTGGAATTGGATGCCACAATGTGAGGAAGCCTTTCAACAATTGAAGCTATACATGAGCACACCCCCCATTTTATCTAAACCTGTAGCACATGAGCAACTCATTCTGTATTTATCTGTGTCCTCTACGGCCGTTAGTGCCGCTTTAATAAGAGAAGATTCCGGGGTGCAAAGGCCCGTTTATTATATCAGTCGAGCAATGGTTGATGCAGAAACTAGGTATTCTGATATGGAGAAGCTGGCCCTAGCCTTAGTCACGGCAGCTCGAAAACTGCGACCATACTTTCAAGCCCACGCTATTCTAGTACCAACGAATCATCCACTGCGGTAAGTCCTTCAAACACCTGAGGCTTCCGGACGCTTAACTAAATGGGCAGTCGAGATCAGCGAGCACGATATCTCATTCTGCCCTAGGACCGCAGTCAAGGGCCAGGCCGTGGCTGACTTCATCGCCGAATTCACATACTCTCCTGATGATAATACCATGACCAGCGACCAGCCTCCTTGGTCACTCTTCGTGGACGGGTCGTCGCGGGCCAGTGGCAGTGGAGCGGGCCTGATTTTAGTGGCTCCCGACGGGTCGCATTTCCAATATGCTCTGCGTTTCGATTCTGTATCTCGAATAATGAAGCAGAATATGAAGCCCTGATCGTCGGCCTCGAATTGGCCATTGTCCTTGCAATTCAGAATCTGTCAATTCATAGCGACTCCCAGCTCATTGTCAACCAAGTCCTTGGAGAATTCGAGGCCAAAGAAGAAAGGATGGCCTTATACAAGTCTCGTGTCCTCATCCTGCTTGCAAAACTGAAGACTTATGAAATAATTCATATTCCTCGCGAGATGAATCAACTTGCAAGACAAATTCACCTTCGGGCTGCCAGGTATACCTTGTAAGACGGAATATTGTTGCGCAAGAGCTTTTCCTTGCCTTATTTAAGGTGTCTTCATCCAGAAGAAGCCCTTCGTGTTCTAGACGAAGTACACCAGGGGGCATGTGGTAATCACCCCAGCGGGCGATCCCTAGCATATAAGGCGATGCGGCAAGGATATTATTGGCCCACTATGAAAGCAGATGCAATTGAACTTTCTAAAAAATGTGACAAGTGCCAACGTTATTCACCTATACCTCATATACCATCCAAACGGATGACTCCAGTTGATAGCCCTTGGCCTTTCGCTCAGTGGGGGGTCGATATCATCGGGCCCTTACCCATGGGAAAGGGACAAAATAGGTTCGCGATCGTGGCGGTTGATTACTTCACCAAATGGGCCGAGGCAGAATCATTAGCTAAGATTACTGAGAAACAAACTACTAAGTTTATATGGAGAAATATCATATGCCGTTTCAGACTTCCTCACACTATAATTACCGACAACGGAACGCAGTTCGACAACGCAGCCTTTGATAAATTTTGTGAAAAATGGAAGATACGTAATCTCCGCACTTCTCCATATCATCCTCAGGCGAATGGGCAGGTCGAGGCAGTGAATAAGATCATCAAGCACCACTTAAAGACCAAGTTAGGTGAATGTAAAGGTGTGTGGCCAGAACTTCTGCCAGAAGTACTATGGGCATATAGAACCACGGCTTGTACATCAACAGGTGAAACCCCTTTCTCCTTAGCATTTGGTGTCGATGCAGTAGTACCCGTGGAAATTCAAGTGCCCTCATATCGGATCGAGCGGTATGACCCCGCGAGTAATCAGGAAGACCTTCGACTTCATCTCGATCTCTTTGAAGAACGGAGAGATGCCTCCCAAGTACGAGTGGCAGCATATCAACAATGTATTGCTCGTTATCGAAATGCTAAGATTCGACCTAGATCCTTCCAACCTGGAGATTTGGTCCTGAGGCAAAAACTCGGAGTTCCCGCTCGTTCACTGGATCCAAATTGGGAAGGCCCGTATCGGGTCATTAGGATTGTGCGACCCGGTACTTATTACCTTGAAGACATGCAGGGAAAGCCCGTACGTCGCCCTTGGCACGTGGAGCATTTGCTACGATACTATCCCTAGATTCGATGTAGTTCATAACAACATTTTATGAATAAAGTGGAAGATATCTTTTGGTCGCTACTCCATTTATTTGGACATGAATAGCCCTGAAGAGGATGCATACAATCCCTTGGCCAATTGCCTACCTTTGGTAGGGTTAAATTCACCTAGGATGGTCGCATTTCCATTTTATGGGTGACCATCCTTCTACCCTTGGTAAACTTAGAGTCTCAATCGATAGATCAGTCTATCTCCACGAGGGTATGGTCGTCATGACCCCCCGGATTGAGCACATTTCATCTCTCAATCGATAGATCAGTCTATCTCCATGAGGGTATGGTCGTCATGACCCCCCGGATTGAGCACATTTCATCTCTCAATCGATAGATCAGTCTATCTCCACGAGGGCATGGTCGCTACGACCCCCCGGGTTGAGCATAACTCATTGCAATAGGAAGGCATTCAGTGCACAAAGGAAAAGAAGGTAAACAACAACGAGAAGGTATTCATTGCATGAAAGGGAAAGAGTAAACAAGAAGAACAACACTTCCAAAAATATCTTTTCATTAATGATAAATGTTTACAAAATGTCTGCTCGCGAGTACAGGAGAAAGGAAAATAAAAAGGAAATCAATCTCTTGGAGGAGGAGCCGTGCTCTCGACTTCAGGGTTCTGGAGCCCCTCCAGCCTGCGTAGCTTCAGTCACCTCGTTCTCAGCAGCAGCTTGCTCTTCTGCAGCTATGATGGTCGCGACTCGATCAAATTCCCCCATATCGAAGGATGGGGTCATTCGTTGCACTACTCTTAGCGTAAAGTCGCGACCAGCATCATATGACTCATATCTTTCATCGTCATATAGCTGCGAAGTCCGGAACTCGGAAATTGCTCGAGGACCTTCCTCCGAGAGCATTTTTACAAGGGCGACTTTCTCCTCGTCCCAGTGGATCGAGTCGTCCTTGAGCTGTGCTAGAGCGGAGCGCTCTTTCTCCAGGTTCTCGTTGGCTTCTTTGAGCTGCGACCTAGCCTCCCCAAGCCGCTCCTCCAATGAGATCTTATCTTGGCGAAAGATCTCCTTCTCTCTCTCCGCCTTCTCCTTCAAGTCGGCGAGCTTCATGAACTTAGAGTCCAAAGCTTGATACCTCTCGGTCAAAACTTGGACTTTCTCTATGAGGATCTTGATCTCCTCATCTCTCTTAGAGATCACTGCCTCATGGGACTTGAGGAGTTGATCCCTTCCTTGAATTGCCTTCTCCAAGGCAGTTCTCTTCCCCTCAGCTTCATCTATCACGCGACGGGCGGCAACGATATCACGCCTCATTCCCAGGATAAGATCTAAGCCCTGCAAAAGTAATGGAAAATGTGAGAAAGTATTCTGGAACGTAACAACAGATTAAAGCAGGCCTTGGCAAGGTCTTACCTGAACCATCCTCACCCCCGCTTCGAGGAAAAGGTTCTCAGGGCTTGGCTCGGGAAGAGAGCCGAAGGTTTGGGGGGGACGTTCTCGAACAAGAATTTACATATTGGATGGAGGTGGCGGGGGATAGAATATGTCCCACTCCCAGACGGTTGGGCAACGACCAACCCAGCCGGCTCGCGAGGTGGGGGCATCGACTCGCGAGCAGGTCCCTGCTCGGCAGCAGGGATCAGTTCGCGAGCAGGAGCCGGCTCTCGAGGCTCTATTTACTCTCGAGCCTCTTCAGCCGGGGGCCAGCTGGACCCCGCCCCATCCGGGGAATTGTCAGCAATGTTAATCACTGGCGGTCCAGATGCGACCACCAGTGAGGGAATATTGGGCCCTGCCGGAGCCCCCGCCGTGCTCACGAGAAGGGCAGGTTGATCGCTACCCTTACGGGCGGGTGGTTAAGATGGTTCGGAAGGTGTTCTCTTCTGCCTTTTGGAGTTTGTGCCCTTCAGTCGGGGCAGCAGACCCCTCTTCTCCCCGGCCTTCGTCATCTCGGCTTCTCCTCTAGATATTAGGCCCGCTGCTGCAAGTCGTGAGGGAGACAAGCAAGCCTCGATGTGCCTATCACCAACAGGCACCTTGTACACCTTGACTATTTTCTCGTTGATTCCTCCCTTCAAATTTGGTTTTCTCAAGGCCGGGATACCTGCGAGCACAAACAAGGGACGAAGAATGAAGTAAAACCCTAAAATCTTAATTGAAGAAAACTGCACAATGTGAGATTGTGCCTACCTTCACAGAAAAAACGGGTAACCCCTGGACCTCTGGAGGAAGCAGACTCCCAGTTCCCGGAAGCGTAGAACCACCGTTTCCTCCAGCCGGGATAGTTCGAGGAGGGTTTCCCCAGCACGAAGTTATCCCGGTGCCAGTAGCACAGGTAATACCAGCCTTCGCTGGAGGGTGCTTCTTTAGACGGAACATACGGAGGAACTCCTCCGCTGTAAGTTCCCCGTTGCCGGCCTGAGCCCAGAGGGCAAAGGAGCCAAGGACTACCCTCCATCCGTTCACGATGAGTTGCCCGGGGGCAATCTTGTAACACCGGAGAACGTCGCGTATGAAGGGATGGAGGGGGAGGCGTACCCCCAGGATAAGCTGGTACTCATAAAAAGCTACGCATCCTGGGGGAGGGGAGTCTGGTGTCTCTCCATCTCCAGGCAGTCGGAGAGTGACTGAGTCGGGGATCAGGTATCTCTCCCGTAACTCAGCTAGCCGGTCCTCTGATAAAACAGAAGGATATCCGGCTGCTGTGTATCTCCCTGCCGGAACCCTCGCACTGCTAGAAGCAGAGGATTCCAGAGTGGCATCACCTAGAGGAACAATGGTCTCGTCAGAGTTCCCAGCCATGAGAAGATTAAAAAGAAGAAAAAGAGAAAAGGAAATGTACCCAGGTAACAGAAAGAGAGGAAAGAGGAACACCGAAGGAAGAATGACAGGAAAGGGGATGACTGCTAATTCCTTTCGAAAAGCTTCTGTAGAAAACCAGAGAAATGGCGGACTCCGTATATTTATAGGCAATCATTCCGCCGCATCTGATGGTACGTGGCAGCCCCTCCTTCGGCGCAGCACTCGAGCAGGCACGCCCATTAACTCCCCTGACACGTGGCAAGCGCCCCTTCATTTTCTGTCTACGGAAAGGCTGCGGAAAGCTGGCGCTCATTAATTCCAGCCCATCATGTGAGGCTCCGTTCTCGATGAAGGCAGCGGGCGGTTACGTGTGATAGTGAGCTAAGTCCTTCCCTTACGAATTCTTGGCGGCAAGGACTTGGGGGGCATCTGTTATAGGCAAAATAATGGAGATCAACTCAGCTATTAAGATTTTACACAGACGCCCATTCGACTCTCGAGATCATCTGATCAAGAGTCGCAGATCGGGTAAATACGGAAGTGCCCATTCGACTCTCGAGATCATCTGCTCGAGAGTCGCAGGATGGATAAATACGGAGCACCTATTCGCAAGGCTTCGAGCTCCCATAGCTGATAGTCAGATGAAGCAAAGCAAAGATTCCCTTCTCGATCTGCGAGCAGACCTTCTCACAAGTCATTGAAAAGTGTTACATATGAATGAGCGAGCACTTGGACTCGCGACCATCTTCCAACATACGAACAGTTTTCTGTGGCGACATCCCTTAACCTTCAGTACCAGCACCCGATTCCCGTCGAGCAGCTTGTCCAATCCCTCTGTGACACCAAGTGGGGTTACACCCAGTTCGGTGGTCTCCGCCCCTTCGGCGTCTCCTTCCTCTTCACTGGCTATGATTCCAACTACGGCTTCCAGCTCAACATGAGCAATCAGCGCTACTACTACGCCTACCAGCAGCCTGTATAGGTTGATTTTGGGCTTATCTTCTCGTGGTTCCGAATCTCAAGGGATTGCTATCAAGGAACGTGATTGTCGAAATAAGTAATTGGGTTAGATCTCGCCTCTAAGGATAAGGATCTTATCCCACGAAATCAGCAGGATCTCGTATCGTACACGAAATCAGCGGGATCTCAATATCTTACGTAACAGATTGGATCGCTTCAAATCTATATAAAGGGATGATTCCATTAAGAGAAAGGTACACAACATTCAATCTCTGGCCTGCTTTTGTTTGGTTTTTCTCCTTGCTTTGCCTGACTTAAGCATCGGAGGGCTAACGGCTGGACACCAGCCACCCTAAGTTGCTTTCTGTCTTCTTACAGGTCTATCGGAGGAAATCCCTGCTGGAAAGAAGGTGAACAACCGGAGGATCCTATTACAAAATCTGACGTTAACAGGGAGTGAACAAATTTTTGGTGCCGCTGCCGGGGATTTCTATGCGGTATTTTTAGAATTTTCTGAAATAACTTTTAGTTGAGATTGTGTTAAGATAGGTTTAGGATTTGTTTTGCTTTCTAGAGTAGGTTTTCTTCTAAATACTAACTTAGTTTGTTTTGATTTTACAGGATTCTAACATAGATCTACTTCAGGGATTTTTAGGAAGTTGAAGAAGAAGTAGGAATCTCAAGTGCCAAATCAGGTTCTATCTTTCTAACCTTACTCTTCTTCTTCTCCTACTCATTCCTACCATATTTATCTCTTGTAGAGTGGGTGGAGACTCCTTTTGGATCTCTGATAGGCTGGCCTTGTGCCACCTGGATTCCTATTGGTCGGCTCTGCCGTCTTGGATCACCTTGTGCTCAGAGATTTCTCTTCTCAATCTTATTCCTCTTTCTTCTTTTTCTGCACTTTTCTCAAAATACTCAAAGAGTGGGTGGGGAGTTCTCTGAACCCCTATTGACCAGGAGAAATCGGTCTCTATCCTTGCTTCTGGCTTAGCCATTACAAGACACCTTGTGCTTCGGTCTTAGAGAAGAGTAAAGAAAGGAAGGAAGAATTCTTTTTCCTTTTTGTTTCATTCTTTTTGGATTTGCATGTCACATTGGGCTCGGGATTCTAATAACCGACTCAATCGTGACGGAGTAATTGTTGAAGGGATTGAATTTGAGCCTCGTTGTTGAACCTCCAATTTATACATTGCATTGCCCATTACATG
Organism: Liriodendron chinense; assembly: GCA_003013855.2. Lineage (NCBI taxonomy): Eukaryota > Viridiplantae > Streptophyta > Magnoliopsida > Magnoliales > Magnoliaceae > Liriodendron > Liriodendron chinense. The sequence continues at coordinate 550,802 of ML058451.1, forward strand.
ACATGGTTTGCATGATTTTCATGATTTAAAGGCCCATCTAACACATGTTTTGTGATTACAAGGGATGAGAGCGGACTTCATTCAATTGGGATTAAAAGAAAGCTTTTGGAGTCATTGGATGAAGAATGAAAGAGAATCGAAGATAGAAGAAAGCAAGGAGAAGAGAAAGAAGGAAAGAAGAGAAGAAAAGAAAGAAAGAAGAACAATTTGAGGAGGGCTGACCGGTCATGACCGGTCAGCCACGGTTGCTGATCAAAGAGAGGAACAGGCCGACCGGTCTTGACCGGTCGGCCATGCACACTGGGAGATGGAAAGTTGGGTCTGACTGGTCATGACCGGTCGGCCACACTTGCTAGATGAATGGACAGTCCAATCCGACCGGTCATGACCGGTCGGCTGCACTCCCTGGAATGTTTAAAAGAGTAGTCCGACCGGTCACGACCGGTCGGCTCTGCGTAAGGAGAGTTCTTTCTAAATCAGGACTCCGAAAATTGCTGCGTAATGCGTAATCTTTCGCAGAATCCGACGCAAGGGAGGTTTATTGCTATAAAAGGACACCTAGGGGTTCTTCCTAGGTTATCAGAGAAGCTAAGGAACGAGGTTCTAAGGAGGGAAAGTGATCGTGGAGCGTCTGCAACTCTCCTATTCGGGTTTTTCTGTTTTTATGCTTTTATTTTGAGATTTTAGTTGCAGCATGACAACGCTCGGCTAAAACCTCTCAGCTAAGGCTGAGAGGTGAAGCTTGTAGCTAATTCTATGTTGGATTCAGTTTAATTCAAGTAATTTTCAATTCAAGTTTGGATGTTTCTTATGTTTCAGTTCCAAAAGTGATAGTTTGAGATGTTTTATGAGAGTTCATGTACCCAGGACATGAATTCCTTGCAATTCTCTGAGATTATCACAGGTTGCTCGTTTAGATTCGAATTATAGTAATCCTTGAGCAGGCCATAGTCCATAAGCATGGCTGTTACTCCGCAGGCTATGGATTTGAATTCTACATTGATTGAATGGATTAGAACTTGGAAGTTCAACTTGATTTGGATTGAATGTGTGTGAATGCTTTATTTTCCAACTAGATGAGAGATAGGACTTCAAATCTAGTTGTGATCTCCACTTGGATTGACTGAATTGACATAGGCTTGCTACAAGTGGATCCTTGAAAGCCTTAGTACTTTATATCTCTGATTTTTTATTAAGTTGCTGTTTTAGTTAAATACCCAATTGAATCTGAATTTCTTCCATAAACTGAGTTGCTGGAGTAGTTTTTAAGCTTGTTTCTATTTCCATGTGGATCTACCTCGGTCTTACCGAGTTTTATTACTACATCGCAGCCTTACACTTGAGGCGAGCGAACACTCGTGCTAGAAAACGTCAAAATTTTCCTGAAATCACTAGAGAGATGGCTGAAAATCAACCGAATCAAGGGGCTCATCAACATCAAAATCAAGCCCCAAACCTTACTGAATTGGATGAGAATGAAGTGGGGGATGTACCTTAACCTAGAACTTCATGTGACTATTTACAACCAGCTAGGACGGGTACTCCCTCTTGCATAATTTTCCCTCACAATGTGGGAAACATTGATTTTAAACTGGGGTTGATCTAACTTCTTCCTAGATTCCATGGACTCGACTCTGAGAGCGCGTATCTACACATTAAGGAGTTCGAAGAGGTTATTGCCACAATAAACTATGACAATGTGACCAAGGATACTATAATACTTAAATTGTTCCCTTTTTCCTTGAAAGAGAAGGCCAAATCATGGCTATATTCCTTAAGGCCAAGGTCTATTGGGACATGGGCTAAGATGACTAGGGAGTTTCTAAAAAAATTCTTCCCTACTCATCGAACCAATGCACTAAGAAGGGCCATAATGAACTTCGCCCAAAAAGAAGAAGAAACATTTTTCCAATGTTGGGAAAGGTATAATGAGCTATTAAACACATGCCCACATCATGGCTATGAACGGTGGAGGTTGATTAGTTTCTTCTATGATGGATTAAACTCAACCATGCGCCAATTTGTGGAGATGATGTGCAATGGGGAGTTCATGAATAAGGAAACGGAGGAAGCTTGGGATTATTTTGACATGTTGGCTGAAAACACACAAGCATGGGATACATCTAAGCCAACAAGTTCAAAACAACCCCAAGCCAAGGAAAAGGGAGAAATTTATGTTTTAAATGAGCAAGATGATCTAGGTTCTAGAGTGGCTAAACTCACACAAAAGGTCGAGGAGATGGAACTAAAGAAAGTGGACACAACCCAACAAAAGGGGGCTGTTGAAACTATTTGTGGTATTTGTGCTTCTAATGTGCATCAAACGCCAGATTGTCCAACAATCTATGCGTTTCGAGAACTTTTATTTGAACAATCGAATGCTTTGAATAGTTATCAACGACCTTTTAGTACTCCAAATTCAAACACGAACAATTCTAGTTGGAGAATCAACCCTAACTTCAATTGGGCAAATGGAAACACGGCTAATCAAAATAATCCTCAAAGGGGGCCCCCAATGCAAATTCCTATGGCCCCACCTCAATTACCTATAGAGGATACATTGAAAGCATTCATGGAAGGTCAAGCTCAAATAAATCAATCCAACCATACGATAATGGTTGAGCTTAAAAATTCGGTGGAGGAAATCAAGGCTCGCTTAAACGCAAGGGAAGGGATTCTTCCAGCCCAACCCATACCAAATCCAAAACCACAATGTGAAATAAGCATGCCTAGTTCTTCTAACCAACACATGGAACATGCTAAAGCCATCATCACTCTTAGAAGTGGTAAAATTATTGAAAAATCTGATCCGATGAAGGTTTCAACGCCTAATGATCCGGTATCTTCCAAAGAGGATGATGGACCTAGCACTGCCATGAATGAAAAAGAGCCATTGAAAGAATATAGGCCAGTTGCTCCATTCCCCCGCTTGATTGCAGCCAAACCTCAAGATAAATATCAGGAATTTTTGGAGGTTTTCAAGCAAGTCAAAATCAACATCCCATTGTTGGATGCCATTAAACAAATACCGTCATATGCTAAATTTTTAAAAGACCTTTGCACGGTGAAAAGAAAAATACATGTGCAAAAGAAGGCATTTTTGACAGAGAATGTAAGTGCTATTATAAATCACGGGATGCCTAAGAAATACAAAGATCTCGGTTGTCCGACAATATCATGTGTGATTGGAGACTACCGGGTGAAACATGCTTTACTTGATCTAGGGGCAAGTGTGAACTTAATTCCCTTTTCGGTCTATGAACAATTGGGTTTAGGTGAATTAAAACCCACCAAAACCACATTACAACTTGCTGACCGATCGATTTGTATTCCAAGAGGGGTGATTGAGGACGTTCTTGTCCAAGTTGACAAGGTCTACTACCCGGTGGACTTTATTGTCTTGGACACACGACCCATGGTTAATATTGGCCCCCAAATTCCTGTTATACTTGGCCGCCCATTCCTAGCTACATCGCAACCCTACACTTGGGGAAGCGAATAAGTTTTTTGGCGCCGCTGCCGGGGATACATCAAATGCTATCATAAATTATAGGAGTGGGGTCATACAAATGTCTTTTGGCAATATGACGATTGAGTTGAATGCTTTCAATATTGACAACCAACAAGATGAGGAGGATGAGGAGGTCCACGAAATAAACATGATCAATTCTATTGTGGAAAATGAGTCCCTCTCACCTTTTTACTCCTGTCACTTAGATGAAGATATGACTTACTCCCTTGACGAGAACGATGATATGATAAGGGATATAGTCACACTTTTCGAGTCGGTATCGGCATATGATGTTAGCTGAGAGAAGGTGTTCGCTCGCCTTAAGTGTAAGGCTGCGATGTAGTAATAAAACTCGGTAAGACCGAGGTCGATCCACAGGGAAATAGAAACAAGTTTCCAAACTACTCCAGCAACTCAGTTTATGGAAAAAATTCAGATTCAATTGGGTATTTAACTAAAACAGCAACTTAATGAAAAATCAGAGATATAAAGTACTAAAGCTTTCAAGGATCCACTTGTAGCAATCCTATGTCAATTCAGTTAATCCAAGTAGAGAACACAACCAGATTTGAAGTCCTATCTCTCATCTAGTTGGAGAACAAAGCATTCACACACATTCCATCACATTCAAGTTGAACTTCCAAGTTCTAGTCCATTCAATCAATGTAGACTTCAAAACTATAGCCTGCAGAGTAACAGCCATGCCTATGGACTATGGCCTGCTCAAGGATTACTATAATTCGAATCTAAATAAGCAACCTGTGATAATCTCAGAGAATTGCAAGGAATTCATGTCCTGGGTATATGAACTCTCATAAAACATCTCAAGCTACCACTTTTTGGAACTAAAACATAAGAAACATCCAAACTTGAATTGAAAAATACTTGAATTAAACTGAATCCAACATAGAATTAGCTACAAGCTTCACCTCTCAGCCTTAGCTAAGAGGTTCTAGCCGAGCATTGTCATGCTACAACAAAAATCTCTAAATAAAAGCATAAAAACAGAAAAACCAGAATAGGAGAGTTGCAGACGCTCCACGATCGCTTTCCCTCCTTAGAACCTCGTTCCTTAGCTTCTCTGATGACCTAGGAAGAGCCCCTAGGTATCCTTTTATAGCAATAAACCTCCCTTGCGTCGGATTCTGCGAAAGATTACGCATTGCGCAGCAATTTTCGGAGTCCAGATTTAGAAAGGACTCATGTTACGCAGAGCCGACAGGTCACGACCGGTAGGACTGATGTTTTACACCTTCCAGGGAGCACCGCCGACCGGTCATGACCGGTCGGAGTGGACTGTCCATTCATCCAGCAAGTGTGGCCGACCGGTCATGACCGGTCGGACCAATTTGAATATGTTCCAGCATATACAGCCGACCAGTCGTGACTGGTCGGCCTTCTCTGTCCATCTCCCAGTGTGCATGGCCGACCGGTCAAGACCGGTCGACCTGTTCCTCAGCAACCTGGCTGACCGGTCAAGACCGGTCAGCCCTCTTCAATTGTTCTTCTTTCTTTCTTTTCTTCTCTTCTTTCCTTCTTTCTCTTCTCCTTGCTTTCTTCTATCTTCGATTCTCTTTCATTCTTCATCCAATGACTCCAAAAGCTTTCTTTTAATCCCAATTGAATGAAGTCCGCTCTCATCCCTTGTAATCACAAAACATGTGTTAGATGGGCCTTTAAATCATGAAAATCATGCAAACCATGTCATGTAATGGGCAATGCAATGCATAAATTGGAGGTTCAACAGAAGGATGTGGAAACAATACCTTTTTGTGCTGAGAAATCAATTCATATTTCCACACCTTTGTGGATCATGCACACTGAACTCCACCAACCCTGGGATGATCCATACCTGCAATATCAATGCCCAGGAAAATATGATTGGAGACATATTTTTTTTGATAAATATGATGTTGTCTCCCCTTATACATGTGATGCACACATTAAGGAACCTGCTGATATTCATTTTTGGGATTTTCAGTGGTTTATCTACACACATGTTTATTGTACAGCAGGATATTGGATGACGTTACTGCGAAACCTTTTGATCCATCGATTCTGCTTGACTTTATGCTTTTGGATGAGTTGTTGGGATTAACCTCCAAGTCTGACGAAGGATGATTTTCTAGAATACTTTCCCATTAGGATTTGCTTTGATAGTTGAATTAGTTGTGAAGTAATCCATCTCCAAAAGTTAATCTTGCCATGAAATATATGCTTCAGGTGATATCTCTCTTTCTCACTCCTTTTTGTTTTGTCATTGCTCTCATGTGTTGCATTCATTGTACACGTTCTTACATTGAGGACAATGTGAAGTTTTGGTTGGGGGGTGAGAGATTCCTTAGATGAATCTACTAGTTTTTGTGACATTTCGAGCAATGATGTAGAAAATTTTCAATTTTTCAAAAATTCAAAACTCTATTGGAAAACTTTGATTCTATGCATTTGAGATAACATGAGTATAAGAAGAGGAGATACGAAGTGAGGGATGTTGCAAGCTTTGAACTTCTCTTAATATAATGATTTTATATGTGAATTCACCTATTTTTATGATTGATAGAAAATTTGAACACCTTTTGCACCTAGTTCACATTACACGATTTTCATGATTTGAAAGGATTATGTGATTTGTGGATTAACTAAACCTTGATTTAAGGTATTGAGAAACCAAGCCGGGGTACTTTGTCCATCCTTGTCCATGGGAAAATAACGAAAGATATGGATTTCTAAAAATCCTATCTAATGTAAAAGAAAAAGGAAAAGGAAGGATGAAAATGGAAATGATGGAAAAATGGTGGAAATTCGATTAGGGCTACCTACTACCAACCGGGGGATGGTCTACCCATAACCAAAGCCGGAAATGGGACGTAGTGTGAAAGCCGTCGGAAGGACGGTAAGGCAAATTCCTGTCATAGGCTTGTTGTTGCTCTATACAACTTGAGATCTATAGTTTAGTTGATCTATGAAGAAGATGAAATTGCGGTTTTACCGCCTATAGAGATACTTGGAGATATGCCTAATGTCCTAGAGGGGGGGTGAATAGGACTTTTTAAATTCCAATTACAATTAAAAACTAACCAAGTCAATCTTATCAAATAAGATAATCACAATAGCATTCAAGGCATTTATATGAGCAGTTTGTAAGCGAGGACTAATATAGGCATTTCATCAAACAGTTAGCATTCATGATTGACTAAACCATTCAACACATAGCAATCATTCAATCTCACAATGCATAGCAATTTATAGTGGTTCGGTTTCCCTACTCCACTCTCGGTTCATGATCTCGACCTATGAGACCACCGAATTTCACTACAGTCTTGGTTTTAAATCAGGTTAACCATCAACCTTGACATCCTTTGATCTAGGACCGCGTTTACCATCCGCCGATGGCCCAATCCAGGGACTTGACGAGTTTGGATCTCAAACTCTCATCAATCCTAATCCAAGGAATAGAGAATGAATAAATAGACTCTAAAAAACTAGACATACCTAGACGATTGAGCCTCGATTCGATGCCTTTGATGAGTAGCTTCAGCTCCACGTGCTTCAGCTTCTCTTTGTGCTCCCAAGATAAGCTACCGATGCAAATGATGAAGATATGTTGATGCCGGGTAGTTGGGAGAGAGTTGGTTTAGTTCCTCTTGCCTATTCAATGCAATGGTAATGAGGGAACTACCAAACTTCAAGCATTCAATGGCTATAAATGACCTGATAGATATATTCTGAAGGTAGGTCAGCCATGAATGAAAGTCTTGAGTTCATACTTCAAACCGAGCTTTGAATACTCAGTGAAAAGCCATTAATGGCTAGGTTTGAATGATGAACTCAAGGGGAACAAGAGCAAAGAGGGTAGGAGGATGTGAGTAAAAGCTCTCTCTCTTAGCTCTTGAAGGGTGTTGAATGCCTGACATAAAGGACCTCAAGTCCTGGCTATATAGAGCCCCAAATGATGGCCCCAACGGATCTAAAACGGTCACAACCGACCTGTCAGAGAAAGGTCTTAACCGGTCAGACGGACCGGTCGTCATTTGAAATCCAAGCCACTTCTGGGACTGGCCGACCGGTCAAGACTGGTCGGACCCCCTTGCTGGAAGCACTCAGAATATAGACCGACCGGTCAAGATCGGTCGGCACACCTTGCTGGACTATTTGAAAAAAAATAGGACGACCGGTCTTGACCGGTCGGCTGTGCTTGCTGGACAGCTTTGTTGAAAGAAGGCCGACCGGTCAAGACCGGTCGGCTATGCTTGCTGGAGTAACACGATTTATCTGGCCAACCGGTCAAGACCGGTCGGCTATGCCTGCTGACATCTTGTAATCTGATGGCCGACTGGTCAAGACCGGTCGGCTGTCCATTTTCTTATCTCACAGCACGTCACCTATTGTAAACTGAAAAGCCTGGCCGACCGGTCAAGACCGGTCGGCTGTCCATCTGTTTTCTACACAGCAAGGTAGCTGATGTGTTGAGAAGCCTGGCCGCTTTCTAGATGAACTTGTCACAGCGAGCTTGCTGGACCAAGTTCCTCAACACAGCAGCGGATCACTTCAAGTTATGAAGTGATGAGGTGCATATGGTCCAATATATGGACATATCTTCAATACGTTTCGCACCAGCCAAGGACCACAAGTCTGATCAACTTGTGCAAGGGTCGAGAGGGAATGGGATAGGATATGTGAGACATTATGCCATTCTTTGATGTTTTGGGTTTCCTATGGTCGATCTATATGCAACTTACCTGGGATCTTGTTTCAGCATGAGCTTGAGCAATGGACGAAGCGTAATCTTCAAGTCTTGATTCTTCAATTCTTCGACCGGGGCTCACACGACAAGACGCGACCAATCAACACGCCAATTGACAACAAAAGATGTACTAACAGAAGATAATCCCGAAATCTCATGAGATGAACTTTCACTATGCACACTAGGTTGAATTTGTTCAAGTTCTTCTATTTATCAATCAATCAGCGGGAATTTCATATAAACACTTAGTATGTTCTGACAGTTTAAGGTTTCAACCTCTATCACCTAATTTCTCTGATTTTTACGCTTGTGTGTCTTGGAAGAGGAGAGTTGGGTTTTAGAGAATGAAACTTGTTTCACGCATGTTTTGCTCGGGACTAACAAAATGCTGGTTGGGGGGTGTGTTGAGCTCTTAATTGTGCATATTCTAACCCCAATTCATCACTCATTATGCATGGTTTCATGATTTAAAGACTAATCTAATGCATGGATTTGTGAATGTAGGAATGAGAAGGAGACTTCACCAATTCATGGTTAAAAGAGTCACTTTGTATGCATTGAAGATCAATAGAACAAGTGCCGAAAGGTGGAAGAAAGAAGCAAGAAAGAAAGAGAAGAGATGATGAAGAAAATCTGAAATTTTGTGCTTAGACTTGTCTGTAGACCGGTCGACAGACAGGTCGATAGTGCATTTTTTTGGACTGTTTTTCTCATCTTAAATCGGTCTCCAGACCGGTCGCCAGACAGGTCGAGAGTATTCTAGAAACACAGAAACTCTCTAGACAGATTCTACAGTTTTGAGACCGCTCGTGCGACCGGTCGTCCACACCTCAGACTGGTCGTGCGATCGGTCAGTCTGCAGCCTCAGACCGGTCGTGCGACCGGTCGGCCATGCGTAAACAGCAGTTTCTAAATCGAGCTCCGAAATTCTCTGCACAAGTGCGTAAATCCTTGCGCAATCTGAAAGTTTCTTACGCAATGGATACCTCTAAGCTATAAAAGGACTTCTTCCCTTCATACCAGAGCATGCTAGGACGTGGGGATTGCTTGGGAGACGGATTCTACTTCAAGTTTTCTTAGTTTTCTTCATGTTTTAGTAGTTTCTTTTATGTTTTTGAGGCTTTTTAGTTCAAGGATGTTAGAGATGAACTAAAACCTCTTAGCTAGAGCTAAGAGGTGAGGCTTTTGATTCGTTTTTGATGGATTGATGCAACCTAGGTTTCCTTTTTATGATTTAATTGATGAATTTTAGTTAATGTGAGTTTGAATCAAGTACTAGTTGGGTTTTTTACTTTGATCTCTTGATGACTCTGGGCTCATGTGATTCTTAGTGATCCTAACTTAGTAATTTAGCTTCTGAGCATTGTTTATGCTTGTGTAGTTCATTGATCTATCATCGACTCTGGGCATGGTAGATTCTTTGATTGCCTTGTATGCAATGGCCTGATTTTCATGTGGGAACTCATTCAACTAAAGTTCTTATCTTTTGTTATAATCTGGAATAGCTGTTTGTTGATTGATTTTGATTTAATTAGAGTTCTAATCATTAGTTGTAATCAAGTCTAGTGACAAGATTTGATGAAAGCTATGGTTGTGAATCTCAACTAGATTGGAGAGAGGCTTGGCCTACACAATTGAGTGTGCCCAAGGCCTGAGCATTGTTGTGGGAATCAAATCAATGAATGAGCAACTGTTTTAGATGATTGTTGATTTAACCGCTCTATATTCCGATCGGATAGAGATATGAATTCGATGTCGATTGTGTTGTGAGAGACCTAGTTGTGTTGATGTATTGAAACTTATCAAAAGTGGATCCTTGGCGCTCTAGTGCCTTTTTAGATTGAAATTACCTTACACATTCATTGTTTAAACCCAAATTGCTATTTTCCAGCTTTAGTTCTTAATAGGATCTTAATTACTAGTTATTTTAGACAAAGTCTGAGAATACCCATTCATAAATCTCTGTGGGAACGATACTCGGTCTTTCCGAATTATTACTACTTCGTCACCCTACACTTGGGGAGTGAACAGGTGGTAATACTACATGTCCAGATCGGCTCCGAAATGACAATTTCAGTTCTGGGTGTGATTGCGTGAGCTGCTTGAGCTAGGATCGCACCGACGCTCTACTGCTTTTCTGACTGCTTCTAGGTTTGTTGCTGACTTTGATTTATGTATTCGAGTTGTCACTTCTTCTTTTATCATTGGTGATATTTTGAGCCCCAACAAGTTACACCTTGGTGCGCCGTGCTGGGCGTTTATGCTCTACCAGTGCGGTGCACCAATTCTTGGGCTCGAGTATATAAACCAGGCCCAACCCAACCATTTCTTTCATTTTTTAGCATATGAGTGCATTTTAATCCTCTTCAATTTTGTGGATTTCATCTGATTTCTATCATGCCATTGAGGTATATGGATCTTCTGATTTTTTTTCTTGCATCCCTTTGAAATTTTGTTGTCCTTTCGATTTTGCAGCCGCTACTCTAGTAACTATACGTCGTGAAGGCGCAAGACTGATTTAACTTGTATTTGTGAAAATGGAATTTCAAGCCTACTGATCTAATTATCTTCAATAGCACTCTCATCTTCATCACTTCCTTGACTTGGATTACAGCGTAGCAGATTTATTGCGGTGTGGGGTTACTTTAACTCGTTGTTGGTCCCTTGTAGCATTCTACCAGTAGATGTACGAGTCCATAGCCATGACTCTCCAATGATGTTGATGGAAGATCCATAGAATTCTCTAACTGGTGTTGGCGGCAGATATGTGTAGTCCTGTAACAAGTGATGATAAAGGGTGCATAGAATCTCCTAGGTATCAATAGCGGCAGATACATATAATCCAGTAGCTGAGGATGACAACAGATATATAATCCAGTAGCTGAGGATGATAGCAGATATATAATCTAGTAGCTAGGGGATGACGACTAGATATATGTAAGAGCCTATGACTGATGTTGATAAGAGGAAGGTAGGAGAAGATCCATGACCGATACTGGTAGAATATATGTATATGAAGATCCGTGACAATAATGACGGAATATATGTACACGCAAGTCTGCAAGTGATGTCAATAGAGTAAATGTATAAAGATTCATGGCTGATACCAGTGGACGAGATATACATCTAGAGATCTATAACTGTTGTCAAAGAAAGGCATGTGGAAGCCTATAATCGATACTAGTAGTCGACGTATAGAAGTTTTGTAATCGCTCCTGATAGATGATACATAAAAATCCGTAATCAATATTGGGCGTGCGGCGCACGTATGACAAGTTGTGGAGCTTCCTTCTTTTGCTTTGTATTTTCTTGAGCTTCTTTTGCTCTTTATTTTCTTGACATGTTCTATCTGGTGAGAGGACAGACACAAGTATCTTGTACGAGTTTGCATGATAACTCATGGGCTTATGATGTGATGTTCAAGTTCAGATGATAATGTGATGATCGTACAATTATGATATTGCAATCATGCTCTATGCAACAGTTTATCATTTCATGTTTATTGTGCTAGTGTAATGTATGTAAGTATTGTGCTAATTTGAATGACAATAACAAGAGAAGTGATAAATGAATAAAGATATGCATATGCAGCAAGGAAAATGTATTAGAAGAAGATAGGTATTCAGTAAAATCCCTTTTGACTCTATCGGTGCTCATTTTTATGTCGTTGCTTTAGTGAATATATAAGCTTTTTATGCTCCACGCTTGCCTTTAGAGATGTAATATCAAGTCCCACATAGCTTGACAAATAGGATTTCATTTATACTCGTGGCATGGAGTATCGCTATCTTATCATAACCGATCATTGCTCGAAAGATTAAATTCATTTTAGACTCATAACGTGGAGTATTGTACGGTCCTGTTCAACCTCGTAACCTGATCGAGATGACATCGAGCTGCCTCTCAGATCTGTTTTTTATTGTGATTCTAGAGACTTTGTGGGATGTATCATGAAAATCATAATGCTGGGCATGGTTTCTATGACTCTTGCTGATGCAAATATTATAGAGATGAGATGCTTGCAGATGTCTTTGTGCTTCGGTCGGTTTCCACCTCCGATGACTGATCTTCTACTTCTCCCGAGCTTTCTAATCAACGCTCAGTGAGACGTCCTTCAAGGATTTAAGTCTGGCGGTGGCAATTTGTTCCAAGGTATCATGCGTCAGGATTGATTGTCTCTACTTCTTTCCCCACATTGAATAACTTATTACAGATGGTGGAGGGTTGGAAGAACTCATTTAGGATCTATTATCCTTCCCATTCTCTTTTGCTATTGGTATCTCTATTTCATTTATTTTAGTGGTTGTACTCCAGATAGATCGCGAATGGGGGTCTCCGATCTTCTTTCGCCTCTTCGAAGTGATACATAGGCTGGTAGCTGGAAGCCCCGCCTTTCAGCTCCAATAGTGGCGAAATTCTCTACTCATTTATAGTGATGTGTAAAGGGCTACCCCCTGAGTGTGCAAGGGCAACAATCAAGTTTGTAAGGATGTCCACTTGTATATTCTCTTGTCTGGAGGTGTATATGATTGTACTACCTTAGAAACAACAGATACGCTAGGTGGTAAAATGGCGACAACTCTAGGCTTATATACTTTATCTTCGATTGCTAGCTGTCTGATGATTGATCTAAACTCACTTTACATCTGCAATGATCTAATGACATGTTTTGTACCAATCGTAGATTGATAATTAGGGCGTGGTATTCGGATCCAGTCGCTTGTGTAGGACGACGATATTGTAAAAAAAAAAACAAGAGTAGGTTCTCTTGACAATCACTTCGGGTGTTACTGAGCTCAATATCCCCCTTGACGCTGCGGGTCATACTGATCCTACCCTCCCTCCTCGGGGATATTCATATTTAGATATGTGCCTCATAGCTCTTCTAGGATTCCTGTGCTCACTCCTTGCAGTTCATTATTGGCGGGTTACCTGCAGTCTTCAATTTGGGCTAGCGCAATACCTGGCCGCTACACTTTAATTAAATCCTCTAAATCGACTTTGCCTACACAACTTATTGTTACCAAGTTCACTTGTCGTACATCCGAGCTTGCCCCTAGTCCTTCTCTCTTCTTATAGACTGTCATTTTTCTCATATGACTCGTTAGCTTCAAATACAAAGGACACATGGCCTGCATGATATTCTTACTGGCCTTGCTCTATCTTCCCACCTTGACGGGTTGCAATCCTTCTTGAGGGATCACGGTCTCCTTTCTGCTAAAGGCTGAGACTGAGCAAAATGTGTTTAATGGCTTGCACCATTAAAGATGGAAGGTCTGACTGGTTTGACAATTGCCTATCTTTTAAGCATTTAGGTCTCTATGTATCCCGTCTGGATAGAATCGACTAACTGATGATATTGATTCACGGTGTGACCTGGTGAACGACTCTTCCTCGAAACATAAGCTTGAATATAAGTCCATTCAAAGAATGATCTAGTTTTACGATGTGAGCTATAGAATAGTTCCATTTCTGATATAAACTGAAGAGTAGCACCTTCTGAGGACCAATCCCAGCCCACAATATGGGTAAGTGGACACCTCCTCTTCGTAATATACTTTAGATAGTAATATTGTCTGAAGGATAATTCTAGGTGCAACATGAATAATTATAGGTGCAACATGAAGCGGCTAATGATTTCAGTTGCGATGTGGGCCGAAAGATAATTCCCTTTCTGATGGGAACTGAAGAACGATACTATCTCGTGATATAGGCTGAAGAATAATTTATCTTTTTAACGGAGGCTAAAGAATAATATTATCTTGCATTATAGGTTGAAGAATAATTTTCTTTCGAATATATATACCGAAATAATAATTCATAATCTGAGAACAACCCATACTCGCGACGTGAACTAAGGAACGATCTTATATCAAATATGTGCAGCTTCACATGTAACATAAAGAAATGAATTATTTCATAAGTGACATGGAGAAGTGAATAATTCCATAAGAGGTGCGAAGGCTATTAATGATTCCATATGCAATATAAGGCGATGAACGATTTCACATGCAGTACAACGCGATAAATGATTCCAGATGCGATATGCCGTGTCGAATGATTCCTTCTATGATGTGAAGATGCGAATGATTCCTCATGTAATACAGAGAGCTGTATGATTCCATATGTGATATGAATAGTTGCATGATTCCATATATGATACAAAGTGTTACCTCTTGAAGATACAATATCAGGGTCTGTCATTTCTTTATAAGAGAAGATTCAATTTATACTTATGACCTGGAGTATTATATGGGATTTAGTTTAGGCTCGTGACATGGAACATTATATTGGGATTGCTGGCTTGCCCCCAGTATTTTCTTCTCTACACTTGGGCTTCTCACTGTGTGTCGAGCTTGCCCCTAGTGTATTCGACTCATCGCCTTACAAAATAATGTTCTCCAGGGGAACCAAGCACCTAAGGAGATAAAATCACATATAAAGACTTGAATTTATAAAGATATCTTACTGAAGAATGCTTTCATGTCCTAGAAATCCATGTAGAAGGCCGTTTAACCGTAGTCTTCAATCGTATACTCTCGTTACGAAACTGTTCATAAGAGAAGGCTGATGATGTTCCGATATGAGCTGATATATATTAGAATGCCTTAACCATATTCATAAGAAGCTACATATATAAGGGATTATTGACTCTGAATTGCTTCCATACAGAGTACAAGAATGTACGAGAATGTCATAATGATAACAAGAAAACCCGTGACAGAATAATAATATGGAGTAATGTACATAAGAGATCATCGGCTGTGAATTGCTCTCATGCAAAGTATAAGAAGGCTGTAGTGATCATGAGAAAACCCATGCCAAAATAATATTATGGAAGCATTGCGTCTTGTATAAAACCATTTATAGGATGCGCTCTTCTGATTCTACTTTTGTAATAAACTAGATTGATTTGAGGATTCTGAAGATATCATCAGGATCGATGATTATGATTAAATATCTCGAATTCATGATTGATCAGAGTGATGCAGAGATTTAGCTTTAATCCAATGATGTGAATATCTGATTCATGTGATGTTAGGATCTTGCATAATGAGGTAGTGATTTTATTTTTTTCTGATTGATTTAAAATTTCATTTCGATATGGGGGTTTCGTCTTAATATGAATTTTTTATATTTGATCTGATTGATTGATTGATCGATCTTCATGTGGTTAAGTTTAGCCTTATAATTTGTAGGGGTCTGGTTCAGTTTAACCTCATGCTCTGAAGGGATCTATTGTAGTTTAGCCTTATATCTTGGAGGTTGTATGGTTCAGTTTACCTTCGTAACCTGGAGGCTATATGGTTCAGTTTATCCTCATAACCTGGAGGCTGTATGGTTCAGTTTATCCTTGGTAACCTGGAGGGTATATGGTTCAATTTATCCTCGTAACCTGGAGGATGTATGGTTCAGTTTATCCTCGTAACCTGGAGGCTGTATGGTTCAGTTTATCCTCGTAACATAGAGGCTGTATGGTTCAGTTTATCATCGTAACCTAGAGGCTGTATGGTTCAGTTTATCCTTGTAACTTGGAGGCTGTATGGTTCAGTTTATCCTCGTAACCTGGAGGCTGTATGGTTTAGTTTATCCTCGTAACCTGAAGGCTGTATGGTTCAGTTTATCCTCGTAACTTGGAGGCTATATGGTTTACTTTAGACCCGTAGCCTGGGGTATTTTAGAATTTTGCAATCTCATTTAGACCTGAAGTGTAAGGGTACATTTATTTCTCAACTCGTTTAGACCCAAAGTGTAAGGGTACATTTATTTCTCAACTCGTTTAGACCCAGAGTGTAAGGGTACATTTATTTCTCAACTCGTTTAGACCTAGAGTGTAAGGGTACATTTATTTCTCAACTCATTTAGACCTAGAGTGTAAGGGTATGTTTATTTCTCAACTCATTTAGACCCGGAGTGTAAGGGTATATTTACTTCTCAACTCATTTAGACCCGGAGTGTAAGGGTATATTTATTTCTCAACTCGTTTGGACCTGAAGTATAAGAGTATATTTATTTTTAACTCGTTTAGACCTGGAGTGTAAGGGTATATTTGAATTATACTAAGTTGGTAGGGTTCACCCAGGCATCTAAGACTTACAGGGCCTAGTGAGTCAGCCAGCAATTTTCTTTTTCTTTCGCTCTTTTACCTTTTGAGTCGATAGTTGTTTTGATTATTACTTTAATTATTAGGTTGACAGCTGCTTTGGCTGCTTCTCTGCCTATGAGATTCATCGCCACTTCTCTGGCTCATTTGCTTAATAAGGAAACCCGTTACTTGCACCCTGTGATATCTTGGGCAAGAATGGTGTTTTGAGTGGCACCCTACGCTATCAGGATTGCCAGAGCATCATGGATGTCCTTCGACTGCTTTGTTAAGTCATTCTGAATCTTGAACTAGCTCATCAATTTGTTCTTGGATTGCTGGCGGTTAATTAGTCTGTTCAAATAATTCTTCGTCTTGGACCACCTAAACCATCGCGTCCTGCATTAATCGCTTCTCACGTGTCGACTTCTTCTTTGTCATAATGTCTTTGACGACGATTGTTTCTACCGTCTCTTCAACTATTTTCTGTATAAATGGCCTGATCTACCCCCTGTGATTCTTCCGTCGACTGTTAAGTAGGCGAAGCGAAACTACGTGCTATTCTCTGTGCGATTAGGGTGACTAAGACATCCTGGATCTCCTTCACTCACCTCGATAAATCATTCTGAGTTTGGGTCAATTCGTTGATCTGCTCCTAAGTCGTTAGCAATTCAACATCTTGTTTGATCGGCTCTTCTTCTTAAATTACCTACACCATCGTGACCTGTACTGGCCAGTCCTCACGAATCGGCTTTGATTCCATCTCACTGGTCTCGATGACAATCCCTTCTCTTACTTTTGTGACTGTTTTTTGCATAGTCGGCTTGATCTGCCCCCTGTCTAGGTGGTTCACTTTCGAGAGAGTTGGGAAGCTACCAACTAAACATGCGAACTTTTGTGGCCTCATTGCGGTAGTCTGGTTAGCGGAGGAAGCCCTGCTAGCTTGCGCTGGCTGCTATTGCCCCCTTTTTTATGGTGTGGCATGCCTTGACCACAGTGGTATTTTGGAATGGAGCCTTTATTGATGTTTTCTTCATTTCCTTTGGTTGCTTGCGGTTTCGGGCTAGTTTTTAGCCAGATTCGAAAGCGATTGGTGTTGTTGCAGCGTAATGCGGGAAGCAAAATCCTCCGGTTGTAAAAAACATAAGCACAAGTGTCATTTTTCCTTTCTTTAAGGTTAGTATTTTCGCTAATTTTCACTACACAATCACATGTCCATTAGAACATTCTACAACTAGATGTGGAAAGCGCATGACCTTACCAGTCGCAATAAAAGTTAGACATGAAACTAAATGCAGAGAAGTAATACACATGCTTTTGCTATTTTTAAAACTTTGGGATTTTTGAAAGTTTTGAAAGCTTCAGTTTCAAATGCTTTTTCTTTAAAGATAAAGGGAAGAACATTCCCGTTGAGAGTCGTCAGTTTGGCACCCGTGAAGGCACCGAACATTTCTCCTTGTGGTAACTTTGTTATGCATACGTCCATGTTTGCTAATGATTGATCTTACAATGTTTCTTTTACTCAGAATTAACCAGAGATCCCCAACAGAGTCACCAGTTTGTTTAAACTAGCAAATGCGCAAGGCAGTTTTCTTATGTTTCCTTATTCTAGAGAATTTCTGAGTATAGAGACATTCATAGACAATCATAAGCAATCACAAAGAACGCAAGAGGAGGTATCGCAAGATGAATTTTATACCAGAGATTCTTAATTCTTGTACATTTTAGTCCGTGATCTGGTATAAGCCCTTAATTATATTAATGGATGATCACCCTTGATTAAAAGGCAAAAGTAAATGTATGCAAGCATCTTAGATAAATTAAATAAAGCAAATGAGGAAGTATAAATGTAAATCATGCACGCCATAGAGAACAGAGAGATTTTTACGTGGAAATCCTTACAGGAGAAAACCATGGCACAAAGTGACAAAACTCCACTATGAACAATGTTTGTACAATAAATGGAGTATTCGAGAAAAGGCTCGGATAGATCAAGCAGGTGACTAAGTCATTGGGGACTATAGTCTTTGAGTTTGTGGTCATAGAGACTAGTGTAGTTTTGTTATGGACTAAGCCATCATTTTAGACAAGCCAAATGTCTATGTCCTGTGCCCTTTTGGGTTGGTCCAGGTCGAGAGACCGTTAGGGTTTTTAATCGAGTCGTGCATTGCTGGGCCGTCTTCCCGTATTTTTATGATGGGTGACCCCTAGGTACACAAACTATGACTGTTGGATGACACAACTTAGAGTCACCACTTGCTTTCTTTTTGCACCGATGATCACAGGAAGGCACATCGCAAGTATTTGATCGGCTCAACTTACGGATCCCGATTCGGACGGGTAGGGCATTGGCTAGCTTTTGTAATGGCAGTTCATAAAAAATATTTCGAGTGTTGTTGGAACTCTTTTATCATGATTTCTAGTAGTAATCATAGTCCCTTTTGGTTAGTCTTGAGCATTAATTCGGGCAAAATCCTGGTTGTGCAATGAACATAATCGATACAAAATTCCTATAATTAGTTGTCGAATCAGGCTGGAATCTGTTAACTCATCTTTAAAAGTGATCTCAGTCCCGCACCTTTGTTGATAGCTAATACGCAATGAGAGATAAGAAGAGAACCTGCTCACACATGTATAAATGTGCGGGACATTGTAATGAGGTAAGGAATCTTTGATGCACGATGAATGCAATTGAATGTATATCATATGAGATTGAATGTATGTGATGGATACAATAGAAGATATGTCATGTGAGAATGAATGTATATGAATACAATAGTATGGATGCCATGTGAGGTTGAATACATGTCGAGTTAAGTAAATATTATGTTTAAGCAAGATGAATGCTGGATTAAGCAGAGATGAGTGCTGAATTAAGCAAAGATGAATATTAGATTAAGCCAAGATGAGTGTTAGATTAAGCAAGATGAATGTTGATGCATGAAGCAAACAATATTATCTAATCACAGTTCCATTTCTGTACAGATTTGCACTAAAACGATATTCTGGTCATTTTGCTGCCGAAAAATTCTAAGTAAAAATTTGAATTTATAATATATCCACAGATCGACCATAAAATATCATGAATATTTTACCGCTCTTTGGTGTTTTAGCATAATTAGGGTATTTCAGATTTTTTGGATGGTTTAGATTCGAAGAAAACCCCATTATTCAAAAGGCGAATATTTTGGGGAATGCCAAAAAGTTGAGATTTGTACTTCGGATGAAAAATCAAAATCTTCGTTGTTGGGAATTTAATTTTTTAATATTTTTTATTGAATCCAAATGGGGGGTACTTCCTAATTTACATAAATAACTTAAAGTAAACTTAAATGGTTTTATGTAAATAAGGTGTGCAGTGTGTAGTGCAGGTGCATGTATGTGTAGACAAAGTTACGTCAAGCACTTGTAGAGGGGAGGCAAATGCTTGTAGCAATGGGCGCACGTGGGATTGGGAAGGAGTGGGCGCATGTAGGAGTATGGGCGCATGTTAGGAGAGGGCGCATGTGTCCCTTGGTGAGAGGGTGTGGGCGCATGTGTCCCTTGGAGATGGGAGTGTGGGCGCATGTGTCCCTAGGTGTGGGGGCATGTGTCCCCAGATGCTCTCTCTCTCTCTCTCTCTCTCTCTCTCTCTCTCTCTCTCTCTCTCTCTCTCCACACCTTAAGGTCATTAAGTGTTAGGGTATTTATAGCCAAGAATCCCAGGTACGGATCCAATAGGAATTGAGCGGATGGAGTTTCGGGCGCATGTGGCACAGCCCCGAGCGCATGTCCCTTTGGGCAGCTTCCAGGCTTAGCATTTTTCAGCATTTCAGGCTGAGCGCATGTTTATTCTGTACTTGCACGCTTCCACGAAAAATGGTCACAACTCCTTTGTTATAGATCTGTTCTGGATGCTCTTATACTCGTCGGAAAGCTATTTCGGTGATTTACGCAATGAAACTATAATGATCACCTTTAGAATCCTCTTTTGTCTTCAAAAGTGGGCCACAAGTGATCAATGTCATCAATAATACAGGTTCTTCGTTGAACGACACATTTCTCCTTCGTTACAACTCGGAATTAGATTATCTTGGACTTATCGGAATCGCAATTTGTTATGAATTCCCATGACATATCATTTTCCTTGAACATATATTGCTTGTTCAGTCATCCTCTTACTAGAAGTGAGCTCTTCACTGATATATGTTCTCATACTTAGAAAAATTCAGGCGTAAGGCTCCGAATGTTCACTCTAATGGATAGGTACCTTTTCGGGGATCAAAGTCACTGACACCAGAGTACTTTTAGCATTTAATCATGTTGCTGAATGAACGGGTCGGCTGGCGAATGATCAAATGCTGTTAATTTCGATAGTTCCTACCCAATTCGGATCCTTCAGTCGGCTCCTAGCAGGGGGGAAACATTCTTCGGGGTGTGTAGGTGGAAATATGATAAGAGGTTAGGGATTTTGGGGCATTCCGAACCATCTGGCGGCAATACGCATGTCCAGATTAGCTCCAAAATGACATATTTTAGTTTTGGGTGTGATTGTGCGAGCTGCTCAAACTAGGACCGCACCAATGATCTACTACTTTTCTGACTGCTTCTAGGTCTGTTGCTGGCTTTGACTGATGTATTCGAGTCATCACTTTTTCTTTTATTATTGGTGATATTTTGAGCCCCAACACCTATATTTCCTACTC
This sequence comes from Liriodendron chinense, assembly GCA_003013855.2. NCBI lineage: Eukaryota > Viridiplantae > Streptophyta > Magnoliopsida > Magnoliales > Magnoliaceae > Liriodendron > Liriodendron chinense. The sequence goes on from ML058451.1 coordinate 571,825, forward strand.
ATTCACACACTCACTCACATCATACTGTTACACATATGAACATAAAATATCCGCATAGCTTCTCTTAATGACAGGTACCATAGTCAAAGAATGTTGAAAAATCAACTCTACAAATCATCAGTCGACTCATTATATTCCTATCAAGCCAGTTGAACTCGAAGAAAGCATTCCATAGAAAACCTAAGTGAGGCGTATCACTCTCATGTTATTATTTCTTTATCACAGGCTCTCTTACAACTATCCTGGTATTTTGGCACCCCTCTGCTTAATAGGAAAACAATTCAGAGATGATGGTCTCTTATACATAGGGTTCTATATGAAGATGATCGGGATATTCTATTATTATCAATCTTTTAGACATACGTACATGGTCCTATATAAAGATGATCAGAATGTCTCGCTATATGTATTCTACTTTCGTATTTTATTGTGAATCCCTTCATCATTATTGTAGTATTCTTCTACTCTACATAAGAACAAGTCAGGGCTAGGAATCTCCTATATATATATATATATATATATATATATATATATATATATATATATATATGGCCTTATATGAAGATAATCAGGGCATTCTATTATATATCACTTCACTTGGAGAATATCGATAGCTTTCTCTTATGAATAATTTCACAACAAGAATATGCGATTAAAGATTATGATCAGACGGGTATTCTATATGGATTCCTAAAGCACATGGCATATTTCATCAGAATGAAGCATTCTTGCAAAACGACGAGCTAAATACACTGGGGGCAAGCCCCTAATATATGATGAGAAACTCAAGTTTATAGGAAGAAATAACTGGGGGCAGGCCAGGAAGGACAACAGATAAACCTGATAATAAGGAGCTGGATAAAAGTTTTGGACTTATGACACTAACATCTCTTGAAAGCGATGACATAAGGGTACGCAGGTTAAGTAAAAGGGAAGTATTATTTTTATGCATTTTTCCATTTACATTTTAATTACATATGCTCAGCTTACATTAAACTCATACATAACGCATCATCTTATGCATGCTAGTCTCAAATACACCACGCCAAGCGGTAGTTTAGCAAAAGAATCATTGTCAATACTTTGAATCATGAAGTACATGGTTAACAGTTCTAATGTCAATCCCATCAGATACAAGTAGCAGTTAAACATTCAAAATAAATTTCTAATATAGCTTTTGTCTGATAATAACAGTAAAGAACAAAAGAGCAGAATTACAGCTTCCTTAAGCACCCTGCTATGAACTGCATCACGTCTTTCTGTGTTGCTTCCATGGTAGCCTTTGCCTCTGCTAGCACCAGCTTAGGATCTAGGATGTCACGAAGTTCAATTTCTAAATCTGCCATTTTCTTGCATGCCACCTCTCCTTCACTCTAGAGCCGTGCGACCTCGACTCGGTTCTGGTTAACGACAAGGTCAAGATGAGCAACCTCAAGATTTATGGCCACCTCTTCCATCTGTAGCCACATGATATTGGATCTGACATCAGTAAGACGATTAATACACCCGCGATGATAAGTCTCGTTATCCTCCAAATTTGTTGTAGCATCCCTTGCCGAGTGTTTTTGCTGCTCTACGACAGGCTGCAAAGAAGACAACACTCGTTGTTTCTCTTCAGCCATTGGGTCAGGTTCAGCCCGTTCAACATAGAAAACTGCGCAACAGAATCCTCGAAAGAAGAAATGCAGTGCACTATTATGGAAACATCATGCCCTATTACCCCTGCACAAGCTTCTAATGCTTTCACCCCAGTTTTCAGTGTATGCCACTCGTGCAGGTCGACTAGCACCTTTGAGATACTGGATAGTAGACCCCTAAATATGCTCTGCCCGAAACAATCGAAATGATCGAAACAAGGAATCTCGAATGCTACATAGACAACAGTATCAGAACTAGCGATAACTACGACAAAGGAAACAAAGTGAGTATGCAATTAAATGATAAGCGTAGAAAAAGAATACACCAAGAAGCTACGAAAGAGCTATACCAGAAAAAGAGTCGGTGATAGGTTTTGAGGAATCCGCAGTGTGTAGTGTCGCATTAACGAATGGTTCAGCGATCTCAGTCAATAGCGCTGAAGTTACATGTAGAAGTTCAGTAGTATCACTATCAGTATCGATCACTTCAGTTGCCGCTGAAGACCCACCATATTCTCAACATAGAAGCACCAGAGACCACAAACACGGTTGTGTCATTCATCGACATATTTGTCCCTTGCAGATTGTCCTCCCTAATTTTTTCGACTTGCTCTCTCACGCTGACATGGTCTGATATTTCATTCGTCGGCCCAGTCATTGTCGAGTCCTATTCACTAATTAATTGATTGTCATCCTCATCACCTTCAACCACCAGAAGACGTGTGAACCCTGCTTCTTGTGACCATCTCATCAAAGGTACTCCAAAAGTATGCCAGTCGTCCAATGCTGTATCCTCCTTATGACGGTCAATTGACACACTTAGAGAAGTATTATGCCCAGTACTTGACGACAGATATGCTTCAGCCTACTGGGTTAAATAACCTAGTCCATCAGTGAGGATCTCTGTCAGCCTTGGAGGAGGAATGTAGATTAGATCATCAACAGAGCTGTTGTTCTGAATAAGAGCATACTGATGCACTCACCATCTCATCCAACCATAAGGACCGCCAGTCTTCTGATAAAGACCAGGAAGCATAAACCTCGCGCCTGTTCACGTCATTAGAAGTTGATGCCACATCCACTCCCAGTGAGCAGGACCATGCCATACACCTGCTCCACTTTAATTACATCCAGTAACGTCATCGGAATGCCCTGATCATATCTGAATTGCCTGGCAAACCGGCTAGGGTAATAAGGCTCCCGCAAGAACTCTATTCCTTCGCGCAGCGGAAGTGAAGCAATGCGAATAGACACCAAGAACTCCCTGTCAAGATTATTCAGCAGAATGCTCATTGTGAACGAATTGTCGATCCTCTTTGACGTTAAAAATAGGAAAGTGATAGAAGCAAATCTCTGCCCAGCTGCCAATTTTTGAAGCTATCCAATCAGATGACTGCGCTATTGTTGGGGCTTAAAATATCACCCATGATAAAACAATGTACGATGGGCGATCTACGGCGATTTGGATCGATTCAGAGATCGGGAAACACTTGGAAAATATGATCAAGCGCTAGTGCAGCCCTAACCCGCACAATTATGACCAAAACCTACCAATATCATTTCGGAGTAGAACGAGACATGTGCATTGCCACCAAATGATATGGAATGCTTAAAAAACCTTAACTACCAAGTTTGAATGTCGCGTATTATTACCTGTGCACCTTGAAATGCGTTTTATCCTGTTTGGATCTGACTGAAAGGACCCAAAAGCCTATAAATACCATTTAGGAGTGGAACTAGACATGTGTATTGCCACCAAATGATCCAAAATGCCTAAAAACCCTTAACACCCGAATTTGAATATCGTACAATGTGTGCTTTTACCTGCGTGCACCGAAGTGCATTTTGCCCCTGTTTGGAGCCAGTTGGGCGGGTCCAAATTGAGAAGGAACTATCGAAATTCATAACAGTTGATTATCCATACCCCGACTCATTCATTTCATAACCAGATGAGAGGCTTAAAGTGCTTTAACGTCAGTGGCTTCGGTCTCCAAAAAGGTACCGGTCATTTGGACAGTCGGAGCCTGGAGATTAGAAAATATTCCAAGTGTTGGGTACATATGTACACCACAAGAAGGACATGCATAGACCACACGGAGACATGCGTCCATGCCCCTACCACATGTGCATGGAAGCTTAACTTCCCTTCTTCCAAAATACCAAAACTCTAAAAAATGCTAAGTGTTGGCATATGCACCCACCACAGGGCACATGCGCCCACTGCAAGGGGCACATGCGCCCACACCTGGAGACATGTACTCATGCTTCTACAACATGCGCATGGTCCCCCTCTCCTAAATACATGCGCTCACAAAATTTCATCTTTTGCACTCGGGACCCGATTAACTGTTATAAATAGTGCACTCACCTGCTAAGAGAAAGAATTCTTGATTCAAGAGGACGTCAAAGTGCTGCAAGAGGTAGAATCCTCACCGAAATCCCTTGCCAGAATCCTCACCAGTAAGAGTAACATGCGCCCATTGCCCAGCCAAAATCCTTCGCCGGAATGGGTGACATGTTCCTACTCCATTTGATTTAGAAAACATGAAAGAAATGGTTAAGGGAGGGGACATGCACCCACCTCCCCTGCCACATGCGCCCACCACCTCTTAAAGGTGGGAAAATTCTCAATGTGGTAAAGCCACATGCGCTCACATGATAGTCCAGGCGCATGTGCTATAGCATATGCACCCGGAAGGGAGATCTTTCCTCTCTCACTCTCTCTCTCTCTCTCTCTCTCCACACTCCATTTGCAACATGCGCCTGAGGGGGGGCCACATGCACCCACCAATATGCTAAAAGTCGCCCAGATGGTCTTACAAGACTCGGGGACTCTATGATGTGGCCCGCCTCTCCGCCATAATATGTCTTCTAGACACACATCGCCGAGCTTTATCCATCCCCAGATCGGATCTCTCAACGGTCAATGTTAAGTGGACCAAATCAGCAATTTGATCAAAATGACCAACACTTAGCCAAATTCGTAAGTCTAAAATCCCCTTGAAAGATTATAAATCGATCGAAAGCAGATAAAATTAAGCGGAATTGGACCGATGCCAAGAAGGAGATTTAGTTTCTCCATGAAATAAAATACCGTAATAATGCACCGTGACGACATTATTCACTTTCCTAATCATCGAATACGTTAATTAAGCAGTAAACAGGCCCAATACTTAGTCATTTTCAGCCTCGGAAAGTGTCATGTTCGCTCGAAGATCGATTGACACCAAGTAGAATTAAGTGCAATCTCACTGACGCCAAGCTAGACTTAACATCCTCCTACATATGGCAACTAAATCAAGCACTTGTGGGACACTAATCCTAACCATTTATTGATTATTGGCATAAACAGCCATATATTAGCCCCAATACTTAGCCATTTTCGAGCACCAGAAATGTGCAATCCAACTCATTGAACTTAAATTTCTCAAAGAAATATAGCTCAACATAGCCTATCCGAGTGACCCAATCGCTCGAAGCATCAATTATTAACAATGATATAGTTGAATTAAAGACATGCATAAAGCAAATTAATCAAATCAAGTGCTATAATTTACCCGGTGCACTAAATATCAAGTATAAGTGCAACCCTCTCTCGAGCATGCAATCAAGTATATTTATTTTGTGCTCTTTGTATCCATTACATGAACTTTATTCATACCGGATTGAGATATGAAACTAAATCAAAGGGATTATGGTTATCATCGAAAACCGTAATAAAATGGTTCCAAATATGTGAAATACTTCATTATTAACTACTATCATTAAAACCAGTTGATGTACTTCCCATCCAAAGTGGGATTCGTCAGTTGAGTAGTTAAGGTAATCGCGATGTGTCTTCCTGAAAGTCACCCATTCATAGTGACGGTCAATGATACTATGTTGTACCACCCGACAACCATAATGTCTCTTCAAGTGGTCACCCGTCCATGGAGACAGTTAATGACACTGTGTTGTATCATTTAGCAGCCATGATCTATCCTGAAAGTCACCCGTCCACAGAAACGATCAATGACAATGTGTTATATCATATAACAGTTGTAATATGCCTTCCACTGGTCACCCGTTTATAGTAACAGATACTGGCATTGTGTTGAGCACGGCAATCATGGCGTGTCTTCTTGAAAGTCACCTGTCCGGAGTGATGGTCATTGACACTATGAGGCACTACATGGGAATCATGGCATGTCTTCCTGCAGTCACCCATCCTCGGTGACGGTTATTGACTCTGTGGGACATGACTCCATTAAATTCCTTTTTACTTCTCAACTAGGAACACCTGAAAAAACATGGGACAAGTATTTAACTTGTCTAAACGATGGCTCAGTTCATAAGAAATTTGAAACTTGGTCTCTACGACCGTGAACTCAAGACCATAATCCCTGATGATTTAAATTACCTGCTCGATCTATCCGGGCTTCCTCCCGAATATTTTATCTATTGTCTAACTATATTCATAGTGGAATCTTATCGCTTCGTGCCGTGATTTTCTCCTGTAAGGGTTTCCACGTAAAAATCTTTGTGTTATTTGTGGTGTGTTTTATTTACATATTGTGCTCTTTTAGTGCTTTATTTAATTTATCTAGGATGCATGCATACATCTACTTTTGCCTTTTAATCAAGGGTGATCATCCATTGATGTAATTAAAGGTTCGTGATGAGTTCACAACCTAGAATGTAAAAGATCTCGGAATCTCTAGAATAACATTCGCCTTGTGATGCTTTCTCGTATGTACTTTGTGAATGCTTATTATTGTCTATGAATGTCTCTATTACTCAGAATTCCCCCAGAACAACAAAACACACAAAAGATGCCTTTGATCATTTTCTAGTTTTAACAAACTAGCGACTCTGCTGGGGATCGAACAGTTCCAGAATCTCTGGTTATCTCTGAGTAAAGTAACGTTCTAAGATAAATCATTTGCAGATACGAATGTATGCATAAGAAAGTTATGGGAAGGAGAAATGTTCGGCGCCTTCACGGGTGCCAAACTGATGACTCTTAATAGGAATGTTCTTCCCTTCATCTTTAAGGCAAAAGAATTTTAAGTTAAATTATCAAAAGTTTTCTAAAAGAATTTCTAAAGGTATTTCAAAAATCATAATATAAACTTCTCGTAGCATGCATATGATTCATACTTGTGCATTTTGTTCATCATTGAGCTATATCGCGATTGGTAAGGTCGCATCTTTTCTCCTTTTCAAAGCCGCATAATACTAATACGTGTATGACTGTGCAGAGAGAGAGAGAGAGAGAGAGAGAGAGAGAGAGAGAGAGAGCATTCTATGAAAAACCTAAGAAAGCAATTCAGGGATGATGGTCTCTTATACATAGGGTTCTATATGAACATGACCGGGATATTCTATTATTATCAATCTTTTATACATACGAACTTGGTCCTATATGAATATGATCAGAACATCTCACTATATATTTGGCTTTCATATTTTATAGCGAATCTCCTCATCATTATTGTGATATTCTTTTACTCTATATGAGGACAAGTCAGAACCTAAAATCTCCTAATGTATACATACAACCTTGTATGAAGATGATCAGGGCATTCTATTATGTATCACTTCACCTTAAGAATATCGACGACTTTCTCTTATGAAGAATTCTGCAACAAGAATATGCAATTAAAGATTATGATCAGACGGGTATTCTATATGGATTCATAAAGCATAGAACATCTTCCATCAGGAGGAGGCGGTCTTGTGTTGAGCTCTTAATTGTGCATATTCTAACCCCAATTCATCACTCATTATGCATGGATTTTATGTTTAAAGACTATTCTAATGCATGGATTTGTGATTGTAGGAATGAGAGGGAGACTTCACTAATTCATAGTTAAAAGAGTCACTTTGTATGCATTAAAGATCAATAGAATAAGTGCCAAATGGTGGAAGAAAGAAGCAAGAAAGAAAGAGGAGATAAAGAAGAAAATCTGAAAATTTGTTCTTAGACTTGTCTGTAGACCGGTCGCAAGACTGGTCGCCAGACAGGTCGACAGACAGGTCTACAGTGTATTTTTTGACTGTTTTTCTCCTCTTAGACTGGTCGCCAGACAGGTCGAGAGTAGTTCAGAAACACAAAAACTCTCTGGATAGATTCTGCAGTTTTGAGATCGGTCGTCCACAGCTCAGACCGGTCGTGCGACCGGTCGTCAGCGTAACAGATTGTACGTAAAGCTCCGATTTTCTCTACGCAATTGCGTAATTCCTTGCTAAATCTGGAATCTTCCGCGCCAATCTATAAAAGGAACTTCTTCTCTTCATACCAAGGCATGCTAGGACGTGGGGATTGCTTGGGAGACAGATTCTACTTCAAGTTTTCTTAGTTTTCTTCATGTTTTAGTAGTTTTTTATGTTTTTGAGGCTTCTAGTTCAAGGATGTTAGAGATGAACTAAAACCTCTTACCTAAGGCTAAGAGGTGAAGCTTTTGATTTGTTTTTAATGGATTGATGCAACCTAGGTTTCCTTTTATGTTTTAATTGAAGAATTTTAGTTCAATATGAGTTTGAATCAAGTACTAGTTTGGTTTTACTTTGATCTCTTGATGACTCCGGGCTCATGTGATTCTTAGTGATTCTAAGCTTGGTAGCTTACCTTCTGAGCATTATTTATGCTTGTGTAGTTCATTGATCTATCATCGACTCCGGGCATGGTAGACCCTTTGATTGCCTTGTGTACAATGGCCCGATCTTCATGTGGGAAATCATTCAACTAAAGTTCTTATCTTTTGTTATAATCTGAAATAGCTATTTGCTGATTGATTTTGATTTAATTAGAGTTCTAATCATTAGTTGTAATCAAGTCTAGTGACAGGATTTGATGAAAGCTATGGTTGTGAATCTCAACTAGATTGGAAAGAGGCTTGGCCTACACAATTGAGTGTGCCCAAGGCCTGAGCATTGTTGTGGGAACGAATCAATGAATGAGAAACTGTTTTAGATAATTGTTGATTGAACCGCTCTATATTCCGATCGGATAGAGATATGAATTCGATGCCGATTGAGTTATGTGAGATCTAGTTGTGTTGATGCATTGAAACTTATCAAAAGTTGACCCTTCGCGCTTTAGTGCCTTTTTAAATTGAAATTACCTTACACATTCACTGTTTAAACCCAAATTACTATTTTCTAGCTTTAGTTCTTAATAGGATCTTAATTACTAGTTGTTTTAGACAAAATCTGAGAATACCCATTAATAAATCTCTGTGGGAACGATACTTGGTCTTTCCTGAATTATTACTACTTTGCAACCCTACACTTGGGGAAGTGAACAAGTTTTTAGGGCTGCTGCCGGGGATTTCTATGCGGTATTTTTAGAATTTTCTGAGATAGCTTTTAGTTGAGATTGTGTTAAGATAGGTTTAGGATTTGTTTCGCTTTCTAGGGTAGGTTTTCTTTTAATATCAGAATACTAACTTAGTTTGTTTTGATTTTGCAGGATTCTAACTTAGATCTATAATTAAGGGATTTTTAAGAAGTTGAAGAAGAAGTAGGCATCTTAAGTCACAAATCAGGTTTTATCGTTTTAACCTTACTCTTCTTCTTCTCCTACTCATTCCTACCAAATTCATCTCTTGTAGAGTGGGTGGAGACTCCTTTTGGATCTCTAATAGGTTGGCCTTGTGCCACCTTGATTCCTATTGGTCAGCACTGCCAGTCTTGGATCACCTTGTGCTCAGAGATTTTCCTTCTCAATCTTATTCCTCTTTCTTCTTTTTCTACACTTTTCTCAAAAGACTCAAAGAGTGGGTGGGGAGCTCTCTGAACCCCTATTGACCAGGAGAAATCGGTCTCTATCCTTGCTTCTGGCTCAGCCATTGCAAGACACCTTGTGCTTCGGTCTTAGAGAGGAGTAAAGGATGGAAGGAAGAATTCGTTTCTGTTTCAACTTCTTATAATTTCATTATGAATGATTGGACGGGTGGATTGTCTAAATACCTTTTGGAAGATGAGAGGTCGAACCAAATAAAAAATCATTATGAATGGAACCATTACAAGCATGAATATCTTTCTATGACTCAATCTACTTCTAATACTCCCCCACGTAAGACCTTGCGAGATTACTGGAATGATAACAATGGGCATAAATTTTCACCAGGTAAGACAATGGGAGAGTATCGGAAAGAGATGAATAATGTTCCACCGGTTAGGACAATGTATGATCACTTGTTTGGCTACAAATATCAACAACTATCTAATAGTACAACATATGACATGCATAATCCTAATAGGTGGGAGCATCAAAATTTCAATTTGGGAGACGAGCCAACCATGTATGCCAACAATTATCCTCAAGAGTTTCTTTCTCACAAGCCACAACCGACACGAACTCTTGAGGATACACTGCAAGAGTTTATGAAAATAACTGAGCGATGCATACAAAACCTCTCGCCATCTCAAAATCCTGAACCCAACATTGGGAACACTGAATCAATCCCCAATAATGAGGAGGATGAGGCTATCCAAACCCAACCTTCTCCAGATTTAATGACTAAACTTCTAGAGGATATTGATCTTGGTGACCCCAATATCACCATCGATTATGGTGAATCAACTATCTCTTTTAGATATCCCGATTTTAATGATGAAGAGATTTCAATGACGGTTGACGAACCTAAGGAATCCATAAAATCTGAAAGTGATAGTGAGATTGCCTACAATGAGGGTTTCGTGGATGATTGTGAGCCCATGATTTCTTCTTCCAAAGGGCCGAATGTTTATGAGTCACCAGAAGATATTCTTGCTAGAGAGATGGCTGAAGTCGATATTTTTGAGCCCTTCCACCAACAAAACATGCCGGATTCTATTGTGGAAGAACTCCCTTGGGTTGAGAATTCTGTTTCTTTGGATGATGTGGTGGCACAATCTGAAATTTTAGATCAACCAATATTAGATGATGTGCTTATCACTAAATCTGAAAATTTTTCTTTGAAAGACCTCCCCTCTATAGAGGAGGAATTCATTGCCATTGAAATAGACTTTCCTCAATCACTTAGGGAGAGCGAGGACCCTTCATCCGACTCTCTCGATTTCCTAGAGGAATGCATGACCCACCCCTATGATCTGGATGATGAGATGATTAAGGAGTTGGATAGTTTGTTAGACATGGTGTCGGTACCTGAAGAACACCATTCCATTGATTTACACTCTTTACCATTGTTTGTGGAAGCACCATGCAATTCTGAAATTGTGGAGGAAAACCCAAACTGAAAAATATTTAATGAATGTCTCTCCACCATCGTGGGTTCTTCAGCCCATTGAAAATTCTGATTGGGAGGACCCCTTTTTAATCAATTACAACCCAATTCAGAACTTGAGGAGATATCTTTTTGCTGTTCTTATCTTTTCCTTACATGCGTGTGGTGCACATTATGATTGGACCTTAATGAAGAAACGCACCCATGTATACATTCGAGCAAGACTTTAGATGGTCCTCATGAGAAACTTATTGAAATTCATGAAGATCCTGCTCAAATTTGATCATGTAGTCGATCGGACTAACCAAAGGTAGGTAGGTAGGTTAGGATTTATTTTTCTACATTTCGGATTGAATAAGCCTCATCGAGACAATGGAAGATGCTAGAATTGATCTACTTGCTGCCTCAGGTACTCTTGTTCTCACTCTCCTTTGTTTTATGTCATTGCTCTCATGTCATGCATATTGCATATCTTATTACATTGAGGACAATGTAAGATTTTGGTTGGGGGGTGAGATTCCTTAGATAAATCTACTAGCTTTTGTGACATTTCGAGCAATTATGTAGAAAAATTTTCGATTTTTCTAAAAATCAAAACTCTTTTAGAAAACTTTGGTTCTATGCATTCGAGATAGCATGAGTGTAAGAAAAGGAGATATGAAGTGAGGGATGTTGCAAGCTTTGAATTTCTCTTAATATAATGGTTTTATATGTGAATTCCCCTATTTTTATGATTGATAGAAAATTTGAACACTTTTACACCTAGTTCACATTACACGATTTTCATGGGTTGAAGGGATTATGTGATTTATGGATTAGCTAGACTTTGATTTAAGGTGCTGAGAAACCAAGCCGGGGTACTTTGTCCATCCTTGTCCATGGGAAAATAACGAAAGATATGGACTTTTAAAAATCCTATCTAATGTAAAAGAAAAGGAAAAGGAAGGATGAAATTGGGAATGATGGAAAAATGGTGGAAAATTCCGATTAGGGGTACCTATTACCAACCGGGGGATGGTCTACCCGTAACCAAAGCCGGAAATGGGACGTAGTGTGAAAGCCGTTGGAAGGACGGTAAGACAAATTCTTGTCATAGGCTTGTTGTTGCTCTATACACCTTGAGATCTATAGTTTAGTTGATCTATGAAGAAGATAATCCCGGAAACTCATGAGATGAACTTTCACTATGCACACTAGGTTGAATTTGTTCAAGTTCTTCTATTTATCAATCAATCAACGGGAATTTGATATAAACACGTATTATGTTCTGAGAGTTTAAGGTTTCGACCTCTATCACCTAATTTCTCTGATTTTTACGCTTGTGTGTCTTGAAATGCATAGAAGAATAGTTTCTGAAAGAGAGTTGGTTTTTAGAGAATTGAACTTGTTTCACGCATGTTTTGCTCAGGACTAGTAAAATGCTGGTTGGGGGATGTGTTAAGCTCTTAATTGTGCATATTCTAACCCCAATTCATCACTCATTATGCATGGATTTTATGTTTAAAGACTATTCTAATGCATGGATTTGTGATTGTAGGAATGAGAGGGAGACTTCACTAATTCATAGTTAAAAGAGTCACTTTGTATGCATTGAAGATCAATAGAACAAGTGCTAAAAGGTGGAAGAAAGAAGCAAGAAAGAAAGAGGAGATAGAGAAGAAAATCTGAAAATTTGTTCTTAGACCTGTCTGTAGACCGGTCGTAAGACTGGTCGCCAGATAGGTCAATAGACAAGTAGATAGACAGGTCTATAGTGTATTTTTTACTGTTTTTCTCCTCTTAGACCGGTTGCCGGACCGGTCGCCAGACAGGTCGAGAGTAGTCCAGAAACACAAAAACTCTCTGGACAGATTCTGCAGTTTTGAGACCGGTCGTGCAACCGGTCATCCACAGTTTAGACCGGTCATGTGACCGGTCGTCAGCGTAATAGATTGTACGTAAAGCTCCTATTTTCTCTGCGCAATTGCGTAATTCCTTGCTAAATCTGGAATCTTCCACGCCAATCTATAAAAGTGACTTCTCCTCTTCATACCAAGGCATACTAGGACGTGGGGATTGCTTGGGAGACGGATTCTACTTCAAGTTTTCTTAGTTTTCTTCCTATTTTAGTAGTTTTTTATGTTTTTGAGGCTTCTAGTTAAAGGATGTTAGAGATGAACTAAAACCTCTTAGCTAGGGCTAATAGGTGAAGCTTTTGATTTGTTTTTAATGGATTGATGCAACCTAGGTTTCCTTTTATGTTTTAATTGAAAATTTTTAGTTCAATATGAGTTTGAATCAAGTACTAGTTTGGTTTTACTTTGATCTCTTGATGACTCCGGGCTCATGTGATTCTTAGTGATTCTAAGCTTGGTAGCTTACCTTCTGAGCATTGTTTATGCTTGTGTAGTTCATTGATCTATCATCGACTCCGGGCATGGTAGACCCTTTGATTGCCTTGTGTACAATGGCCCGATCTTCATGTGGGAACTCATTCAACTAAAGTTCTTATCTTTTGTTATAATCTGAAATAGCTGTTTGCTGATTGATTTTGATTTAATTAGAGTTCTAATCATTAGTTGTAATCAAGTCTAGTGACAGGATTTGATGAAAGCTATGGTTGTGAATCTCAACTAGATTGGAAAGAGGCTTGGCGTACACAATTGAGTGTGCCCAAGGCCTGAGCATTGTTGTGGGAATCGAATCATTGAATGAGCAACTGTTTTAGATAATTGTTGATTGAACCGCTCTATATTCCGATCGGATAGAGATATGAATTCGATTCCGATTGAGTTATGTGAGATCTAGTTGTGTTGATGCATTGAAACTTATCAAAAGTGGACCCTTGGCGCTCTAGTCCTTTTTAGATTGAAATTACCTTACACATTCACTGTTTAAACCCAAATTACTATTTTCTAGCTTTAGTTCTTAATAAGATCTTAATTACTAGTTGTTTTAGACAAAATCTGAGAATACCCATTCATAAATCTCTGTGGGAACGATACTCGGTCTTTCCGAATTATTACTACTTCGCAACCCTACACTTGGGGAAGTGAACATCTTGCGAAGCGACAAGCCGAATACACTGGGGGCAGGCCCCAATATATGATGAGAAACTCAAGTTCATAAAAGAAGACGACTGGGGGCAAGCCCCAATATATGATGAGAAACTCAAGTTTATAGAGGAAGACGACTGGGGGCAAGCCCCAATATATGATGAGAAACTCAAGTCTGCAGAAAGAAATGACTGGGGGCAGGCCATGAAGAATGACAGATAAACCTGATAACAAGGAGCTGGATGAAAATTTTGGATTTATGACACGAACATCTTTTGAAAGCGATAATCTAAGGATGCGTAGGTTAAGTAAAAGGAAAGTACTATTTTTACGCATTTTTCCATTTATGTTTTAATTGATATGCTCTGCTCACATTAAACTCATATATAACACATCATCTTATACATGCTAGTCTTAAATACACAATACCAAGTGGTAGTTTAGAAAAAGAATCATTGTCATTACGTTGAATCATGAAGCACACAGTTAACAGTTCTAATGTTGATTACATCAGATACATGTAGCAGTTAAGGGTTCAAAATAAATTTCTAACATTGATTTTGTCTGATATGACTGTAAAGAGCAAAAGAACAAAATTACAGCTTCCTTAAGCACCTTTCTATGAATTGCATCATGTCTTTCTGTGTCGCTTTCATGGTAGCCTTTGCCTCCGCTAGCACCAGCGCAGGATCCGAGATGTCACGAAGTTCGGTTTCTAATTTTTAAATCTGTCATTTGCCTGTGCGCCACCTCTCCTTCACTTTCGAGCTGTGCGACCTCAATACGGTTCTGATTAATGACAAGGTTAAGATGAATAACCTCAAGACTTATGGCCACTTCTTCCGTCTGCTGCCGCATGATCTCAGATCTGACATCAGCAAGATGATTGATACACCTCGAACATTGAGTCTCGCTATCATCTAAAGTCATTCTAGCATCAACTGCTGAATGTTCTCGTTGTTCTGCGACAGGCTGCAAAGAAGACATCACTTGTCATTTCTCTTCGACCATAGGGTCAGGTTCAATCCGTTCAGCCATAGCAACCAAGAAACTTGTATAACAGAATCCTCTAAAGAAGAAATTCAGCACACTATTTTGGACACATCAAGCCCGATTACCCCTGCGCAAGCTTCCAATGCTTTCACTCCATCTCCTAGTGTATGCCACTCGCACGGCTCAGCCAACACCTTTGAAATACTAAACAATAGACCTCTCAGTATGCTCTGTCCGAAACAGTCTAAACGATAGAAACAAGGAATGTCGAATGCTCCGTGAGCAGTAGCATCAGAACCGGCAATAACTGTGACAAAAGAAACAGAGCGAGTATGCAATGAAATAATAAGTACAGAAAAAGAATACACCAGGAAGCTATGAAAGAGCTATACTAGAAGATGAGTCGGCGACAGGTTCCGAGGAATCTGCAGTGTATATCGTCGCGTCAACGAATGGCTCAGTGATCTCAGACAATAACATTGAAGTCACATCCAAAAGTTCAGTAGTATCGCTATTAGTATCGATCACTTCAGTTGCTGCCGATGACTCCGCCATATCCTCAACATTAGAAGCACCAGGGGCCACAAACATAGTCGTGCCATTCACCGACATAGTGGTCCCTTGCAGTTTATCCTCTCCAATTTGCCTGACCTGCTCTCTCACGCCGACATGGTCTGATATTTCATTCGTCGGCTCAGTCATCGTCGGGTCCTCTTCACTAATTAACCGATTGTCATCCTTATCACCTTCAACCACCAGAAGACATTTGAACTCTACTTCTTGTGACCATTTCACCAAAGGTACTCCGAAAGTATGCCAATCGTCCAATGCCGTCTCCTCCTTATGACGGTCAATTGACACACTCATGGAAGTCTTATGCCTAGTACTTGACGATAGATACGCTTCAGCCTGCTCTCTAAAATAACCTAATCCATTAGCGAGGATCTCTGTCAGCCTTGGAGGAGGAATGTAGATTGGATCATCTCAATGCATGTTTTGTGATTCTAAGAACGAGACGGACACCTCACTAACTTAGTGCTTAAAAGGGCCACTTTATACATCTTGAAGATCAAAGGAACAAAGGGCCAAAGTTGGAGCGAATGTGCATTGAAGCAGAGGAAGAAAAGAAGAAGAAAATCCTCTTTTTATAGCCTGACTGGCCGGCCGACCATAATCACCTATCGGCTAGCCAACTGCCCTACAAACAAAAAATTTGTTGTGCAGATTTTGTGAAGGCCTGGCTATGAGGTTAGCCTATGTGAAAAACGCTTTAGCAAAATCTACAGTTTGAGGTACTTTGTCCGGCCAGCCGGCGAGCAGGTCAGACTATGAAAACAATGCTCCAGAGAATTTGATGATTACAAGCAGTTCCTCCCACTGGCTGGACAGGGGGTCCGACCGGCCGGCCAGTGTCCAGAAATCTCTGGAAACCTCCGAATTTTGCTACGCAAGTGCAAAATTCCTTACGTAATTTGGAATCTTCCGCACTATTCTATAAAAAGGACACCTAAGGCTTCATTTAGAGGCATCCTAGAAGAGATTGGAGGTCATGGGAAGTGAATGAGCGCACTGTGGAGCGTCCACAACTTTGTCAAATCTAGTTTTTCTAGTTTTTGTCTTTTTCATTGAGTTCTAGTTGTAATATGACAATGCTCAGCTAAAATCTCTCAGCTAGGGCTGAGAGGTGAAGCTTGTAGCCAATTTCATGTTTAATTCAATTTAATTCAAGTAGTTTTACTTCAAGTTTGGATTTTAAATGTTTTAGTTCGAATAAAGTTGATATTTTTAAATGTTTTATGAGAGTTCATGTGCTTTAGACATGAATTCCTTGCAATTCTCTAAGATTATCATGTTTGGCTTGATTAGATTTGAATTATGGTAACCCTTGAGCATGCCATAGTCCATAGGCATGGTTGTTACTCCGAAGGCTATGATTTCGAATGCTATGTGATTGAATAGGACTAGAACTTGAAAGTTGAACTTAAGTGGGATTGAATGCGCTTCAATGATTTATTTTCCAACTAGATGAGAGATAGAACTTTGAATCTAGTTGTGTTTTATGCTTGGATTGATTGGATTGACATGGGATTGCTACAAGTGGATCCTTGAAAACCTTAGTTCCTTTAAATTACTGAATTTCCTAAGTTACTATTTTGAGTTAGTTTTCTTAATTGAAATCTCAAATTATTCCAATTAAAGTTGTTGGAATACTTTAGAACTATTTATCCAATTCCCTATGGATCGACCTCGGTCTTACCAAGAATTATTACTACATCACAACTTTGCACTTGAGGCGAGCGAACACATATCCACTCCCAATAAGCAGGACCCGTGCCATACGCCCGCTTTATTTTGTCTACATCCAGTAATGTTATCGGAACACCCTGATCATATCCGAATTGCCTGGCAAACCGACTAGGGTAATAAGGCTCCCACCAGAACTCTATTCCTTCACGCAGTGGAAGTGAAGCAGTGAGAATAGACACCAAGAATTCTCTATCAAGATTATTCACAAAACGCTCATCGTCAATGGCTTTTGGATCCTCTTCGACGTTAGAAACAGGAAAGTGGTAGAAGCAAATCTCTGCCTAGCTGTCGATTTTGGAAGCTACCCAATCAGATGACTGCGCTATCATCTCAAGTTTTCTGTAGTGATAACGAGGTGCGTGATCGGTGTGGAGATACTGAAAGAGATCCATTCCATATACCCAACCACCTGCAGAAGAAATGCCATGGGCAATAAGCCACATTCATCCCTCGCCCGAGTTTGTCTTTGTTACTGGCAATATTGCCTAAAGCCCTATATAGACTGCATAACACTGGCGGTGCTAACGAATGTCGATGACCATTTGTAAGAGCTCTTGCCATGACAAAGCAAGAAACCTTGACCCCATCAGCACCCTTGGAGCTAGGTAACACAATTGCCGATAACCAGTATGCCAAGAAACGTGCCAGTTCACAAGTCGGTGTAAGCTCATTCGAATTGCGAAACTTATGATCAAAACGTTCTCTCATTATGGCTTGGTCTTTTGACAAGATCTTATATTCTTCATAATCAATGCTTCAAGAAGAAAAAAGTGTCCCATGTCAGAAGAAAAGAAGCTAAAAGTACGAAAAATGCAAAGTAAAAAGAAGATATCAGAAGAAATATTACTTCATCCTCTAGCTGAAGTAGATTAACCAGTAGTCATAATGAATCTTTGTAACATTGTCGAACTGTGATAACTAAGCAAACAGTTCCAAACAAGCCTCCGAATGATAAGCATCTCGAGGACTTTTGAGCAGAGACGAAGACAACTCTTCATCAGTTGGGATGTATTCCTGGTAATATTCTCCTATTATGGACAAGTCAGCCATTATTCGAAGATCCCATAAGGTTATGCTCATCTCCCCATACGAAAAGTGGAACAGATTTGTAACAGAAGTCCAGTAGTTCAAGAAGCTTCGAAGGATTGTTGGATCTCGAAAGAAATGCCCAAAGGTTGCATCGATAGCGTGATACAGGATGACTTGCTTCAAAAGCCTTCATGACGGACCAAAATCTCTTTTGCCCACGATTCGTAGCCAACCTGCTCATTCAGATGGCCCGGCGTACAGAAACTTCTTGTCGCCCACATTATCATTCTGTCCACAGGCTAAAACCTTTGTTATACCGTCTCGAAATAATGGGCTGGATAAAGAGCATGAGTATCATCACAAGTCGGCGCAAGGAAAACCATTTCTCTTGGGAGACCTACCCGCTGCTCTCTCCCATCATTAACCAGTAAGGTAGTCAATAATTACTCAGGAGCAGATGTCCACCTTCTAACCCCACAGAACTGAAAAGGGCCTTGAACGTTGGATGGCTCGATGCTCAGAAGGGGCCTGTGCCTCATAAGAGATTTTTCATATGTGATGACTCGGTCATTATAGGGGTTTACGATGAAGAAATCGCACGTCACGACGACTTTATTTCTATCCCAGCCGATCTTCATCCAGTCATTTGTAAGATTGACAAGCCGTGTCAATTGCTCCGCCTGGCCAACTTCCTCAGCCGGTTTTTTACCTCTATTTCATCTCCTCTTCTTCTTCTGACCTTCTTGATTACCCTCGGGATGTTGGACAAGCAAACTAGAAGGACCTGCCTCGACGACATTCGAAGCACTAGTAAGCTGACAATACCAAGTGGACCATTCATGTTCAGTCCCTTGCATCGGAAGCTCAGATGCGGTCTTATCCACGTAAATGCACAACAATACTTCATGGGGAAGCTGCTTAATACGATCATAGAAATCTTTCACTTCAGGATCGAGTGTCACAGAGAAGTGCGAACGACACTCCATTGAAGATGGATCGGCAGTATCTTCAGCCACCCTCTTCTTCCCACGTTGTGCAGATGAAGGACCAGAAACTTGCGACCCGGAAGCTTCACCAGCAGATCTTGTTGCTGTCACCATGTGTAATGACTAGAGATTTTGGGTGCGTGTACACACGCATGTAAATACATACACTTATATTAACTTAAGCTTACATGTGGAAATCCATCTCAAAACCCACCTTTTACTTGTGTGTTTATGAAACCGACCGTACAATAACTCTTACTTGTGCTTAAGAACATAACCATCTAATTAAAAAAATTAGCCTTTCATATAACCATCCATCAAATTCGTATTCGCTAATTGGGCCACCCAAATAACAAACTGAACAGATCATTACGAAGATCATAGGATAAATACCAAGGCTACCGGTTAAATTTCCTATTAGATATGTACAAATGTCACTTTGGATCACGGAGTGAGATGGACACTAAAAAGGCATCTTGTTCATCTGTAAGAAATCAAGGCCGAAAATTAACCCGTAGAAAGAGTGTGAAAAATTACAGGCTTGGTGAAGTTTCACCGAAAACTGATGGTAAACGGGATCGCTACAGGTGGTTGAAGTAAAAAATAAAGGCAATGACAAACATGGAATTATGTATATATACCATGTATTAAACAACGTGTGTTCTTATTACAGTAAGGTTTTCATGGTGAGTGTCAATCACACTATCTTTCATCATATGGTCCACATAATTATCGGATCTAGCTCATTTTTTAGCTCACACCTAATGTGATCATGACAAATCAAATGAACGGAGTGGATTTTCCTACAAATAACACAATGGACCCCACTTAACCAAACCACGTCCGGTCTCTCCACGACCAAAACAACCAGCGTTCATACGTGGTTTCATGGGGAGAGGTTTCACGGTGAGCGTTACTCGCTCGTTTCGTACATGGTGCTGGCCACTTGTGCATCAAATCTGCCTCATTTTCTGCCTCCTGTCCTAATATGATCTTACAGTGTAGATAGACAGTGAGGATTTCTTTCATGATCATCATTGTGGACCCCACCGGTGTTAAACCATGCCAAAGAAGGTCTGCAGGTCAACAAATTCAAACAGGAAACTCCTTGTTTTCTCTCCGTGTTGAGTTAGGATTCTTCAACAAGCTCGGGAGAAAATCTCTCTCCATCAGTGCCAGCTATCCATACAATTCAATCACAACCATCAGTGTTAGACTACCAAATCAAATCACATGAACCATGAGTGTTGAACCTCCAATTTATATGTTGCATTGCCCACTACATGACATGGTATGCATGGTTTTCATGATTAAAAGGCCCATCTAATGCATGTTTTGTGATTGTAGAGATGAGAGCGGACTTCACTCAATTAGAGACCAAAAAGGGGCCATTTGGAGCCTTTGATGAAGGCCCAAGGTGGACCAAAGAAAGAAGAAAGCAAAGAGAGAGGAAGGAGAGAAGAAAAGAAAGAAGAAAAACAAGCAAAACTGGGTCCGACCGGTCAAGACCGGTCGGCCAAGAAGGCCCGACCGGTCATGACCGGTCGGATGCACTCCCTGGAGCAAGGCCAGCTTTGTCCGACCGGTCATGACCGGTCGGCCAGCCCTGTCCGACCGGTCGTGACCGGTCGGCCATGCAAAGTTCAACTTCCAGATTGCATGCAGCAAGCCATTCCCGTTTCTGGTTTTTTAGACCACTTTTCTGAAGTCATATTGATGATATTTGAAAATCCAACACATCCATGTCGAAGAGGAGCTCGACTCCGAACTAACCCAAGTGGTTTCGTGTCGATCAGAGCTACGGATTGATCGTGGTGGCCAAAACAATACGAACTGTCTAGAAAGTTCCAGATTTTGCTGTTCCACTCTGGGACGGTCCAGGTGACCCATCATTGATGATATGAAGAATCTACTTTGACCATCTTTTAGAACACATCCATATATGAATAACCACAACGTTTCAGATCAAAAGGATGTGTGGTTTGATCGTACCGGTTGAAGAAAGATGGACCATCCAGAAAGATCCAACTGCATAGAGTTTATAAAAGCCCGAAGTGTTCTAATTTTCGGACCATATTCTGGGATTGTTTTGGACAATCTAATCCGTCTATCATGTAGAGGATGAATTTTTCTACCAATGTTCAAAATTTGGGATCAATCCGACATCTGTACACTACGGAGCATTGAAAGCAAGATGAATGGTTCTGAAGGTACCCAAAGTGCACGATTTTGAGAGGCGGTCGGTGATGTGATTGGTGGGCCCATTCAGAGAATAATCTTGGAAATCTAAATCATCTATTTGGAAGATCACATTACAAGGAAGCTACAAACCAAATTTGAAGGCAATCCGACCATTGGTTAAGCCGTACCAAGCGAAACAAATTCTGCTATGTTGCTGTACTATTGTTGCACTATAAAAGGAGGTGCTCTCTTCCATTCCAAATCAAGCAAGGACGTGGGAAGCAAGGAGTTCAAGTCATAGGAGGCTTCCTAGCCTCCTCCAGCTAGTTTTTCTTCCTTTTCTTAGTTCTAGTTCTAGTTTTAATATGCTTTTCCTTAGCTAACCTCTTCGCTAGAGCTAGAGGTGAAATTTGTAGTTGGTTCCAATGCTTTAATTCTTTTATTTCAAGTACCCTTTTCTTAATTTTGGATTTTGAAGTTCTAGTTTGAATAAAGTTTGAATTTTTAGATGAATTATGAGAGTTTGTGTGCTCCGGACATGAGTTCCTTGCAATTCTCTGAAATTACCATGATTGGGTTGTTTGAATTTGAATTGTAGTAACCCTTGAGCATGCCATAGTCCATAGGCATGGCTGTTACTCCGAAGGCTACAAGTTCAAGTTCTATGTGCTCCATTAGAACTAGAAATCTGATTTCCAGATTTAAGTGGGACTGTTTGTGCTTGAATGTTATATATTCCAATTAGATAAGAGATAGGACTTTGATTCTAATTGTGTTGTACTTGGATGAATGGATTGGCATTGGACTACTACAAGTGGATCCTTGATGCTCTAGTTCTTCTTATTTTCAGATTTTCCTATTTCATGTGAAAAACAACTTTCTTAAACTTCTTAGATTCTAGTTATTAGAGTACTGGGAATTGTTTACCTCTTTCCCTGTGGATCGACCTCGGTCTTACCGAGATTTATTACTACATCGCAGCCTTACACTTGAGGCGAGCGAACAATGAGCCAACGCATGGGTGCTTTCAAAAGGGAACTTATAAGTGATCTAAGATGTATATCAGGTGGGCCAACTAATAAGTGTTAATCACCTTAATTAACTTGGCAATCCAGTCGCCCCATGGTATGTTGAATCAACAACAATCAAACCCCTTTGCGTGAAAAGCAAGCTGCATTAAACCGATTCTATCCCTAACACAAGGAACCGTCTAGACTGAGCTGTGGCTCTATAAAAAAACCAATAGCTTGTGTATCAGACCACACATGAAAGACGAGAGAGAGAGAGAGAGAGAGATCGCTGGAAAGAGAGAGAAAGATGAGCTCTCGCTGGTCTTGAAGAGAAGAAAGAAGAAGGAAAGAAAGAGAAAGAGAAGAAGAAAAAGAAAGAAGTAAAGAAAGAAGAAAGAAAGAAAGGAAGAGAGAAGAAGAAGAGAAACTGTGAGTTATATCTCATATATTTTCACCTGTAGTTCTAGCTTTGAGTTTTCTTTATTCATATTTTAAATTTCTCGTTTTAAAAGTTCAATTTAGTTTTGTATTGATTTGATTTATGATCTATATCGATATTATATGAAATTTTCTATTCATTTACAAATTATGTTTCATATGAATTAATACCGGTTAAGGTTGTACATGTGTGAGCCTATTTTGAGTTATCTTGGAAAATTTTTGGAATATTGATTTGATTCATACATAGCACGATTTGAGAACTCCAGTTATTACTGTAGGGTGAGCACCCTGGTGTGTGCAATAGACCCATTGATGATTGTTTGGGTGAGCGCTCAAGTGTGTGCAACAATCCCTGGTTGAGCGCCCTGTGTGTGCAACATACCCTTCTGATAGTCCATCGATTGTGGACGGGTTGGTTGAGCTCCTTGGTGTGTGTAAGATACCATACTAGCGTACCCAGTGGATATCATATGATTTTGGCAGGTTGGGTGAGTTCCTTGGTGTGTACAAGAGACCAACTCTGCAGCCATGATAGATTTTGTAAAACAGTGTAGGCCCGACTATAAACTGGCCCTGGATGTTCTACTGATAACCGTACTGAGATTGTTGAAACATACTTGCATACCATGCATCATGTGCATGTTTAAGAGATTTTGGTTTGATAAAATTTCCATTAGATTTGTAATGAGTTGTAATTTAATGGTCAATTGATTTTCTATGTCAAATTATATGTGCTAAACTATATGAGAATACTCACTGGCTTTTATAGCTGACGCAGTATTATGCGATTAATCGTACTGACAGGTGATGATTTAAAAGACTTCAAGGAAGCGATTCCAAATGAGGAAATACTCTAGAAGATTTTTTGAGAGTTGATTTATTTTGATTTTAGTTTGAAAGTATTGATGTAATAAGGCTCATCAGATGGCCATTAGTTTAGACAGTTTGGAACAATTTCATAGACCCATTGATTAATAGTTTAATTTTCAAAGTTTGGTTTATTTTGGTTCTATATATTTGGTACTATGTGAATGGAAAAAATGTTAGTTGAGATTGTGAAGCATTCATCATTAACACTCTTGATTTCGGGATTTGAGTGTAGAGTGTCAAATTTTGGGGGTGTTACACCATGATTCACTGCAACACATAAACAAAAGAACATCAGACAGAAGCCCAACGCACGCAACAACAACACAATAAGGTACGCATCATAAGAAACAAAATTGTATCATCTAATTACGATTGTACACACAAACAAATCACATCGATAAACACATGCATAAAATCATGACCCATAAGAACACGAGCAGTGAATTTCATTTGCACATCTGACGAACAAGCGCACACATATCATAGTGCAACAAATACAATAACAATTCCGCATATACACTCGGAGTGCGTGCGAGTTCGCAATAACCCTAAGTTATGCATATGCGCTCGCTCGAAAGTGCACATCATAGAGCCATTTAAATGAGTAATTGCAAGCCGTAAAAGATCAAGACAAGCAGCATATTGTGGGCTCAAATCACTAAGCCCTAATCATGTTTAAGCATTAAGCGAGATAGCCACAAATGACATCGAATTCGGCTGAGAATGGAACCAGATGCATGAGTTTTTCACCAAGGGCAAAGGAAATACCAGAATTCTAAAATTTGGCTAAGTAGTGGAGACACATGCGCCCAAGGAGGTGCCCCAGGCATATGTGCCCTCTCACATGCGCCCATCAAGCAAGTAAAGAAAATGATGGAGGTTTAGAATGTGCTCCAGGCGCACGTGATCCCCCACATGCGCCCACTCCATGTTAAAAGGGAAACGCAAGTCAAGGGTTGAAGTTCTAAGCGCATGTGCCCTTGCACATGCGCCCACACTCAGTCATGGGAAGCAACATGCGCCCATTCTCAAATTTTAAGAAAAGTTTAAGTCTAGAGCAAAGCTCTGAGCGCATGTCCAGAACCACATGTGCTTGGGATATGCGCTTGATCCCTGGGGCATTTCCACGTGCGCCCGAGAGATGTAAAACCATACATCAAGCGACAGTCAGAGGGCACATGCACCCACAGAGGGGCAACATGTGCCCATGCCCTGAGAGAGAGCTCTCTCACCTCAAGAAATTTTGCTTCTTTGACTCAGAAATGAAGAAATGACTCAGTGAGTCCCATATTTATAATTGAGCCTGGGAACTGGTGCACCGCACTAGCATGGCATAAGCATCCAGCGCAGCGCACTGAGGGTGGGGGGGGGCACTTTTTGGGGCTCAAAATCTTACCTATGATAAAACAATGTACGATGGGCCATCTACGATGATTTGAATCGATTCTAAGATCGGGAAACACCCAAAAAATGCGATGGAACGCCAGTGTAGCCCTAACCTATACAATCGTGACCAAAACCTACAAATATCATTTCGGAGTAGAACTGGACATTCATATTGCCACCAAATGATCCGAAATGCTCGAAAAACCTTAACTACCAAGTTTAAAGGTTGCGTGACGCGTATTTTTACCTGCGCACCTTGAAATGCATTTTGCCCTGTTTGGTCCGACTGAAAGGACCCAAAAGCCTATAAATGCCATTTTGGAGTGGAATTGGACATGCATATTATCACCAAATAATTTAAAATATCCAAAAACCCTTAATACCCAAATTTGAATGTCGTACGATGTGTGCTTTTACCTGCGCACCGAAGTGCATTTTGCCCTTGTCTGGAGCCAGCCGGGAGGGTCCAAATTAGGAAGGAACTACTGAAATTCACAGTAGTTGATTATCCATACCTTGACTCATTCATTTCATAACCCGATGAGAGGCTTAAAGTGCTTTGGCATTAGTGACTTCGGTCTCCGAAAAGGTACCTATCCTTTGGACAGTCGGAGCCTAAAGATTGGAAAATATTCTAAGTGTTGGGTACATGCGTACACCACAAGAAGGACATGCATAGACCACAAGGAGACATGCGCCCATGCCCCTACCAAATGCCCATAGAAGCTTAACTTCCCTTCTTCCAAAATACCAAAACTCTAAAAAATGCTAAGTGTTAGCACATGTGCCCACCATAGGAGCACATGCGCCCACACCTGGAGACATGCTCTCATGCTCCTACAACATGCGCATGGCCCCCCTCTCCCAAATACATGTGCTCACAAAATTTCATCTTTTGGACCCGGGACTCGATTAACTACTATAAATAGTGCACTCACCTGCTGAGAGAAAGAATTCTTGATTCGAGATGATGTCAGAGCGCTGCAAGAGGTAGAATCCTCACCGAAATCCCTTGCTGGAATCCTCACCGGTAAGAGTAACATGCGCCCATTGCCCAGTCGGAATCCTTCGCCAGAAAGGGTGACATGCGCCCACTCCATTTAATTTGGAAAACATGAAGAAAAAAATGGTAAGGGAGGGGACATACGCCCACCTCCCCTGCCACATGCGCCCACCACCTCTTGAAGGTGAGAAAATTCTCCAAGTGGCAAAGCCACATGCGCTCACATGATAGTCCAGGCGCATGTGCCATAACACATACTCCTAGAAGGGAGATCTTTCCTCTCTCTCCTCACTCCATTTGCAACATGTGCCTGAGGGGGGAGGGGGGCACATGCGCCACCTTAGGGCACATGCGCCCACTAATATGCTGACAGTTGCCCGAACGGTCTTACTAGACCTGGGGACTCTGTGATGTGGCCCACCTTCTATGCGGGCCGCCTCTCCACCATAATATGTTGTTAGAACTAGAAAATGAACTACAAGGGCATTTTCTGAATGTGGTATTTTGTTGCTCTGGGGTTCTGAGTAATAGAAACATTCATAGACAATCACAAGCATTCACAAAAGTACACAAGAGAAGAGATATCGCAACGCAAATTTTATTCCAGAGATCCTGAGATCTTGTACCTTCCAGGCCGTGATCTGGCACGAGCCCTTAATTACATCGAATGATCGATGACCCTTGATTAAAAGGCAGAAGACTAGTCAGCGGAGACTATGGTCTCAGAGTTCATAGTCGTAGAGACTTGTGTTTTGTATAGTCTTGGAAACCTGTATTTTGTATGGTCGCGGAGACCTGTGTTTGTATGGTCGTGGAGACCTGTATTTGTTGTGTTTTATTATGGACTGATCCATTTTTGTACGAGTCAGATGTCTATGTCCCATGTTTTGGTCGGAGATCCGGGCTGAGACTGTCAGGGTTTTTAACTGAGGGGTGCGACTCTGGGCCTGCGCCCGTCATTTGTGATGAGTGACCGTGGGAAGACCGATCTGCAGTTGTATGTACCTGAGCAGCTCAACCAGCGGATGCCGTTTGAATGGGTAGGGCATCGACTGTTCTTGAAGTGCCAGTCTTTAATAAATTGTGTGTAATAGTTCAGAACTCTCTCTATATGGTTTATCATGTTAACCATAGTCTCATTTACTTAGTCCGGACCTGAATCCAGGTCATATTATGATAGTACATGTAATGATGATATATCAGTATGATTCTAGGCATTGGCGGCCTCTTTTCGAGAAGTTACTTCGTTCATCTCGTTGGATTGGATCGGAGTCCGAAAGCTTACATTCTACTCATTGGGTGGCCCGGATGAGTTATTTGACTGCTCCGTTGCGTCCGGAACGCTCGAAATACCCAAAATAGGCCCAAACGGGGCCCGAAAACATCATAAAATGAAGATTTAAAGGTGCTGAAATGAACGTTCAAAGTGCTGATTTTTATGATCCACTGGCCTGATTTTGCTGATGCGCTGGGGCCAGTGCGTCCAAAAATAATTGTTAAAATGTTTGATTTTCTTGATGCACTGAGGTATTTTTTCTGACGCACTGGGGCCAGTGCGTCCAAAATTGAATTGTTTGAAGATGTGCATTTTCCTGATCCGCTGGCCTATTTTGTGATGCGCTGGGGCCAGTGCATCCGAAAATGACTTGTTTTTGGAATATTGATTTATTTGATCCGCTGAGGCATTTTTCTGATGCGCTGGGCTATTTTTGTGATGTGCTGGCCTATTTTTATGATATGCCACTATACTTGTATATTTTTACGTTATTTCTCCACCAGACCTGCTGTGGTCAGAAGTGGGATTTTCGGCAATCGGAAGAGGGTTTCCGGCGGTCGGAAAAGGGATTCCGGCGATCTCAATAATTTGAAACTCTCTCCTTCTCTGGATTCGTCCAAATGAGCCAGAAAAGGGGGTATTTATACCCGAAGTCAACCAATAGGAGCCCGCCACGTGTAGCGCGTCGAGAAAACATGCCGGCGCGTCGAGAAAATCACTCGGCGCGTCTAAAAATGCCTTAGTTCGAATGATGATTTTTAGGGCGCACTGGCTGTCAGTGGGTCCTGAAATTCCTAAAAATGCCTGATTTATTGGACGCGCTGGTGGTCAGTGCGTCCTGAAATTTCTGAATTTTTGGATGCGCTGGGTGAATTTCTTAATGCGCTGAGGGTCGGTGCGTCCTGAAATTCACATTGTAAAAACTGTCTGAATTTCTTGATGCGCTGGGTGAATTTATTGATGCGCTGAGGGTCAGTGCGTCCTGAAATTCGCTTTGTAAAGTTGCTTAATTTCATGATGCGCTGACCATGAATTTCTCGATGCGCTGACGTACTCGTGTTTTACAAAATTGGATTTTGTGAAACGGAGGGCTTGCGGGGCCCGCTTTGCGATGGATGTCGATGCACTGGCACTATTTCATCATGATTGAAGTAACCCTCCCAAATTTTGGGGGTTCTGATCATGATGAACGGTGGGGTCCACCACTGGCTCAATTTTCATTTTTGGTCAAGTCTGATGTGTGTTGCGATTTCTGTTGAATTAGCTGATGCACTGGTCTTACATCCAATCAAGGGATGATTTGAAAACTCGTAATCATCATTTTCAGGATCCTGACTTTTGGGGACCCCAACAGATGCCCCTCCGATGTGTTGGGATGGACGCGCAGTTGTCCATCGCGGCACATCGGATTTTCTGGGTCCCGCTATAAATAGGAAGCTCTGATCATTTTAGTCATTTCACTTTCATTTCTGCCCGAGAAAGCTCTGGTCAGCGCATCACTTTATTCTCCAGCGCGTCGAAAAAATATCTCCAGCGCATCGAATTATTAGCGCGCGTGTAGAAAAATTGTAAGGTTCGGCCTTTTTCCGATGCGCTACCTCCAGCGCATCATGATTTGGGACTTTGGGAATGTCCCGATTTATGCGATGCGCTGGGGTTAGCGCATTACTTATTTTGAACTTCGCATGATTTATAGGACGCGCTGGGGTGAGCGCATACTCGCGTCCTTGAAATACTTATTTTGGTGACGCGCTGGGGCCAGCGTGTATCATTTCCGAATTTGGTGAAATTGCCATATTTTCTTGACGCGTTGGGCTTAGCGTGTACTCGCGTGCTATGGGTTTCTGGGGAAAACCCATTTCACGACGCGCTAAGGGTAGCACGTATCGAAGTTCGGACTTACCTGTTTATGCCATGCGCTAGGGTTAGCGCGTGTTAGTTCGGGGATTTTAGGGACGCGTTGGGGCCGGGCGCGTCCAGAAATGGACTTTGACCAAATCGGTCATTTTCTCGATGCACCAGGCCTGGAACTCCTTATTTTATTGATGCGCGGGTCCTAGTTTGTCAATTTTTTAACTTTATGAATTTTGTCCAATTTTCGGGTGCGTCGAGCCCAATGCGCACCCACTCCCTGACTCATGGTTTTGTTCCACTTCTTAGTGTCCTGGCTAAGCACACTCGTTATGAACTACCATGCCCATGTCCCTGGCCCAACGAATTATTTTCTTTGCAACAGGGGTTGTAATTTCGAGGCGTACAGGGTCTACCTTCCCCTCCGAGCTTTTACATATGAGTAGTTACTGTTTTGGGGAAAATAATGGCCCCCACACACCTGAAAATCCTAAGCCGTGTCGGGCTGGGTGTGTCATCCCTTTTAATTTAAGCCGTGTGGAGTTTGCGCAAACCTGAGCGTACCTCCTTTTGATGCTTTCACTTTTTCTAATGCTTTGGTGTATTTGTGCAGATATTGATGGCGGATGGTTCTCTCCAAGCTGGTCCTTCCGGCTCCAAAACACCTATGCGCAAGTGCAAGCGTACCTCGCCCAAGAAGGTGACGCGACCGTCTGATCAGAACCCGCAGTGGTTCCTCCCTACAGAGAAGTTCAACTTCGATGAGCGCATATTGACATTGTCGAAGCATGTGCAGCGGAAGATCCTTTGTGACAAGGCCCTACCGACCCCTCCTGATGAGGCACTCAAGAAGAATGGGACGTGTGGTATGCTCCTCTGCAAGGCTTTCGGACCAATGACGTTGTTGGGTCCGAAGAAGGTGAGGCAAGCCCAATCGCGCCCGTGTAGTCTGTCAAGCGTGGCCGCTTGAAGACAGCTGGCAAAAGCGCTAAACAGGTATATATGGAGAATCAAGCTAGATCAAAGTTGGATAGAATGAAAGTGGTCTGGTCGTCGGTGAAACTGGCAGTGTCGTCACTTATAATACGGAATCCGTACACGAAGCAGTATATCCAATTTCCCAAGAGCTTTCAGCGGTATCGCTCCCTTCCGGGTATCGAACCCTCGGATGTGTGCCGCGCCAACTCCTTCTACAGTGCTGACTCTTGGACGTCCATCCCGAAAACATTTCTTAATTGTGCGGTGTCTAAGAATGGCACACTGGAGTTTGTCCTTGGGGGGAAGAACATGATATTTCTGGAGCCCAACCACGATCCCCACCAACCATTTCCAACTCATTATTACGAACCTTATGCCAGAGATTCTGCCCTTTATCCGATGCAGAAATTTGGCCGACGGGTGGGTTCCAGACCAGAGGTCACTTGAGCCCTCATCCGGGTTATGAGGCCTGGGTCAACCGGATAATCGAGCAGCATGAAGAGACCTTAAAACAAGTGGGTCTCTTGAGGGCCATCTAAGCAACCTCAAGCTACTTCTATAAGAAGTCGTGCGTCTACATGGGGTTCCTGAATCACTGGAGCTCTATTACGAACTCCTTTCACTTGCCGTACAGGGAAATGAGCATATCGCTCTGGGATTTATATCGAATAGCCGGTCTTCCCGTCCGTGGCAGAATTTATGACGAGTGGACTCCTAGGGATGAGGAGCTCTCTAAGAAGAAGAAGGGCATCGATGAAGACTTTTATTCAGCAGCCTGCTATGAGTTATTGCGGAGCTGCCGCAGTTCCTGGGCTCCAAGGATAAGGTGCCCTTTGAGGATTGGCTGATTTACTTCAGCCATGGCCTGAAGTGAGTTCTTTAACTCGAGTAGTGTGTACTTGTTTTATTCTATCTTCTTTCTTCTACTAATGATTTCTCTTTCTTTTTCAGCTTGGATTACACGTCATATGATGAAGGCCGTAGGGACTTGGAGGCCGAGATAAAGAAGAAGTTCCCGCAGCCGAACAAGCTGTCTCCCACCTGCGAACTTGCTGAATTTTTAGCCTATTGGCTATGCTGTGTGGCCCTCCCAAGTTCCAAGCAGGCAGATAGTGTGAGAGTCTCCTGTTTCGCTGTAGCAGGGAGTCTGGCTAACGGCCATCGTTATGCACTGGCCCCGGTGGTATTGTGCTCTATATATCGGGCCTTTGGCGGTGTCATCAGCAACAAGGGTTCTGCTTCCTTCGGGCTGAATTCTTCCTTTTACGGGTGGCATTTCTTCTCGGGCTGGCTCGGGGTGTATTTCCCCTGGGTCTATGGCATAGAACTCAAAGACTTCATCCGGAGGGGGTTGGTTCCGCTGCATGCCTTTCAGAAGCGGAAGATGAACAGCGGAAACTTGGCGACTATCGAGGCAAAGATAGCTCGTCATGATGATGTCGACTCCTTCCTTTTCTCTGGGACCAACAGCGAGGATCCTAAATTGCTCGATGACGATGAGAGCCTTGGCTCCTATGGGCGTTGATTTCTAATATCTATCCGCCCGGGCTCACTGCCTTTGAGAGAGGGTTCTGAGTTTTAGAGAGAGCCATACTACCCGAACCGGTTTGCCAGGCAATTTGGTTATGACCAAGGGGTACCGGAGACGCTCAAACCAGTGACGAGAGAGCAGCGGGCCTATGGCATAGGACCGATCTATTAGAAATGGATATGGCGGCAACTTTTGCTTACGGGGTCGGGTTGCTCTTTCATCGTTCCGGGCACCGAGTATACTCCCGGTGCTACGTACGGGTGGATGAGGTGGTGGGCTCACCAATATTCTTTGATCCGAAACAACCGGAACGTAGCTGATCCTGTCTTCGTCTCCCCTTCGATCGTCGACCCTACTCCTGCTAACGGTCTGGGCTATGTGGCAGAGTCACTCCGTCGATTGGCCACCCCGGGCGTGCAGAAGTTTATGACCTCTCTGAATGTTATAATAGATCATGAGAAACCTGAGCACACGCTTGAAGGGTGGGTCGCTTACGGGCAAAGGGTCACACTACAAGGGAATCCGGATTCCCCACTCGTTGGTCCCATGGCCGAGGGACAGAGGGAGCGTTATGACATTGGTGACGATGACGACGAGGCTGACCAGACAGGTGATGCTGGTGAGGAGGAAGATGTTGTTGGTGATGATGGTGAGGATGATAATGATGATGTCGTTGGTGATGGCAATGATGGAGGGGGTGATGGTGGTGATGAGATCATCAGAGAGGGCGGAGAGGGCGATGGCGAGGGTGGAGGAGTTGCAGCAGGAACCCCATCGACTGGCGGTCGGGAAGGTCATGGTCAGAGCTCGACCAGTCGGACGAGTCTATCCAGACGCTCTGCTCCAGGGGATAGTGATTCTGAGCTATCTCCTGAGCGGTCTGGTCCTCGAGTGAAGACCTCCCCTCGCGTTCCCGTTGCTGATGGGGGAAAGAAAATAAAAGATATGTGGAAGCTGTACCGGGTAGAGAAAGCACAGAGTCGACTCTCCAAGACAGCCAGCAGCGTCCCAATCGACGACGTCAGTGGACCGAGGGAGGAAGGGGAGATGAGCTCATGGGCAGGCTTCAGTGGGAATCGCTCCAGGAAGAGGGTGGAGATAATGAACCAATACACGAGAGATCTGTTCCCGAAGCAGACACAGAACCCATCCCTATAGACCTCGACAGTGGGGTACAATCTGAAGATCCTCCCCTTGCCGTCCCTGCTAGTGCTGTAGCTGCAACCAACCCTAGCCCTACCCCTGAGGCAGGACCTCCTACAATTACGGAAGAGGCAGCACCTCCCGCTCAAGAGACTGTGCCCTCTGATGTTGCCGGTGCACCGGAGCCTGTCACGGAAGCACCTCCTGCCCTTGAATCAATTCAAGCCTCCACTGCCCCTGAGATCATCGTACCTTCTTCTCCTGAATTGCCTGAGCCAATAGTGGAAAGCGTAACCGAATGTGTCCCGGCATCTCCAACACCCGTCACTTCAACCAGTGCACCGGTCGGCGAAGTTCCTGAAGCTGCTGGTATACTACTTATCCTTATCACTTTGTTTGTTTCTTTCCTTTCTTTAGTGTGCTAATGTTTATCATTTCCGTTGTCAGTCACTGCTCCTGCCTGTGTCCCAGTTCCTGCAGTTTTGCCCGATGTATTTGTTTCTTCTCTCCGAGGCTTGTCAAGGACCAAAGCAAATTTGCTGAAGAGCCTCCTATCTGACATCGCTGATTCATTAAAGAATGGAGATGAATGGTCCATTTTGGACGAAGCACTGCAGGCCCTAGAACTCAACGCTACATGGCTCAGAATTGACATTTCTTTGATAGTCGGTCACGTAGCTCAGTTCAAGGAAGGGATGGCTCGAGTGGACGAGGCGAGGCACCTCAGGGTTGATCCTTCCGTTGAGGAAAGACGCGGTCACTTGCGGTCCCTCCTTCCGAAGCTTGAATCACACGAGGCGGATGCGGCTGCAGTAAGGAAAGATTGGCAGGCTGTTGACGCGGAGTACCAAGAGGCTACTAGATGTCTCGTGGAGATTGAGAACTAGATGGCCCGGCTACGAGCCGAACATTCTGTCGTCCATCTCAAACTCTCGAAGTTCAGT
This sequence comes from Liriodendron chinense, assembly GCA_003013855.2. Classification (NCBI taxonomy): domain Eukaryota; kingdom Viridiplantae; phylum Streptophyta; class Magnoliopsida; order Magnoliales; family Magnoliaceae; genus Liriodendron; species Liriodendron chinense. The sequence continues at coordinate 605,638 of ML058451.1, forward strand.
GGTCAGAAGGCACGCTTGCAGTCCTCCATCGACCATCACGAGGCGAAGTGTAATGCTATGAGGGAACAAGTTACGGAGCTGAAGCAGTCTCTTCAGGATACTCCTGACCCTGCCCAAGTCTTGGCAGAGGCTGAGGCGAGACAGAAGGCGATCGAAGAATCTACAGTCAGCTTATTAGAACAATGTTTGAAGACTTTAGATAGTTGAACTGTAACAATCTTTGCTTGTAATGTTAGAATATATTGTAACGGATGATGTAACAATATGTATACTATTGTACTTCTAAATTTATGCTGTGTCTTTAGCCTATATGCCCGTTTAGTTGAGTTTGAATGAAAATAGATTGCACCATTTGGAAAGGAACGTCCCCCTGTTAGGACTCAAACCTACACTCATGTGAACGAAGATGTAACCGAGCCTTGGCTTAGGGCTTATCCCGATTTTCAATGGTCTCGAAAAGGCATGGTGTCATGTTTTGACGTGTCTTGAGTCTTAATCGACCTTTCTAATACCTGTGCAAGCACAAAATAGATGATTAGCATTTTGGCTTAGTCATTGTATGGTATCCTTTCTCTTGGTGTCTACTTTATTACACTTTCCCTGTACTGGGGTGTTTACAACTTGCAACGATAAGCTTATGTTAAGTATAATATCTTTTCAAAAATTGGCCATTCACCAGCAAACTGATGCCCTGCCCTTTGCAATCTATTACCCGATAGGCTCCATTGGAATACACTTCATCGATGATGCAGATGGGATCCCATTTCGGGTCAAATTTACTTTTCGGTCCTTGGGTCGGTGCCGAACGCTTCATCATTAGCACGAGGTCCCCTTTCTTGAATGATCTCCCACTGACACGTTTATCGTACGCGGCTGAAATTTGCTTTGATACATTTCGAGCTTTTGCTGGGCAGCGAGCCTCTTTTCATCTAAATCATCGAGTTCGGCCATTCTGATCCTGGCATTGTGCTCAGTTGTTAGGGAGTGCCAAAGTGCAACTCGTAGTGACTCAACCTGCATTTCCATTGGGATCACAGCTTCCGTACCGTACACCAGCGAGTAGGGTGTAGCTCGAGTGGCTGTGCGGTGCGTAGTTCGGTATGCCCATAATGCTTCGGGTAATCGTCTATCCCAGTCCTTCTTATTTTCTGCCACTGTCTTTTTCAAAATCTTCACGATGGTCTTGTTGAATGCCTCAGCCAATCCATTCGCAGGAGGGTAATAAGGCGATGAATAACAGGGCTTGATCTTGAACTTTGCGCACAGCTTATCAATAGTAGCGTTCTTGAAGAGCGTCCCATTGTCCGTGGTGATTCTCTCAGGGATACCATATCGGTACAATATGGTGTGACGAATGAAGCTTTCGACGTGTCTGGCTTTCGCATTTCTCAGGGCGACCGCTTCAGCCCATTTGGAGAAATAATCAGTCGCCGCAAGGGCGTACTGATGCCCCTGGGAGGATGGTGGTCTAATCTGCCCGATCACGTCCATACCCCAGGCTGCGAAAGGCCAGGACATCACCGAATGATGTAATTCTTCTGGAGGTGAATGTATGATATCCGCATGGATTTGACACTGGTGGCACTTCTTGACGTATTCTATCGCATCTTTCGTCATTGTAGGCCAGTAGTAACCCATGTGTCGTACACGGTGATGTAGATTCTTGCCTCCCTGGTGGGCACCACATTCTCCTCCGTGAGCTTCTTTCAACGTGTCGTGTGCTTCGTCTCTGCTTAGACGTCGCAGTAGTACTCCTTCGTATGACCGTTTGTATAGTACACCATTCTAGAGTATAAATGAATTGGCACGTCTTCTGACTTGTGTGTGCATTTTGGGATCCTCCGGCAAAAGTCCGTACTTCAGGTAGTCGATGAATGACCTTCTCCAATCATCTTCTTCTGTGATCTCGAGGCAACAAATGGGATTGGCACTCAATTCTCCACTGCGCAACGCAGTTGTCGGCAGAATTCTTCTTTCTTCAATTGTTACCTGAAGTGGGCTGCCCCTAGGGTTAGCCAAAGCAGCGGCTAAACTAGCGAGTGCATCTGCTCGTACATTTTCCTGTCTTGGTATATGTGAGATACTGCTATTCCAAAACTGATCGAACATTGACTGCGCTTGGTGGTAATAGGGCGATAACTTGGGTTTGCGGACTTCGTATTCTGTCGTCAATTGTCCAATAACAAGCCTAGAGTCTCCATAGATACGTATTTCCTTGATCTACATTTCCAGGGCCAACTGTAACCCGATTATAAGAGCCTGGTACTCCGCCTCATTGTTGGTGCATGCTGGGACTATCGTGAACGAATAGGGTAATAGTCCCCTTGCGGACTGATGAATATAACTCCTGCCCCTGACCCTATTGCTCTGGCCGCACCATCGAAATACATCTCCTAATGGCGTGCTTCACTAACTGCCATAACCTGATCATCTGGGAGGTCATATTCTATTTCTTCACCACTTCGTACCAGATGTGCTGCCAGGAAATCTGCGATTGCCTGCCCCTTGATAGCCCTAGCCGGCATGTATGTCAAGTCAAATTCTGACAAGAGAAGGGCCCACTTGGCCAACCGCCCAGATAACATGGGTTTGTTCACGAGAAACTTGAGGGGATCCGCTTTGGATATCAATGTTATCTGGTGAGAGAGATAGTAATGTCTGAGTTTCTTGACGGCAAAGATCAATGCCAGAAAAATCTTTTCAATCGCTGAGTAGTTAAACTCGGCTCCCACTAATGTTCGGCTCAGGTAATAGAGTGCGCTTTCCTTTCCTTCTTCGTTCTTCTGGGCTAGGAGGGCTCCCAGTGAATTTTCGCCGACGGCAATGTAGAGGATTAGTGGCTCTCCTTTGACCGGTGCTGTGAGGACCGGAGACTTTTCGAGCAGGTCTTTCAGAGAGTCGAACGCTTTCTGGCAAGCATCATCCCACTCAAACTGTACCCCTTTCTTGTTGAGGCGTGAAAATGGCTGACAGCGGCCAGATAAATTTGAGATGAATCTTCTTAGATACGCGACCCTGCCTTGGAAACTCTTCAGCTCTTTGAGATTTTTCGGAGGTGGCATCTCCCTGATTGCCTTAATCTTCGTTGGGTCGATTTCTATGCCTCGGTGTCTGATAACAAACCCCAAGAACTTGCCAGAGGAAACTCCAAACGCGCATTTCAACGGGTTCGGAGGCTTTTCTTTCTCAGTCTTTGAAACACTTGCCGCAGATGCTCTCTATGCTGCTCATGTCCGGCCGACCTTACTACCAAATCGTCTACATAACATTCGACGTGCTTATGCATCATGTCCTGGAAGATTATTTGCATCGCGCGCTGATATGTTGCCCCTGCATTCTTCAACCCAAACGGCATCACGCTGTAGCAATATATGCCCAATGTCGTATGGAAGGCCGTCGATTCTTCATCCTCTGGGGCTATACGAATCTGACTATACCCCGAGTAACCGTCCATAAAGGACATCACGGCGTATCCTGTCATGCTGTCAATCAGTAGTTCTGGGATAGGCAGTGGGAAATCATCTTTAGGACATGCTTCATTGAGGTTCTGAAAGTCTACGCAGATCCGAATTTGACCGATCTTTTTCTTGACCGGCACAATATTCGAAATCCATCGTGGGTATTTGACTTCTCGGATGAACCCAGCTTAGATTAACTTCTCGACCTCCTCTTCGATTTTGGGCACTATGTCTAGATGGAATCAGTCGTTGGGGTTGTTCGACCGCCTTCTTCCCTTTCATGATGCCCAGCTTGTGCATCACAATTGTTGGACTGAGCCCTGGCATTTCTGAGTATGTCCAAGCGAACACATCCTTGTTCTCTTTCAACAGTTGGATGTATTTCTCCCTCTCTTCTTCTGGGACATTCTTGCTCAGATACTGTATTTCTAAGATCCTCTGAGGTTCCCAGATTTATTTCTTCGAGCTCATCTATTGTGGGCTGTCCCCCGTCTTCTATCTGTGCGGGTGCGGCACTAGGTTAGATGACGTTGGTTGTCTCTTGAGACTGCGCCTCTTTTGTGGGGCTGATTGTCACCATAGTGACACATCTAATCTTCATCCTTGCCCCTAGCCCTTCTCTGCCTTGGTAAGCTTCGGTGTTTTCTTCGAACGGCGCTAGCATTCTTCCGTTCGAGGCTGATTCTGAGTAATAGAAGCCCATATTCTTCATGATGTTGCAGCTGGCTTCACTGTATCTTTCCTCTTCTATTGGCTGAGGTAAATTGACTGATTTTTGGCCTCGTCCTTGGACTGCACAGGTTCATCGAGTACTGAGTAAAATCTGATTTCTTTCTTCGTATTGACACTTGATGGTACCACAAACTGGCTAGGAGCTCTTGGGAAAGGTTTAACTCTTCCTATTTTCGGTACTGGCATGTTGAAGCTAGATTTGAGCATACTCATGTGCTGGTTCGATATCATCTCTAAGACGGACTGCCCTGGCTGTCGCAAGTGCTTCGGGATTATATAGAATTTCTTGGTAGTCCCTTGAGGTTCTTCGGCTGACTGACTTGCGGTTTCTTTCTGAGTAATGAACTGAGGCTTGTTTTTTTGTTCAAACTTATTGACTCGAGGTTTTGCCCCTTGCCCTTTCTTCATTACATCGGGCTTCTTCGTGACCTCTCTTTCGTCGACCAAGTCATAGTACCGGGCATCGGCCAAGAATGATTCTGCAATCGTATACGGCTTTGGGTCAGCAGCTACTCTTTACTGAACTCCCTCTCTGTTGTATTTGAAGCATTGATGATATGTTGAGGGAATGACACGGTTCTGATGGAGCCATGGCCTCCCTAGCAGAAGATTATACGTTGTTACTGCGTCGATTACTTGACATGTTACTTTTGTCTTTAGCTCTTCAATTTCTAGCATCACGGTGATCGATCCCAGAGTGCGCTGGCTATCTTGATTAAACCCTTGAATAACCATGGTGCTGGGATGCAGGGCTGATGGTCTGTGGCCCAACCGCTGCAGTGTTTTCAACGACATGATGTTTACTGCGGACCCATCGTCAAGCATACATCACTTAACTTCTGTGTCTCTAATCGTCCCTGTAACCATCAATGGACTGATTGTGGTCTGTTGCTTCAATCATGCGGTCTTCTTCGGAGAATGTGATTACAAAGGGGTGATCCATCTGCATTGCTTGCTGAATCAGGTGCATTTCCTTTCCAAAACTTATCTGGATCGTTCATTTTTGTTTCAATTTTTGTCATCATCCCTTCTCTGACTTCACTGTCTAGCAGTGCGTTGATCAACATCTCCCTATATACCTTTGAGAGACATAAGGCGTTGTAATGCTCAAGCAAGCCAGAACCTTTCGCAGGTGTGACACGACATCATATGATACTAGTGCTGCCCCTTGCCTTGGCTCCTGCCGACTGGGTGTGGCTTCGACAACTCTCCCTTTCAACTTCTGCCCCTGGAGTCTTGTTGATGGTATATCCGGGTTTTCGTCTTCTTACATCGGGTCGACTGGTTCTAGCTGAACGAGTCCTGGTATTTGCCTTCCGGATCGGAGGATGACGGCATTGACTTCTTCTTCACGTGCCCCTGATGTCTCTCCTGCTGATGGTTGTTCTGTGAATGATACCATTGCGCAATGTACCTGTGCCTCGATAAGTCGGCTCTTCTCCTGGCTACTCTTCTATCTCGTCCCTTGCTTCTTGCGGTTAAGGAGTCTTCATCTATTCTCGAGCCTCCTCCTGCTGCTAACCAAAGTCCAGGGTTCTTCAGGTTCAGGGAACGGGACGTGAAATCAGATGCTTTCTTCTGATGGGAAGGCTGAAACTACCCCAGATGTTTCCTTCGTTGTTGTTTCTGGTGACTTCATACTGATCACCCCTTGGTTGATCAACCCTTGTATTCTTCCCTTTAGACTAAAACAGTCTTCTGTCTTATGGCTCAGACATCGATGGTATATACAATACCGGGGATCGTTCACCTTCTCAACTTCGTGTGGCCGAATCAGTTCTGGTAAGCGGATTACATTTTCTTCCACTGGTTACTCCATGATGGGGATCAGATTGGCCATGTCAAATGTGTACGGGCCATTAGCTCTTTCTCTCTTGCTATTGTCATTCCTCGAGAAACGTAAGGCCTCTTGCCTCTATCTTGGGTAGGTGTTGCTTTCGTGTCTGTCTTGGAATCCACTGCGGGCCGCTTCCTGATTTATCATACCTTTGCCTTTGTTTATATTGTGCGTTTCTGCAATCCTTACTCCTTCTCTTCTTTGCCTTTCGGGCCTGAAGTTCACCCGTGCTACGGCTTCTTCTACCAGGTGTGCTTTGGTGGCCAGTTCTCGAAAAGAGTGAAAATTATTCCCCGATAATCCGTATGATATCATTGGGTCTAGGGCTCGCATACACATCTTCATCTGTTCTTTCTCACTGGGCAACTCTTGGCATTGAGCAGCTATCGTTCCCCATCAGTCCATGAACTTTTCCACGGGTTCGCCCTGTCTTTGTCTGATCAAGGCCAGGTCTGTCACTGATGTTTCTCTCTCTGTAGAGAAGAATTTCGAGATAAAACTGTCTCGCATTTGCTCCCACGATCTCACTGATCCGGCTGGTAGCAACATGTACCATTGAAAAGCTTTCCCTGTCAGCGTCGACCCAAATAGCCGCATACAGTACGGTGGGATGGCCGACCAATTCCCCAATGCTGTGAGGAAGTGAGTAATATGCTCCTCTGGTGATCCTCTACCGTCAAATTTTTCAAAATCCGGACATCTGAAATTGACCGGGAATGGTATCTCTTCCATCTCTAGTGGGTACGGGACTTGGTATTTATACCCAGTTCCTCTTTCCTTCTCTTTCTCTTGTCGCATGAGGCTCGTAATTGTTTGCGATAGTTCCTCTCTCGACATTTGTGAAGTCGGGGCTGGTATTCGCTCCGTTGGAACTCTTCTAGCCTGGGTAAGCTGTTCGGCATTAGCTGGCCCTTTCGCCGCCCCTTGAGATTCTTCGACTGACTGGCGCATAGGTGGTACAGGACTTCTGGTAGCATTCTGGGCTATCAGAGTGGTCAACGCTTCCTGAATGATCCTCATTCGTTCATTCATCTCACGATTGGCCTGAACTAATCTGTCGATTTGATCTTGGACTATCGGCAATTCTTCTGCTTCATACGGTCCCCCTTCTTCCTCTGCTGCCTGAACCGTTGCGACTAGCATCGGTTGCACCTTCTGAACCTGCCCCTGTCTTGGGTTGAAAACTGTCGCGGGCTTGGAGCTCTTCACAAGTATGGTCTCAGTCGACTTACGTGTGACACAGGTGGTCCTGGACAATGGTGGAAACTGTTCGACCGTCATCACGGGCACCGAGGACCTGGTTGATGCGACCTGACCGCTGATAGGGATCTTCTGCCCCTGTTTTGGCTGCCATTGCTTCCTGATTGCAGGGCGAGGTCTTGCAACATTCGCCTTCTTACATGCTGCTAAGATGGCTGCTTTCTTCTGCTCTTTCTTCTGTCGGCCGTTTCGACCATTTGCCATCCTGAGTTACCAGTACTTGTTGTGGTTGGGGTGACGCGGGGGAAGTTGAAGCCTCCGACGACAAGGAAGGTGCATGATCTATTCATCGAGCATGCCATTTCTTCTGCTGTTCTAGTATTTTGTTAATTCTGCTGTGTAAGAAAATCATTAGAACAGTTCATAAATGCGGCCGGGAGCATGAACCCATCGATCGCGGTGCATAAACTAACAGAAATAAGCAAGAAGGAGAAAAATATGTGTGGTCGTCGAAGTTCGTGGGTTTGAAAACCTTTTAAATGTCTATTGCCTTAGAGATGAAGGGAAGAACGTTCCTGTTGAGAGTCGCCAGTTTGACGCCCAAGGGGCGCCGAAACATTACGCCTCGCGGTAGCTTTCCTATGTGTAGATTCGTGTTTGCAAGTAATTAATCTTAGAGTGTTCCTATATTCAAATATAACCAGAGATTTTGGTATAGTTCGATCCCCAGCGGAGTCGCCAGTTTGTTAGAACTAGAAAATGAACTACAAGGGCATTTTCTGAATGTGGTATTTTGTTGCTCTGGGGTTCTGAGTAATAGAAACATTCATAAACAATCACAAGCATTCACAAAAGTATACAAGAGAAGAGATATCGCAAGGAGAATTTTATTCCAGAGATCCTGAGATCTTGTACATTCCAGGCCGTGATCTGGCACGAGCCCTTAATTACATCGAATGATCGATGACCCTTGATTAAAAGGCAGAAGACTAGTCAGCGGGGACTATGGTCTTAGAGTTCATAGTCGAAGAGACCTGTGTTTTGTATGGTCGCGGAGACCTGTATTTTGTATGGTCGCAGAGACCTGTGTTTGTATGGTCGTGGAGACCTGTATTTGTTGTGTTTTTTTATGGACTTATCCATCTTTGTACGAGTCAGATGTCTATGTCCCATGTTTTGGTCGGAGATCCGGGCTGAGACTGTCAGGATTTTTAACTGAGGGGTGCGACTCTGGGCCTGCGCCCGTCATTTGTGATGGGTGACTGCGGGAAGACCGATCTGCAGTTATATGTACCTGAGCAGCTCAACCAGCGGATGCCATTTGAATGGGTAGGGCATCGACTGTTCTTGAAGTGCCAGTCTTTAACAAATTGTGTGTAATAGTTCAGAACTCTCTCTATATGGTTTATCGTGTTAACCATAGTCCCATTTGCTTAGTCCGAACATGAATCTGGGTCATATTATGATAGTACATGTAATAATGATACATCAGTATGATTCTGGGCACTGGCGGCCTCTTTTCAAGAAGTTACTTCGTTCACCTCGTTAGATTGGATCGGACTCCGAAGGCTTGCATTCTGCTCATTGGGTGGCCCGGATGAGTCATTTGACTGCTCCGTTGCGTCCGGAACGCTCGAAATACCCAAAATATGCCCAAACGGGGCCCGAAAACATCATAAAATTAAGATTTAAAGGTGCTGAAACGAACGTTCAAAGTGCTGATTTTTATGATCCGCTGGCCTGATTTTACTGATGTGCTGGGGCCAATGCGTCCAAAAATAATTGTTAAAATGTTTGATTTTCTTGATCCGCTGAGGAATTTTTTCTGACGCGTTGGGGCTAGTGCGTCAAAAATTGAATTGTTTGAAGATGTGCATTTTCCTGATCCGCTGGTCTATTTTGTGATACGCTGGGACCAGTGCGTCCGAAAATGACTTGTTTTTGGAATATTGATTTATTTGATCCGCTGAGGTATTTTTCTGATGCGCTAGGCTATTTTTGTGATGCGCTAGCCTATTTTTGTGATGCGCCACTATACTTGTATATTTTTAGGTTATTTCTCCACCAAACCTGCTGTGGTCGGAAGTGGGATTTCCGACGATCGAAAGAGGGTTTCTGGCGGTCGGAAAAGGGATTCCGGCGATGGATTCCGGCGATCTCAAAAATCCGAAACTCTCTCCTTCTCTGGATCCGTCCAAATGAGCCGTAAAATGGGGTAGTTATACCCGAAGTCAACCAATAGGAGCCCGCCATGTGTAGCGCGTCGAGAAAACATGCCGGCGCGTCGAGAAAATCACTCGGCGCGTCTAAAAATGCCTTAGTTCGAATGCTGATTTTTAGGGCTCACTGGCTGTCAGTGCGTCTTGAAATTCCTGAAAATGCCTGATTTATTAGACGCGCTGGTGGTCAGTGCGTCCTAAAATTCCTGAATTTTTGGATGCGCTGGGCGAATTTCTTGTTGCGCTGAGGGTCAGTGCGTCCTGAAATTCAAATTGTAAAAACTGTCTGAATTTCTTGATGCGCTGGGTGAATTTATTTACACGCTGAGGGTCATTGCGTCCTGAAATTCACTTTGTAAAGTTGCTGAATTTCTCGATGCGCTGACGTACTCGTGTTTTACAAAATTGGGTTTTGCGAAACGGAGGGCTTGAGGAGCTCGCTTTGCGATGGATGTCGATGCACTGGCCCTATTTCTTCATGATTGAAGTAACCCTCCCAAATTTGGGGGGTTCTGATCATGATGAACGGTGGGGTCCACCACTGGCTCAATTTTCCATTTTTGGTCAAGTCTGATGTGTGTTGTGATTTCTGTTGAATTAGCTGATGCACTGGCCCTACATCCAATCAAGGGATGATTTGGACACTCGTAATCATCGTTTTCAGGATCCTGACTTTTGGGGACCCCAACATATGTCTTCTAGACACACATCGCCGAGCTCTATCCATCCCCGGGACTGAATCTCTCAACGGTCGATGTTAAATGGACCAAATCAACAATTTGATCAAAATGACCAATACTTAGCCAAATTCGCAAGTCTGAAAATCCCCTTGAAAGATTATAAATCAATCGAAAGCAGACAAAATTAAGCAGAATTGGACTGATGCCAAGAAGGTGATTTAGTTTCTTCATGATATGAAATACCGTAATAATGCACCACGACGACATTATTCAATTTCCTAATGATCAAATACGTTAATTAAGCAGTAAACAGGCCTACTACTTAGTCATTTTCAGCCTCGAAAAGTGTCATGTTGGCTCGAAGATCAATTGACACTAAGTGGAATTAAGCGCAATCTCACTGATGCCAAGTGTTGAGCTCTTAATTGTGCATATTCTAACCCCAATTCATCACTCATCATGCACAGTTTACATATTTAAAGGACCATTCTAATGCATGATTTGTAATTATAGGAACAAGATGGAGATTTCACTGATTCAAGGCTAAATGAGGCTCCTTACAAACATTAAAGACCATAGGATGAAGTATTGAAGGAAGAACAAAGAGAAGAAAGCAAAAAGAGAAGAGAATAGAAGAAAGAAAGAAAGAAATAAAGAAGAAAGAGAGCCAGACCGGTCGGCTGACCGGTCGGCCAAGCAAGCCCGACCGGTCAAGACCGGTCGGCCACCCGTTTACATGCCAAAACAAATGGACTGCTCAGCCCGACCGGTTAAGACCGGTCGGGCATAGTTGCTAGAATCATCAGGGAGACGGTCCGACCGGTCATGACCGGTCGGCCATTGCTGCTGGACAAGGGCCAGGCCACTCCGACCAGTCATGACCGGTCGGCCATGCGAAACAGGCCACTTTCTATTTCGGATTTCCGAAATCTTCTGCGCAATAGCTTAAGTTTACGCAATTTCTGGATTTCTCTTGCGAAAAGGACACCTTCAATCTATAAAAGGGTGTCTTCTCTTCATATCAAAGGAGGCTACGACGTGGGGATTGCTCAGGAGACGGATTCTACTTCGGATTTCTAGTTTTCTTCCTGTTTTAGTTATTTTCTATGTTTTTAGAGGCTTCTAGTTCAAGGATGTTAGAGATGAACTAAAACCTCTTAGCTAGAGTTAAGAGGTGAAGCTTTTGATTCGTTTTTGATGGATTAATGCAACCTAGGTTTCCTTTTATGTTTTAATTGAAGAGTTTTAGTTCAATTTGAGTTTGATTCAAGTACTATGTTGGTTTCTACTTTGATCTCTTGATGACTCCGGGCTCATGTGATTCTTAGTGATTCTAAGCTTAGTATCTTAGCTTTTGAGCATTGTTTATGCTTGTGTAATGCATTGATCTACCATTGACTCCGGGCATGGTAGACGCTTTGATTGCCTTGTATGCAATGGCCTGATTTTCATGTGGGAACTCATGCAACTAAAGTTCTTATCTTTTGTGTATAATCTAGAATAGTTGTTTATTGATTGATTCTGATTTAATTAGAGTTTTAATCATGAGTTGTAATCAGATCTAGTGAAAGGATTTGGTGAAAGCTATGGTTATGAATCTCAAATAGATTGGAAAGAGGCTTGGCCTATACAATTGAGTATGCCCAAGACCTGAGTGTTATTGTGGGAATCAAATCATTTAATAAGCACTTGTTTTTAGATAATTGTTGATTGAACCGCTTTATATTCCAATCGGATAGAGAAAGGAATTCGATTCCGATTGAGTTATGAGAGACCTAGTTGTGTTGATGCATTAAAACCTATCAAAAGTGGATCCTTGGCGCTCTAGTGCCTTTTTAGATTGAAATTACCTTAACCATTCACTGTTTAAACCCAAATCACTATCTGTTTAGCTTCAGTTCTTATTAGGATCTTAATTACTAGTTGTTTTAGTTAAATCCTAAGAATACCCATACATAAATCTCTGTGGGAACGATACTCGGTCTTTCCGAATTATTACTACTTCGCAACCCTACACTTGGGGAGTGAACAAGTTTTTGGCGCCGTTTCCGGGGATTTCTATGCGGTATTTGTAGAATTTTCTGAAATAACTTTTAGTTGAGATTGTGTTAAGATAGATTTAGGATTTGTGTTGCTTTTTAGAGTAGGTTTTCTTCTAATTACTAACTTACTTTGTTTTGATTTTTGCAGGATTCTAACACAGGTCTAATCCAGGGATTTTCAGGAAGTTGAAGAAGAAGAAGGCATCTTAAGTCACAAATCAGGTTTTATCGTTCTAACCTTACTCTTCTTCTTCTCCTACTCATTCCTATCATATTCATCTCTTGAAGAGTGGGTGGAGACTCCTTTTGGATCTCTGAAAGGTAGGCCTTGTGCCACCTGGATTCCTATTGGTCGGCTCTGCTGCCTTGGATCACCTTGTGCTCAGAGATTTCTCTTCTCAACCTATCCCTCTTTCTTCTTTTTCTGTACTTTTTCTCAAAAGACTCAAAGAGTGGGTGGGGAGTTCTTTGAACCCCTATTGACCAGGAGAAATCGGTCTCTATCCTTGCTTCTGGCTTAGCCATTGCAAGACACCTTGTGCTTAAGTCCTAGAGAGGAGTAAATGAAGGAAGGAAGAATTCCTTTTCCTTTTTGTTCATTCTTTTTGGTTTTGCATGCCACATTGGGCTCGGACTTATAATCACCGACTTGTAAGGGACGGAGTAATTGTCGAAGGGATTGATAGAGAGCCTCGTGCTAGGAAACGTCAAAATTTTCCTGAAATTACTAGAGAGATGGCTGAAAATCAACCAAATCAAGGGGTTAATCAAAATCCAGCCCCAAACCTTACTGAATTGGATGAGAATGAAGTGGGGGATGTACCTCAACCTAGAACTTTACGTGACTATTTACAACCAGCTAGGACGAGTACTCCCTCTTGCATAATTTTCCCTCACAATGTGGGAAATATTGATTTTAAACTGGGGTTGATCCAACTTCTTCCTAGATTCCATGGACTCGACTCTGAAAGCGCTTATTTACATATTAAGGAATTTGAAGAGGTTATAGCCACAATAAACTATGACAATGTGACCAAGGATACAATAAAACTTAAATTATTCCCTTTTTCCTTGAAAGAGAAGGCCAAATCATGGCTACATTCCTTAAGGCCGAGGTCTATTGGGACATGGGCTGAGATGACTAGGGAGTTTCTTAAAAAATTCTTCCCTACTCATCGAACCAATGCACTAAGAAGGGCCATAATGAACTTCGCCCAAAAAGAAGAAGAAACCTTTTTCCAATGTTGGGAAAGGTATAATGAGCTATTAAACGCATGCCCACATCATGGCTATGAAAGGTGGAGGTTGATTAGTTTCTTCTATGATGGATTGAACTCAACCATGCGCCAATTTGTGGAGATGACGTGCAATGGGGAGTTCATGAACAAGGAAACGGAGGAAGCTTGGGATTATTTTGACATGTTGGCTGAAAATACACAATCATGGGATACATCTAAGCCAATAAGTTTAAAACAACCCCAAACCAAGGAAAAGGGAGAAATTTATGTTTTAGATGGGCAAGATGATCTAGGTTCTAGAGTGGCTAAACTCACACGAAAGGTCGAGGAGATGGAACTAAAGAAGGTGGATATAACCCAGCAAAAGGGAGCGGTTGAAAATATTTGTGGTATTTGTGCTTCCAATGTGCATCAAACGCCGGATTGTCCAACAATCTATGCATTTCGAGAACTTTTATTTGAACAATCAAATGCCTTGAATAGTTATCAACGACCTTTTAGTACTCCAAATTCCAACACGAATAATTCTAGTTGGAGGAACAACCCAAACTTCAATTGGGCGAATGGAAACACGGCTAATCAAAATAATCCTCAAAGGGGGCCCCCAATGCAAATAACCCCACCTCAAATGCCTATAGAGGATACTTTGAAAGCATTCATGGAAGGACAAGCTCAAATTAATCAATCCAACCATACGATAATGCTTGAGCTTAAAAGTTCGGTGGAGGAAATCAAGGCTCGCTTAAACGCAAGGGAAGGGGTGCTTCCAGCCCAACCCATACCAAATCCAAAATCACAATGCGAAATAAGCATGCCTAGTTCTTCTAACCAACATATGAAACATGCTAAGCCATCACCACTCTTAGAAGTGGTAAAATCATTGAAAAATCTGATCTGGTGAAGGTTTCAACACCTAATGATCCGGTATCTTCCAAAGAGGATGATGGACCTAGCATCACCATGAATGAAAAAGATCCATTAAAAGAATATAGGCCCGTTGCTCCATTCCCCCAACGCTTGATTCCAGCCAAACCTCAAGATAAATATCAGGAATTTTTGGAGGTTTTCAAGCAGGTCAAAATTAACATCCCATTGTTGGATGCCATTAAACAAATTCCGTCATATGCTAAATTTTTAAAACGGTTAAAAGAAAAATACATGTGCAAAAGAAGGCATTTTTGACAGAGAATGTGAGTGCCATTATCAACCACGGGATGCCCAAGAAATACAAAGATCCCGGTTGTCCGACAATATCATGTGTGATTGGAGACTACCGGGTGAAACATGCTTTACTTGATCTAGGGGCAAGTGTGAACTTAATTCCCTTTTCGGTCTATGAACAATTGGGTTTAGGTGAATTAAAACCTACCAAAACCACATTACAACTTGCTGACTGATCGATTCATATTCCGAGAGGGGTGATTGAGGACGTTCTTGTCCAAGTTGACAAAGTTTACTACCCGGTGAACTTTATTGTCTTGGACACGGCCCATGGTTAATATGGGCCCTCAAATTCCTGTCATACTTGGCCGCCCATTCCTAGCTACATCAAACGCTATTATAAATTGTAGGAGTGGGGGCATACAAATGTCTTTTGGCAATATGACGATTGAGTTGAATGCTTTTAATATTGACAACCAACAAGAGGATGAGGATGAGGAGGTCCGCGAAATCAACATGATCAATTCTATTATGGAAAATGAGTCCCTCTCACCTTTTTACTCCGGTCCCTTAGACGAAGAAGTGACTCACTCCCTTGATGAGAACGATGATAGGGTAAGGGATATGGTCACACTTTTTGAGTCGGTATCGACATATGACGTTAGCCGAGAGAAGGATGGAAACCATACCTTTTTGCGATGAAAAATCAATTCAGATTTCCACACCTTTGTGGATCATGCATACCGAACTCCACCAACCCTGGGATGATCCTTACTTGCAATATCATTGCCCAGGAAAATCTGATTGGAGACATATTTTTCTTGATAAATCTGATGATGTCTCCTCTTATACATGTGGTGAAAACATTAAGGAACCCGCTGAAATTCCTTTTTGGGATTTTAAGTGGCTTATCTCGATCACCCACACACATGTACATTGCAAAGCAGGATATTGGATGACCTTACTGCGAAACCTTTTGATCCATCTAATGATTCTGCTTGACTTTA
The DNA here is from genome assembly GCA_003013855.2 of Liriodendron chinense. NCBI lineage: Eukaryota > Viridiplantae > Streptophyta > Magnoliopsida > Magnoliales > Magnoliaceae > Liriodendron > Liriodendron chinense. The sequence continues at coordinate 621,212 of ML058451.1, forward strand.
TGCTTTTGGATGAGTTATTGGGATTAACTTCCTAGTATGACGGAGGATGATTTGCTAGAATGCTTTTCCCATTAGGATTTGCTTTGATAGTTGATTTAGTTGTGAAGTAATCCATCTCCAAAAGCTAATCTTGCCATGGACTGTATGCTTCAGGTGATATCTCTCTTTCTCACTCTCTTTTATTTTATGTCATTGCTCTCATGTCATACATATTGCATATCTTATTACATTGAGGACAATGCAGGGTTTTGGTTGGGGGGTGAGAGATTCCTTAATTGGTGAATCTGCTAGCTGTTGTGACATGTCGAGCAAAGATGTAGAAATTTTTCGATTTTTCTGAAATTCGAAACTCTTTTGGAAGGCTTTGATTCTATGCATTCGAGATAGCATAAGTATAAGAAGATGAGATATGAAGTGAGGGATGTTGCAAGCTTTGAATTTCTCTTAATATAACGGTTTTATATGTGAATGCACCTATTTTTATGATTGATAGAAAATTTGAACACCTTTTGCACCTAGTTCACATTACACGATTTTCATGATTTGAAAGGAGTATGTGATTCTTGGATTAATTAGACTCTGATTTGAGGTATTGAGAAACCAAGCCGGGGTATTTTGTCCATCCTTGTCCATGGGAAAATAACGGAAGATATGGATTTCTAAAAATCCTATCTAATTTAAAAGAAAAAGAATGAAAGGATGAAATTGGGAATGATGGAAAAATGGTGGAAATTCCGATTAGGGCTACCTACTACCAACCGGGGGATGGTCTACCCGTAACCAAAGCCGGAAATGGGACGTAATGTGAAAGTCATCGGAAGGACGGTAAGGCAAATTCCTGTCATAGGCTTGTTGTTGCTCTATATACCTTGAGGTCGGTAGTTTAGTTGATTTATGAAGAAGATAATCCCGGAAACTCATGAGATGAACTTTCACCATGCACACTAGGTTGAATTTGTTCAAGTTCTTCTATCTATCAATCAATCAGCGGGAATTTCATATAAACACTTATTATGTTCTGAGAGTTTTAGGTTTCAACCTTTATCACTGAATTTCTCTGATTCTTACGCTTATGTGTCTTGGAATGTATAGAAGAGTAGTTTATAGAGGAGAGTTGGGTTTTAGAGAATGAAACTAGTTTCACGCATGTTTTGCTTGGGACTAGCAAAATGCTGGTTGGGGGGTGTGTTGAGCTCTTAATTGTGCATATTCTAACCCCAATTCATCACTCATCATGCACAGTTTACATATTTAAAGGACCATTCTAATGCATGATTTGTAATTATAGGAACAAGATGGAGATTTCACTGATTCAAGGCTAAATGAGGCTCCTTACAAACATTAAAGACCATAGGATGAAGTATTGAAGGAAGAACAAAGAGAAGAAAGCAAAAAGAGAAGAGAATAGAAGAAAGAAAGAAAGAAATAAAGAAGAAAGAGAGCCAGACCGGTCGGCTGACCGGTCGGCCAAGCAAGCCCGACCGGTCGGCCACCCGTTTACATGCCAAAACAAATGGACTGCTCAGCCCGACCGGTTAAGACCGGTCGGGCATAGTTGCTAGAATCATCAGGGAGACGGTCCGACCGGTCATGACCGGTCGGCCATTGCTGCTGGACAAGGGCCAGGCCACTCCGACCAGTCATGACCGGTCGGCCATGCGAAACAGGCCACTTTCTATTTCGGATTTCCGAAATCTTCTGCGCAATAGCTTAAGTTTACGCAATTTCTGGAGTTCTCTTGCGAAAAGGACACCTTCAATCTATAAAAGGGTGTCTTCTCTTCATATCAAAGGAGGCTACGACGTGGGGATTGCTCAGGAGACGGATTCTACTTCGGATTTCTAGTTTTCTTCCTGTTTTAGTTATTTTCTATGTTTTTAGAGGCTTCTAGTTCAAGGATGTTAGAGATGAACTAAAACCTCTTAGCTAGAGTTAAGAGGTGAAGCTTTTGATTCGTTTTTTATGGATTAATGCAACCTAGGTTTCCTTTTATGTTTTAATTGAAGAGTTTTAGTTCAATTTGAGTTTGATTCAAGTACTATGTTGGTTTCTACTTTGATCTCTTGATGACTCCGGGCTCATGTGATTCTTAGTGATTCTAAGCTTAGTATCTTAGCTTTTGAGCATTGTTTATGCTTGTGTAATGCATTGATCTACCATTGACTCCGGGCATGGTAGACGCTTTGATTGCCTTGTATGCAATGGCCTGATTTTCATGTGGGAACTCATGCAACTAAAGTTCTTATCTTTTGTGTATAATCTAGAATAGTTGTTTATTGATTGATTCTGATTTAATTAGAGTTTTAATCATGAGTTGTAATCAGATCTAGTGACAGGATTTGGTGAAAGCTATGGTTATGAATCTCAAATAGATTGGAAAGAGGCTTGGCCTATACAATTGAGTATGCCCAAGACCTGAGTGTTATTGTGGGAATCAAATCATTTAATAAGCACTTGTTTTTAGATAATTGTTGATTGAACCGCTTTATATTCCAATCGGATAGAGAAAGGAATTAGATTCCGATTGAGTTATGAGAGACCTAGTTGTGTTGATGCATTAAAACCTATCAAAAGTGGATCCTTGGCGCTCTAGTGCCTTTTTAGATTGAAATTACCTTAACCATTCACTGTTTAAACCCAAATCACTATCTGTTTAGCTTCAGTTCTTATTAGGATCTTAATTACTAGTTGTTTTAGTTAAATCCTAAGAATACCCATACATAAATCTCTGTGGGAACGATACTCGGTCTTTCCGAATTATTACTACTTCGCAACCCTACACTTGGGGAGTGAACACCAAGCCAGACTTAACATCCTCCTATCGTAATGCAACTAAATCAAGCACTTGTGGGACACTAATCTGAACCATTTATCAATTATTAGCATAAACAGGCATATATTAACCCCAATACTTGGCCATTTTCGAGCACTAGAAATGTGCAATCCAACTCATCGAACTTAAACTTCTCAAAGAAATATAGCTCGACACAGCCTATCCGAGTGACCCAATAACTCGAAGCATCGATTATTAATAATGATATGGTTGAATTAAAGACATGCATAAAGCAGATTAATCAAATCAAGTGCATAATTCACCCGGTACACTAAACATCAAGTATAAGTGCAACCCTCTCTCGAGCATGCAATCAAGTATATTTACTTCGTGCTCTTCGTATCCATTACATGAACTTTATTCATCCCGGATCGAGATATGAAACTAAATCAAAGGGACTATGGTTATCATCAAAAATCGTAATTAAAGAGTTCCAAACATCTGAAATACTTTATTATGAACTACTATCACTAAAACCAGTTGATGTACTTCCCATCTAAAGCGAGATTCGTCAGTTGAGTAGCTAAGGTAATCACGGTGTGTCTTCCTGAAAATCACCCATCCACAGCGATGGTCAATGATACTGTGTTGTACCACCCGACAGCCATAATGTCTCTTCAAGTGGTCACCCATCCATGGAGACGGTCAATGACACTATGTTTTACCATTTAGCAGCCATGATATATCCTGAAAGTCACCCGTCCACGGAGACGGTCAATGACACTGTGTTATATCATATAACAATCGTAATATGCCTTTCAGTGGTCACCCGTTCATAGTAACAGATACTGGCATTGTGTTGAGCATGGCAATCATGGCGTGTATTCTTGAAAATCCCCCGTCCGCAGTGACGGGCATTGACACTGTGAGGCACTACATGGGAATCGTGGCATGTCTTCCTGCGGTCACCCATCCTTGGTGATGGTTATTGGCTCTATGATACATGACTCGGTTAAAATCCTGGTTGCTTCTCAACTAGGAACACCCGAAAAAATATGGGACAAGAATTTAACTTGTCTAAACGATGGCTCAGATCATAAGAAATCTGAAACTTCGTCTCTACGACCGTGAACTCAAGACCATAATCCCTGATGATTTAAATTACCTGCTCGATCTATCCGAGCTTCCTCCCGAATATTCTATATATTGTATAACTATATTCATAGTGGAATCTTGTTGCTTTGTGCCGTTGTTTTCTCCCGTAAGGGTTTCCACGTAAAAATCTTTGTGTTATTTATGGTGTGCTTTATTTACATATTGTGCTCTTTTAGTGCTTTATTTAATTAATCCATGATGCATGCATACATTTACTTTTGCCTTTTAATCAAGGATGATCAACCATTGATGTAATTAAAGGTTCATGACCAGTTCGCAGCCTGGAATGTAAAAGATTTTGGAATCTCTGGAATAAAATTTGCCTTGCGATACTTTCTCGTATGTACTTTGTGAATTCTTATGATTGTTTATGAATGTCTCTATTACTCTGAATTCCCTGAGAACAATGAAACACAAGAAAAATGCCTTTGAGCATTTTTCTAGTTTGAACTGCTATCATCTCAAGTTTTTTGTAGCGATAAAGAGGTGCGTGATCGGTATGGAAATATCGAAAAATATTTTTTCAATACGTCCAAGGGAAATATATACCCAACTACCCGCAGAAGAAATGTCATGGGCAATAAGCCGCATTCATCCCTCGCCTGGGTTGATATTTATTACCGGCAATATTGCCAAAAGCCCTATACAGACTGCATAACACCGGCGGTGCTAAAGAATATCAATGACCATTTGCAAGAGCTCTTGCCTCGATGAAGCAAGAAAGTCTGACCCCATCACCACCCTTGGAGTTAGGCAACACAATTGCCGACAACCAATATGCTAAGAAGCCTGCCAGTTCACAAGTCAGCGTAAGCTCATTCGGATTACAAAACTTATGCTTGAAACATTCCCTCATCAAGGCTTGATCTTCCTGCGAGATCTCATATTCTTCATAATCAATGCTTCAAGAAGAAAGAAGTGTTCCACGTTAGAAGCAAAGAAACTGAAAGCATGTAACGTGCAAAATAAAAAGAAGGTATCAAAAGAAATGTTACTTCATCCTCTGGCTAAAGTAAATCAACCAGTCATCGCAATGAATCTTTGTAATATTGTCGAACTGTAACAACTCAGCAAACGGCTCCAAACAAGCCTCTGAATGGTAAGCATCTCGAGGACTTTTAAGCCGAGATGAAGATAACTCTTCATCAGTTGGGATGTATTCCTGGTAATATTCTCCTATTATGGACAAGTCGGCCATCATTTGGAGATCCCATAAAGATATGCCCATCTCCCCATATGGAAAATGGAATGAATTAGTAACAGAAGACCAGTAACTCAAGAAACTCCAAAGGACTATTGGATCTCAGAAGAAATGCCTAGAGGTTGCATCAATAGCCTGATACAGGTCGACTTGCTCCAAAACCAGTTCATGATGAACCAAAATCTCCCTTGCCCACGGTTCGTAGGCAACTCGCTCATTCAAATGACCTCGCGTATGGAAGCTCTTTGTTGCCAACATCATCGTCTTGTCCATATGTCGAAACCTTTGTTGTACCATCTCAAAATAATGGGCTGGATAAAGAGCATGGGGATTACAAGTCGGCGCAAGAAAAATCATTTCTCTTGGGTTACCTACCTACTTCTCTCTCTCCCATCATCAACTAGTAGGGTAGTCAACAACTGCTCGGGAGCAGATGTCCACCTTTCAACCTCGTAGAACTGAAAAGGTCCTTGAACATTGGATGGCTCGATACTCGGGAGGGGCCTGTGCCTCATAAGAGATTTTTCATGTGTGATGACTTGGTCGTTGTAGGGGTTTACGATGAAGAAACAGCATGTCATGACAATCTTGTTTCTATCCCAACTGATCTTCATCCGGTCGTTCTTCAAATTGACAATCTGTGTCAATTGCTCCGCCTGACTGGTTGCTTACCTTGATTTCTTCTCTTCTTTTTCTTCTGACCTTCTTGATTATCCTCTTGATGTTGGACAAGCAAATTAGAAGGACCCGCCTCGACGACACTCAGAGCACCAGTAAGCTGACAATACCAAGTGGACCATTCTTGTTCAGTCCCTTGTGTCGAAGGGTCAGATGCATTCTTATCCACGTAAACACACAGTAATACTTCATGGGGAAGTTGCTTAATACGATCGGAGAAATCCTTCACTTCAGGTTCAATTGTCGTAAAGAAGCGCAAACGACACTTTGCTGAAGATGGATCAGTAGTATCTTCAGCCACCCTCTTCTTCCCGTGTTGCACAGATGAAGGACCAGAAACTTGTGACCCAAAAGCTTCACCAGAAGATCTTGTTGTTGTCACCATAATTTATTGTAACACTCAAACGAAAGAACATGAAATGAAAGCCCAGCGCACGCAACAGGCAACACAATAAGGTATGCATCACAAGAAACGAAATTGTATCATCCAATTATAGATCGCACACATAAAATAAACTACACCAATAAATACATGCACAAAATCACAATCAACAAAGAGCAGGGAAACAGCGGAATTCAAACGTGCATCGAACAAACAAGTACGCGTATCTCATAATACGATAAATGCAATAGCAGCTACATACGTGCAATCGACACATGAGTGAATATGCACCAAACCCACATTACATCTGCATCCCCCACTTGAACGCAACCATGATAGATTCGGGTATCCATGGGTAACACCCGACAAGACTACGAAGCATCCCAATATTAGGTGCTTACGATTATTTGCATACAACAATCTTATGTGCATTTAAAAGCATTATGATCGAAGTCCGACAGGTACATCCCAAATCTGCCTAAAATGAATAGTTGCATGTGTTGAAAAAGACCAAGATGAGTGTTAATGTCAAATTTTGTAACGAGATCCTTCGACTTTTCTATCTTCACTCCAGCAGGAATTTCCACCACCAGACCTAAAGCAAGACAGCAAATAAGGGTGGCTGGGGACCAGCCGTTAGCCCTCCGATGCTTAAGTTAGGCCACAGTAAGAAGAGAAGCCAAGTAAACAAGACCAAGATCGAATGATGTGTACGTACCTGCTCTCAATGGAGCCACCCCTTTATATAGATCTGAAGCAATCCAATTTGTTACGTGAGATGTCGAAATCCCGTTGATGTCGCATACGATACTGAGAATTCGCTGATTTCGTGGGATAAGATCCTATCTTTTTAGTCAGATCCAATCCCAATGACTTATTCCAACAATCACGCCCCTTGATGGTAATCCCTTGAAATCCGGCTGGAAGCCATAGTTGGAATCATAGCCTCCGAAAAGGAAGGAGACGCCCGTAGTTGGAGTCATAGCTTCCGAAAAGGAAGGAGACGCCCGTAGTTGGAGTCATAACCTCCGAAAAGGAAGGAGACGCCGACAAGACGGAAACCACCGAACTGGTTGTAGCCCTGCTTGGTGTAGCAGAGGGATTGGACAAGCTGCTCGACGGGAATCGAGTGCTAGTACTGAAAGCTAAGAGAGATTACCGCAGAAAAGCTACTCGCAGGTTAGAAAGTGGTCGCGAGTCCGAGTACATACTTAGATGTGACGTCTTTCAACGACTTGTGAGAAGATCTGTTCGCGGATCGAATTTTGCCGTATTTGACTATCGGTTATGAAGACTCGAGACTTGCGAATAGCTGCTCCGTATTTTTCAATCTATGACTCCTGATCAGGAGTGCTCGAGAATCGAATGGACGTCCCGCATTTATCCAACATTCGATTCTCGAGCAGATAATCTCGAGAGTCGAATGGACGTCCCGCACTTATCCAATATTCGACTCTCGATTAGACAATCTCGAGAGTCGAGAGCGAAATGGGCATTTCCGCGTGAAATCTTATCTCCATCATTTTGCCTATAACAGATGCCCCCCAAGTCCTTGCCGCTAAGAATTCTTAAGGAAAGGACTTAGCTTACTATCACACGAAACCGCCCGCTGCTTGCATCGAGAACGGCACCCCACATGATGGGCTGGAATTAATGAACGCTAGCTTTCCGCAGCCTTTCCGCAGACGAAAAATGAAGGGGCGCTCGCCACGTGTTTGTGTAATTAATGGGCGTGCCTGCTCGAGCGCTGTGTCAAGGGAGGGACTGCCACATGTCATCAGATACGGCGGAATGATTACCTATAAATATACGGAGTCCGCCATTTCTTTGATTTTCTACAGAAGTTTTTTCGAAAGGAACCTGCAGCCTTTTCTTTCCATTCTTCTTCCTCTTCCGGTGCTCATTTTCTTTCCTTTTTTCGGTATACTTCCTTTTTCTTCTCCTTCTTTTATTTTTATATCCCCATGGCTGGGAACTCTGACGAGACTACTGTCCCTCTTGGTGATGCCACTCCGGAGTCCTCTGCCTCCAGCAGTGCAAGGGTTTCGGCGGGGAGATACACAGCAGCCAGGTATCCTTCCAGTTTTATCGGAGGACCGGCTGGCTGAGCTACGGGAGAGATACCAAATCCCTGACTCTGTAACTCTCCGCTTGCCAGGAGGTGGAGAAACACCCGACTCCCCCCCCCCCCCCCCCCCCCCCCCCCCAGGATGCATAGCATTTTATGAGTACTAGCTTATCCTGGGGGTACGCCTTCCCCTCCATCCCTTCGTTCGCGATGTACTCCGGTGTTATAAGATTGCCCCTGGGCAACTCATTGTGAACGGGTGGAGGGTGGTTCTGGGCTCCTTTGCCCTTTGGGCTCAGGCTGGCAACGGGGAACTCACGGCGGAGGAGTTCCTCCGTATGTTTCGTCTGAAGAAAGCTCCATCCAGCGAAGGCTGGTATTATTTGTGTTACTGGCACCGGGATAATTTCGTGTTGGGGAAGCCCTCCTCGAACTATCCCGGCTGGAGGAAGCGGTGGTTCTATGCTTCCGGGAGCTGGGAGTCTGCCTCCTCCAGGGGTCCAGGAGTGACCCGGTTTTTCTGTGAAGGTAGACACAATCCCGTATTGTGCAGTTTCCTCAGAATAATTTTTAGGGTTTTGCTTCGTTTGACCATTATTTGTGCTCGCAGGTATCCCGGCATTGAGGAAACCGAATTTGAAAGGAGGGATCAACGAGAAGATTGTCAGAGTATATAAGGTGCCTGTCGGAGATAGGCATATCGAGGCTTGCTTATCTCCTCCGCGACTTGCAGCAGCAGGCCTCATATCCAGAAGAGAAGTTGAAATGACGAAGGCTGGAGAGAAGAGAGGCCTACTGCCCCGTCTGAAGGGCACAGGCTCCAAAAGGCAGAAGAGAACCCCTGTCGAACCTTCTCAATCCTCCATCCGCACAGGCAGCGACCAGCCTGCCCTTCCCGCGAGCATGGCGGGGGCCCCAGCTGGGCCCACTATTCCTTCACTGGTGGTCGCACCTGGGCCACCAGTGATCAACATTGCAGATAATTCCCCAGATGGGGTGGGGTCCAACTGCCCCCCAGCTGAAGAGGCTCGAGAGCAGGTAGAGGCTCGAGAGCCGACTCCTGCTCAGGAACTGGTCCCGGCTGCCGAGCAGGGACCTGCTCTCGAGTCCATGCCTCCACCTCGCGAGCAGGCCGGTTTGGTCGTTGCCCAACCGTCTGGGAGCGGGACGTACTCGATTCCACGCCACCTCCACCCTGTATGTAAATTTTTGTTCGAGAACGTCCCGCCTCATGCCTTCGGCTCTCTCCCCGAGCCAAGTCCTGAGAACCTTATCCTCGAAGAGGGGATGAGGATGGTTCAGGTAAGACTTCGTCAAGATCTGTTTCGACCTGTTGTTACGTTCCAGAACTCTTATATTTTTCATCTCTTTGCAGGGTTTAGATCTTATTCTGCGAACGAGGCGTGATATCGTTGCCGCCCGTCGCACGATAGAGGAGGCTGAGGGAAAGAGGACTGCCTTGGAAAAGGCAGTTCAAGGAAGAGATCAACTGCTCAAGGCTCGTGAGGCAGTGATCTCAAAGAGAGATGAGGAGAAAAATATCCTCATCGAGAAGATCCAAGTCCTGACCGACAGGTATCAGGCCTTGGACTCAGACTACGTGAAGCTCACGGGTCTGAAGGAGAAGGCAGAGAGAGAGAGGGAGATCTTCCGGCAGGACAAGATCTCGTTAGAGGAGCAATTCGCGGGGGCCAGGTCGCAGCTCAAGGAGGCCTACGACAACTTGACTAGGGAGCGCACCGCTCTCGCGCAGCTGAAGGACGACTCGATCCACTGGGACAAGGAGAGAGTCGCCCTTGTAAAAATGCTCTCGGAGGAAGGTGCTCGGGCAGTTTCCTAGTTCCGGACTTCGCAGCTGTATGACGATGAACGATATGAGTCATACGATGCTGGTCGGGACTTTGCACTAAGAGTAGTGCAACGAATGATCCCATCCTTCGATATGGGGGAATTCGGTCGAGTCGCGACCATCATAGCTGCAGAAGAGCAAGCTGCTGCCGAGAACGAGGTGACTGAAGCCACGCAGGCTGGAGGGGCTCCTGAAATGGGCCCTGAAGTCGAGAGCGTGGCTCCTCCAAGCGATTGATTTCCTTTTATTTTCTTCTCTTTTGTATCTGCGATCATCTCTGTAATCATCTAATTATCAATGAAAAGATATTTTTGGAAGTGTTACTGTTTTGTTTCTGTTCTCCCTTTATCTTTCATTTTTTGCTTTATGTTGATCTTGAATGGATTCATCAGAGATGTGACCCTTTAATTCGAGCATGAGCTAAGCTGCTCGCGATTAGAATGTGACCCCGATCGCTGCCCTAATTTGAGCACGAGCTGCGGTGCTCGCATTCCGGAGTGCGATCCCTCCTCTCACCAATCGCGAGTAACTAACTCATAAAAAAAAATGAATTAGACTCAATCCGGGGGTCGTGAGACCATGTCCGCATTGAGATAGACTGATCTATCGATTGAGATTTTGATTCTACCAAGGGCAGAAGGTTGGTCAAGAGATGGTATTCATTCTCTTTGAGGCTTTTCAGGTCCATGGAAATGGAGAAGCAACCAACTAGTAATGATTTTAGTCCTACCAAAGGTAGGCAATTGGCTAAGAGGATGTGTAAGCACTCTCTTCAGGGCTATTCAGGTCCATATAAATGGAGTAGCGGCCAAAAGATATCTTTCACTTTATTCATAAAACGTTATGATAAACTACATCGAATCTAGGGGTAGTATCGTAGCAAATGCTCCACGTGCCAAGGGCGACGTACAGGCTTCCCTTGCATGTCTTCAAGATAATAAGTACCGGGTCGCACAACCCTAATAACCCGATACGGGCCTTCCCAATTCGGATCCAATGAACGAACAGGAATTCCAAGATTTTGCCTTAGGACCAAATCTCCGAACTGGAAGGATCTAGGTCGAACCTTCGCATTCCGATAACGAGCAATACGTTGTTGATATGCCGCCACTCGTACTTGGGAAGCATTTCTTCGCTCTTCCAAGAGATCGAGATGAATTCGGAGGTTTTCCTGATTGCTCGTGGGATCGTACTGTTCGATCCGATATGAGGGCACTTGAATTTCCACTGGTACTACTGCGTCAACACCAAATGCTAAGGAGAAAGGAGTTTCACCTGTCGATGTACAGGCCGTGGTTCTATAGGCCCATAACACCTCTGGCAGAAGTTCTGGCCACACCCCTTTACATTCACTTAGCTTGGTCTTTAAATGATGCTTTATGATTTTATTCACTGCCTCGACCTGCCCATTCGCCTGAGGATGATATGGAGAAGTGCGGAGATTACGTATCTTCCATTTATCGCAAAATTCATCAAAGGCTGCGTTGTCGAACTGCGTTCCGTTATCGGTAATTATAGTATGAGGAAGTCCGAAGCGACATATGATATTTCTCCACATAAACTTAGTAGTTTGTTTTTCAGTTATTTTGGCTAATGGTTCTGCCTCGGCCCATTTGGTGAAATAATCAACCGCCACGATCGCGAACCTATTCTGTCCCTTTCCCATAGGTAAGGGCCCGATGATATCGATCCCCCACTGAGCAAAAGGCCAAGGGCTGTCGACTGGGGTCATCCGCTCAGACGGTACACGAGGTATAGGTTGATATCGTTGACACTTGTCGCATGTTTTAGAAAATTCTATGGCGTCTGCTTTCATAGTAGGCCAATAATATCCTTGCCTCATCGCTTTATATGCTAGAGATCGCCCCCTGGGATGATTACCACATGCCCCCTGGTGTACTTCATCTAGAACACGATATGCTTCTTCTGGATGAAGACACCTTAAATAAGGCAAGGAGAAGCTTTTTCGCAACAAGATTCCATCTTGTAAGGTGTACCTGGCAGCTCGAAGTCGAATTTGTCTTGCAGCTTTCTTGTCTTCTGGTAGGTATCCATCTCTGAGATAGAGGATGATAGGATCCATCCAGCATGGAGACGATTGTACCGATATAACTTGCTCGAGAGTCACTTGGTCGATACTCAAGTGTTGACGGTGCTCGATGGGGATCGAATGTGATAGCTCCGATTCCGGTGCAGAAGCGAGTTTTGCCAAGGAATCGGCAAATTGGTTCTGCTCGCGAGGGATATGAAATATTTTATAAGTCTTCAGTTTGGCGAGCAGGATGAGGACACGAGACTTGTATAAGGCCATTCTTTCTTCTTTGGTCTCGAATTCGCCAAGAACTTGGTTGACAATGAGCTGGGAGTCGCTATGAATTATCAAATTCTGGACTGTGAGGACAACGGCTAGCTCGAGGCCAACAATCAGGGCCTCATATTCTGCTTCATTATTGGAGATGCGTGATTCAAAACGCAGAGCATATTGAAAACGCGACCCGTCGGGAGCCACCAAAATCAGGCCCGCTCCACTGCCAGTGGCTCGCGACGACCCGTCTACGAAGAGAGACCAAGGAGGCTGGTCGCTGGTCATAACATTATCTTCAGAAGAATACGTAAATTCAGCGATGAAGTCAGCCACGGCCTGGCCCTTGACTGCCGTCCTAGGACAGAATGAGATATCATGCTCACTGATCTCGACCGCCCATTTAGTCAAGCGTCCTGAAGCCTCAGGTTTTTGAAGGACTTGGCGTAGTAGATGATTTGTTGGTACTAAAATAGCATGGGCTTGAAAGAATGGTCGCAGTTTTCGAGCTGCCATGATTAAGGTTAGGGCCAGTTTCTCCATATCAGAATACCTGGTTTCTGCATCAACCATTGCTCGACTGATATAATAAACGGGCCTTTGTACCCCGAATCTTCTCTTATTAAAGCGGCACTAACGGCCGTGGAAGACACAGATAAATAAAGAATGAGTTGCTCATGTGCCACAGGCTTAGATAAAATGGGGGGAGCGCTCATATATTGCTTCAGTTGTTGAAAAGCTTCTTCACATTGAGGTGTCCACTTCCAATCAGACTTGGCCGTTGCACGAAGGAGTTTGAAGAAGGGCAAGCACTTGTCAGATGCTCGCGAGATGAACCTGTTCAATGATGCGATGCGACCAGCTAGACGCTGAACGTCCTTCAGAGTCGCTGGGGATTTCATCTCTATCAATGCTTTAATCTTTTCGGGATTCGCCTCAATTCCACGTTGGCCAACCATGAACCCAAGAAATTTCCCTGCAGATACTCCAAACGCACATTTTTCTGGATTTAATTTCATCTGATACTTCCTCATCAGATCAAAGGCTTCTCGAAGATCAGGAATGTGGTCATCTTCATCGATGCTTTTTACGAGCATATCGTCAACATATACTTCCATATTCCTACCGATTTGAGCAGCGAATATTTTGTTGACAAGACGTTGATAAGTAGCCCCTGCATTTTTGAGACCGAACGGCATTACCTGGTAGCAATATAGTCCTCGATCTGTGATGAAGGCAGTATGCTGGCTATCAGGTGGATGCATCATAATCTGGTTGTAACCAGAATAAGCATCCATAAAACTGAGGAGAGCATGTCCAGCTGTTGAGTCAACCAACTGGTCGATCCGCGGTGTCGGAAAACTATCTTTGGGACATGCTTTGTTCAAGTCTGAATAGTCGACGCACATCCTCCATTTGCCATTAGCTTTCCGGACGAGGACTACGTTGGCGACCCATTTTGGGTAGTCAACTTCTTTTATGAAATTAGCCGCGAGTAGCTTTTCAACTTCAGTTTTGATTGCCATTTGTCTTTCTGCAGTAAAGGCACGTCGACGCTGATGTACGGGTTTATGCTTCGGGTCAATGTTGAGACGATGTGCGATGACATCAGGATCGATGCCTGGCATATCTTTATGAGACCAAGCAAACACGTCCTTGTATTCGGTGAGGAAACGGATCAAATTTTCACGATGGATAATGTTTAAGGAGGAACCGATGTACACGATCTTAGACGGGTCGTCTTCGGTCAAGCGGATCGCCACTGTTTCCTCTCCTGGAGTTCCTGATTTCAGAGCATTTTCCCTTGGATCCAACGCGGTGGCGAGAACGTCGGATGAACCTTGAACTATTTCCATGACAGGTGTCGCTTGAGCCTTCTTTCGATCTTGGAGGGCTATCTGGTAACAGGACCGTGCCTCCTGCTGACTTCCTCGCACGACCCCGATGCCATTTGGAGTCGAAAATTTAACACATAAATATGAAGGGTGCAAGGCCGCTCCAACCTTAGTTAGAGACGGTCGCCCCAAGATGGCGTTATATGCTGATTTTCGATCCACGACGAGGAAGTTTACGAAGACGGTGGTCTTCGCTGGACTTTCCCCAAAGGTGACTGGGAGATCGATACTTCCTTCAGGTGTTACCACCTCTCCTCCAAAGCCGACAAGAGGGGTCGATACTGGCTTGAGGAGGTCTTTGGCAAGTGCCATCTTGTCGAAAGCCTCCAAATACAGAATATCGGCCGAGCTACCTGTATCCACCATAATTCGATGAGTCAGATAATTTGATACCTTCAGTGTGACTACGATGGAATCTTCATGAGGGAAGTGAATTCCCGCTGCATCTTCGAGGGTGAACGAAATTGGAGGATGGCTAGCCTTCGATGAGTTGGACGCTTGTTCCAGCCAATAGATCTGCTGGGGTTCTTTGGACGCCTTTCGGGCGTATGCCTTTCTTGAAGCTTGAGAGTCACCCCCGCAAGCTGGACCCCCGACGATAGTGCGGATTTCTCCTGTGGGCTCGGCGTCCTCCTGGTTGGTTTGATGATGAGGTGGTTTCTTTTGGCGAGATGAGGTCTTCGCCCTTTCTGGTGATCGATTTTTACGAGCAACATAATCCTGGAGATGGCCTTTTCGAATAAGGGCTTCGATATGGTCTCGTAAAGAGATGCAGTCCTGGGTCCTATGCCCGTGATCTTTGTGAAAGTAACAGAACTTGCTCTTGTCCCTCTTCTCGGGATCGGATTTGATCTTTGCAGGCCACTTCACATATGGCTTGTGTTTAATTTCATTAGAACCTTTTCAGGAGACTGATTGAGAGGAGTGTAATTATGATATTTACCAGAGTAAGGCCTCTTGGGAGAACGATCGCGCTGGTCACGACGGTATTTCTTATCCGTAGAAGAGGCTCCTTCTGGTTTGAGCTTCTTGCTCTGTACTCCATGGCGTGTCAATGCGACTTCTTCTGCATTGATATATTTCTGAGCTTTGGCTTGAAATTCTGCCATAGTTTTCGGTGGGCTTTTATCTAAGGCAAACCTGAATTTCTCGCTCGTTATTCCAGCGATGAGGGTTGTAAGACCCTTTTCTTCGGTGTATCCCTCAGTTTGAACGTCTTCGGCAGTGAATCGTACTGTGAACTCCTTTATTGTTTCCCCATGCTGCTGTTTCAAATTCATCAGATGGGAGGCTGGCTTCTTAATGCGAATACTTCCCATGAATTGAGAAAGAAATATCTCCGATAATTGGGAAAAGGAACTGATGGAACGAGGCTTTAACCCTCGAAACCACGTACGAGCCGCTTCCTTCAATGTAAGGGGAAAAGCCCTACACATGATTTCTGAACCATGTCCCTCCAACTCCATGAGGGACCTGTATGTTTCCAGATGTTCCAGAGGATCGCCAATGCCTGTATACGGAGCGATAACAGGCGCTCGATACTTTCTGGGCAACGGGGCTTCCATGACCTCTCTAGTGAAGGGAGATTCAGATTGATGTATCGCCGCCATGACAGCAGATGGCCGATTTGCCTGGTATCTCTGTTCCATGACATCAAAACGATCTTGGATTCTTTTGAGATCTCCTTCCCATGGCAGGGTATAGCTAGACGTTTCGGCGGTGGAGCCTTGCGGTTGAGGTTGTCGAGACGAACTGGAATGTATGGAATGTGGAGACGGCACAGGGGGATGGCCGCCAAGTGGTGGGACCTGTGGTTCATCCATAGAATGTCTGGAAGCAACTGGTATTGGTGGCGGTGGTAACCCTTCGGAGGGTTGTCTTTGCGGTTCAGGGAAGTGCTGATCAAGCCGATTTGACAGCGCCTGAACTCCGGCGTTTAGAGTTAGGAGAGTGTTTCCGAGGAATCGTAGGACATCATCTTGATTTCCAGAGGCCTCCAATAATGGATTTGTTGATGGCATATTTGGGGCTCCTTGAGGGATATCCGTCGGAACAGGTGGGAGGGCAGGTGCGGATTCCGTCTCATCAGGCGGAGGTGGTGCCTGCCTCGAAGTTGAAGGATGAACAGTCTTTTTAGGAGGCATCACCGAAGGATTTTGATCGGTGGTTAACACGATTGATTTTGACGATCAAGTCGTTCCCACAGACGGCGCCAAACTGTTAATGTCAAATTTTGTAACGAGATCCTTCGACTTTTCTATCTTCACTCCAGCAGGAATTTCCACCACCAGACCTAAAGCAAGACAGCAAATAAGGGTGGCTGGGGACCAGCCGTTAGCCCTCCGATGCTTAAGTTAGGCCACAGTAAGAAGAGAAGCCAAGTAAACAAGACCAAGATCGAATGATGTGTACGTACCTGCTCTCAATGGAGCCACCCCTTTATATAGATCTGAAGCAATCCAATTTGTTACGTGAGATGTCGAAATCCCGTTGATGTCACATACGATACTGAGAATTCGCTGATTTCGTGGGATAAGATCCTATCTTTTTAGTCAGATCCAATCCCAATGACTTATTCCAACAATCACGCCCCTTAATGGTAATCCCTTGAAATCCGGCTGGAAGCCATAGTTGGAATCATAGCCTCCGAAAAGGAAGGAGACGCCCGTAGTTGGAGTCATAGCTTCCGAAAAGGA
This sequence comes from Liriodendron chinense, assembly GCA_003013855.2. Classification (NCBI taxonomy): domain Eukaryota; kingdom Viridiplantae; phylum Streptophyta; class Magnoliopsida; order Magnoliales; family Magnoliaceae; genus Liriodendron; species Liriodendron chinense. Next base: position 638,211 of record ML058451.1, read on the forward strand.
AGGAGACGCCCGTAGTTGGAGTCATAACCTCCGAAAAGGAAGGAGACGCCGACAAGACGGAAACCACCGAACTGGTTGTAGCCCTACTTGGTGTAGCAGAGGGATTGGACAAGCTGCTCGATGGGAATCGGGTGCTAGTACTGAAAGCTAAGAGAGATTACCGCAGAAAAGCTACTCGCAGGTTAGAAAGTGGTCGCGAGTCCGAGTACATACTTAGATGTGACGTCTTTCAACGACTTGTGAGAAGATCTGTTCGCGGATCGAATTTTGCCGTATTTGACTATCGGTTATGAAGACTCGAGACTTGCGAATAGCTGCTCCATATTTTTCAATCTATGACTCCTGATCAGGAGTGCTCGAGAATCGAATGGACGTCCCGCATTTATCCAACATTCGATTCTCGAGCAGATAATCTCGAGAGTCGAATGGACGTCCCGCACTTATCCAATATTCGACTCTCGATTAGACAATCTCGAGAGTCGAGAGCAAAATGGGCATTTCCGCGTGAAATCTTATCTCCATCATTTTGCCTATAACAATGAGCAGCACATTATGGACTTAAAATGCTGAGTTCCATTTATGATTCAGGCACTAAGTATAATAGTCACAAACAATGTCAAAACCTAGTTAAGTATAGAGCCGGGCGTATGTGTTCTTCACCATGGAGGAAAGAAGCATCAAAATCTTGAAATTTGACAAGTAGTGGGCTCACATGCGCCCAAGGTGATGCCCTAGGCGCATGTGATTCCCCACATGCGCCCACCTCAAAATATTGGAAAATATAAATTAGCAGCAAAGAGGTCCAGGCGCATGTGCCCTTCCACATGCGCCTAGCTCACAAAAGGGGATAAATGTAGTAGGAAACAAGTGCATCCAGCGCATGTGCCCTTGCACATACGCCCACATTCACCAAAGAGGAGCTACATGCACCTGCACTATGTGCAGAGAGGCCACATGTGCCCAGTCCTCGGGGTGATGCCACATGCTCCTGGGAAATCAAAGTCTATGTGCCAATTACAATCGGAAGAACACATGCGCCCACATAGGGGATACATGCACCCAGTGCTCCATGAGAATCTCTCCCACCTTGCAAAATTTTCTTTTCTTGACTAAAAAATGTCCAAATGACTCAGTGATTCCCATATTTATACTTGAGCCTGGGAATCGATGCACTGCACTGGCATGACGTAAGCATCCAGCGCAGCACATCGAGGAGTCACTTGTTGGGCTCAAAATCTCACCCATGATAAAAAAAAACATATGGCAGTCCATCTACAATGATTTTGATCGATTCCAGGATTGGAAAACACTTGAAAAATGCGATCGGATGCCAACGCAGCCCTAACCCTAGGTTACCTGTGCAATCGTAATCAAAACCTACAAATGCTATTTTGGAACCAAACTGGACATGTGTATTGATACCAAATGATTTGGAATGCCGAAAAACCCTTAAAGACCAAAATTAAATGCCATGTGGTGCATATATTTATCTGCGCACCCCGAAATGCGTTTTACCCCTGTTTGGAGCCAATCGAAAGGGACTGAAACCTACAACTACTATTTTGGAGCTGATCTGGACACTGCGTATTGCCGCCAAATGATCCAGAATGCCCAAAAACTCTTAATACCCAAATTTGAATGTCATACGATGCATACTTTTACCTGTGTACCCCGAAGCGTATTTTGCCCCTGTTTGGAGCGGACCGGTGTTGAGCTCTTAATTGTGCATATTCTAACCCCAATTCATCACTCATTATACTTGTTGTTATGGTTTATAGACTAAATTAATGCATGTTTTGTGATTGCAGGATTGAGAGTGGACTCCGCCTAATTGAAGATGAAAAGAGCTTATTTGGAACTATTTGGATAAAGATCGAATGAGGACCAAAGAAAGAAGGAAGCAAGGAAAGAAGAAAAGAATGGAAGAAAGAAGCCAGAGAAATGAAAGAAAGAATGCAGAAGAAGGTGCCCACGACAGGTCGTCCGACCGGTTGTCCAAGGCCAAGGACCGGTCGTCCGACCCGGTCCGCACATGCACAAAGGAGGCACAGAGGCCATAGCTCTCTGGACTGTTCACGACCGGTCGTGCGACCGGTCGTCCACTTTTACGACCGGTCCTTAAATTAATTTTTCGGGATAAAACTCTCTGGACACTTTTAGGCTGTTTTGAGACCGGTCATCCAGCCACTGCGACCGATCGTACGACCAGTCTCCTGCGTAAGATTCAAACCTGCTAATTCTGGCGCCGATTTTCTCTGTGCACTGCGTAAGTGTTACGCAGATTCTCGAATTTTCTGAAGTTGCGGAGCCTCCCTACTATAAAAGGACACCTACGGATCGTTCCTAGGGTATCTTAGAAGGGTTTAAGCAAGGTTGGAGGCGGCAGAAGTGGATTTCAGAGTTCCACAACTCCTTCTAGTTTGTTTTTACTATTTTAATGCTTTTCTTAAGTTTTTTCATGTTTCCTTGGATCATGAGTAGCTAAACCTCTTAGCTAGGGCTAAGAGGTGAAACTTGTAGTGGATCTAAGCTGTTTCAATTCGTTCTAAGTTGGTTTTAAGTTTGGACTTCATGTTTAGGAACAATGGTTTGAAGTTTATACAAGTTTTAAGTAGTTTTTCTTAGTCTTATGATGACTCATGGATGTTTGGGAGAATTACTTAAATTCTTAATTGGTTTGTATTAGTCTAGACCTGTATGATCCGAGGAATTGGAGTACGCTCTAGTACTATGATCTTCATGTGGGAACTTCCTACCAAAGTTCTACTTTTCTGAATTTCTATGCTATGTATGGGACTGTGCATGTGATTTGAATCAAGTTCAAATCATGATCTAGCCTTGTCTTGTGACAGGACTTGAGGATGGTTGTGATTGTGATCTGAGCCTATTGGAATTGGGGCTGACCTATGCAATTGAGCATGCTCAGCCTAGCTTACATTGAGTGAATCATATGCATTGGACTTACATATGGCAGATTGTTGGTTTAACAGCTCTATCATCCGGCTAGATAGATCTTAATATCGATTTTAGTTGAGAAAGTGAGAAACCACAGCGGATTGAACATCAAGGATTGCTACAAGTGGATCCTTGAACCCCTAGTGCCTTTTTAGAATTGTTTACCTTCAATTTAGTTTAAAATCGTTACTTACATCAATCTCATACAAAAACCTGATTGTTAGCTTATCAATAGAAACTATTGGATGTGTTTGTGAAATCCTACATAAGTCCCTGTGGATCGACCTCGGTCTTACCGAGATTATTACTACATCGTAACCCTACACTTGGGGAAGCGAACAAGTTTTTGGCGCCGTTGCCGGGGACTTTGACGGTTTTTCACAAATTTCTGAAATTAGTATCTATTTAGGATTTTTAGGATTTTAGGACTAACTTAGCTTTTTTATTTGATTTTTCTTTTCAGGAATTTCTAGGAAGCTGAAGAAGATACAAGGAATTCAAGTGCCGAATCAGGTTTTATCTTTCTAAACCTTACTATTCTCCTTCTCCTATTCATTCCTATCATATTCATCTCTTGTAGAGAGGGTGGAGACTCCTTTTGGATCTCTGAAAGGTCGGCCTTGTGCCACCTGGATTCGTATTGGTCGGCTCTGCCGTCTTGGATCACCTTGTGCTTAGAGCTTTCTTTTCTCACCTCTACTCCTCTTTCTCCTTTGCTGCACTTTTTCTCAAAAGATTCAAAGAGTGGGTGGGGAGTTCTTTGAACCCCTATTGACTAGGAGAAATCGGTCTCTATTCTTGCTTCTGGCTTAGCCATTGCAGGACACCTTGTGCTTCGGTCTTAGAGAAGAGTAAAGAAAGGGAGGAAGAATTCTTCTTTCTCTTTGTTTCATATTTTTTGGTTTTACATGCCACATTGGGCTCGGGATTCCAATAACCGACTCATAAGTGAAGGGGAGAAGGAATTGACAGAGAGCCACGTGCTAGGAGACATCTACACTCCAATTTTGTCTGAAAATATAGCTGTGAATCAACCTAATCCAATGGCCAATCCTAATCTGGGCCAAAACCAAACTGAAACGGGGGAGAATGTGGTTGAGAATGTTCCCTGACCAAGGACTCTACGTGATTTCTTGCAACCAGCAAAAGCGAGCACTCCCTCATGCATAATTTTTCCACAAAATGCAAGGAATGTGGATTTAAAACCGAGAGTGATCCAACTTCTCCCTAAATTCCATGGATTAGACAGTGAAAGTGCCTATCAACACCTTAAGGAGTTTGATGAGGTAATAACCACCATGCACTTTGCTAATGTGACTGACGATGTGGTGAGACTTAAATTCTTCCCTTTTACTCTTAAAGATAAAGCTAAAGGTTGGCTTCATGCAATAAGGCCAAGATCAATTGGTGCATGGACTGATATGCATAGGGAATTCATAAAAAAATTCTTCCCTACTCACAAAACAAACATGTTGAAGCGCCTTATCATGAACTTTGCCCAAAAGGAAGATGAAACCTTCTTCCAATGTTGGGAGAGGTTTAAAGACCTATCAAACGCATGCCCACATCATGGCTACGAAATTTGGCGGGTTATAATCTTTTTTTATGAAGGACTGACTTCACCCATGCGCCAATTCGTAGAGATGATGTGTAATGGGGAGTTCATGAATAAGGAGGTTGATGAAGCATGGGATTATTTGGAAGAATTGGCTGAGAATACACAGTCTTGGGATACATCGAAACCAACAAATTCCAAGACTGGCCAACAAAAGGAAAAAGGAGGAATGTATGTCTTATCAGAAGAGGATAGCATAAGTGCACGGGTGGCTAGCCTCACAAGAAAGGTCGAAGCCATGGAATTGAGGAAAGGAGAGACAATTAACTCCAATGACGTTGAAACTGTTTGTGAAATTTGTGCCGGAAATCAACATGCAACACAAGAGTGTCCCACAATTTCAGCAGTTCAGGACATTGTTCGCTCGCCTCAAGTGTAAGGCTGCGATGTAGTAATAAAACTCAGTAAGACCGAGGTCGATCCACAGGGAAATAGCAACAGCTCCCAAATCACTCCAGCAACTCAGTTTTTAATATAAATCAGATTTAATTGAGTGTTTACTTAAAACAGGAACTTAATGAAAAATCAGAGATATAAAGTACTAAGGCTTTCAAGGATCCACTTGTAGCAATCCTATGTCAATTAGTCAATCCAAGTAGAAAACACAACTAGATTTGAAGTCCTATCTCTCATCTAGTTAGAGAATAAAGCATTCACACACATTCCATCACATTTAAGTTGAACTTCCAAGTTCTAGTCCAATAAAATCAATACTAAACTCAAAACCATAGCCTGCGGAGTAACAGCCATGCCTCTGGACTATGGCCTGCTCAAGGATTACTACAATCCGAATTTAGATAAACAAACATGATAATCTCAGAGAATTAAAAGGAATTCATGTCCGGAGCACATAAACTCAGATAAGACGTCTCAAACTACCACTTTTTGGAACTAAATCATGTAAAAATCCAAACTTGAATGTAAATTACTTGAATTAAACTGAAACCAACATAGAATTAGCTACAAGCTTCACCTCTCAGCCTTAGCTGAGAGGTTTTAGCCGAGCATAGTCATGCTACAACTAAAAACTCTGAAATAAAGCATAAAAACAGTAAAACCCGAATAGGAGAGTTGCAGCAGCTCCACGATCGCCTTCGCTTTCCGAACCCACGTTCCTTCGCCTCTCTGATACTCTAGGGAGAGCCCCTAGGTGTCCTTTTATAGTAATCCACCTCCCTTGCGTCGGATTCTGCGATAGATTATGCATTGCGCAGTGTTTTTCGGAGTCCTGATTTAGAAAGGACTTATCTTACGCAAGGCCGACCGGTCGGACCAACTTTTAAACAGTCCAGGGAGTGCTGCCGACCGGTCATGACCGGTCAGACAGACCTCCCATTCATCCAGCAAGTGTGGCCGACCGGTCGTGACCGGTCGGGCACCTCTATCCATCCTCCAGTGTGCATGGCCGACCGGTCAAGACCGGTCGTCCTGTCTTCTCTTTGATCAGCCTTCATGGCCGACCGGTCATGACCGGTCGGCCTTCTTTCATTTGCTTCTTTTTCTCTTCTTTTTCTCCTTTTTCTTCTTCTCTCTCTTTTCTTTGCTTTCTTCTTTCTTTGGTCTTCTTTCATCCTTCATCCAAAAGCTCCAAATGTATTCTTTTGGCTTGTAATTGAATGAAGTCCGCTCTCATCCCTATAATTACAAAACACGTGTTAGGTGGGCCTTTAAACCATGAAAATCATGCAAACCTTGTCGTGTAATGGGCAATGCAATGTATAAATTGGAGGTTCAACAGACATCTTACAAGAACAATCAAATGCCATAAACAGTTATCAACGACAATTTGGTGCTCCAACATCAAACACGTTTAATGCTAGTTGGAAGAATCATCCCAACTTCAGTTGGAGGAACGGACCCATAGCGAATGCAACCACTATCCCTCAAGCTCAACCTATACTAGGTCCATCTCTAGTCATTACTCCAAAAGTAACGCTAGAAGAGATGTTGGGTGCATTCGTATCGGTCCAAGCTGAGTATAACAAGACAAATTCTCTAAAAATAGATGGGTTCATGCAAGAACAATTGAAATTCAATCAAAATTCAACTCAAGCCATCAATGAATTGAAAACATCAATGGCTAGAGTTGAATCTCATCTTAGTGTTAGAGAGAAGGGCACACTTCATGCCCAACCTCTTCCTAACCCAAGAACCCAGTTTGAGATACAAGATGCAAGCTCATCCTCCCACCATACGGAACATGTTCAAGCTATCACCACTTTGAGAAGTGAGAAAGAAATTGACAAATCTAATCCGGTGAAGGCCCCAAAGCCTAAGGATTCGAAAATTTCCAAAGAGGATGATAGCTCAAACAACACTCCACAAGAGAAAGAACCGAAAAGGCAATACAAGCCGGTTGCCCCGTTTCCACAAAGGTTGATTTCACCTAAACCTTTAGATAAAAATCTGGAGATTTTAGAAGTTTTCAAGCAGGTGAAGATCAACATCCCGTTGTTGGATGCAATAAAACAAATACCATCTTATGCCAAATTTCTAAAGGAATTGTGTACAGTCAAAAGGAAACACAATGTTCACAACAAAGTACTTTTGACTGAGAATTTGAGCGCCATCATTAAACAAGAGGTGCCACAAAAATACAAGGATCCGGGTAGTCCAACCATCTCATGCATCATAGGAGATTACTGTAACGCCCCTAGATTTTCGAGATTTATTTGAAAATTTTTGAAAATTCATTTTTAATTTATTTTTTTATTAATTATCGTACATTTACCGTTGATTTGCGAATAGCGGGACATCCGTAAGAGATCCGATAGGGGACCCTTTATAAAAGTAGCTTAGAATGATCCCATAAACATCGTAGAAAGATCAGATTTCAAAAATCACGCACTTTTCAGATAATTACGAAAATGCCGTTAGTTAAACTTAAGTTAAGATGCCATTTTTAAGTATTATAGTTTCTGACGATCACTTTCATGCAAAACCCTGGATTTAAGCTTTTGGGCACATATTAACCATACACGTCAAATTTCAGCCCTTAAATCATAATAGAAGTGGTCCAATTATCAAATCAGCCCCTTAACCCTTGATTTTCATGTCCATCGAGTGAGGAAAGTAGATGGTTAGTCGTAGTCGAATATTTCTCTTCATGTGAGTGACTTGGATCGTCTTTATCATGGACCAATAGTGTGATTTGAGTGCCCCACCTTGATAAGCATCTTTCTTATGCGCGAAGTTATCCCGTTTTAGAAATTAACGAGTTACCAACTCTTTTTAAATCTGAACCTTTCAATTTACCCACTTCTCACCATCAATCGCTTCTCAAATTTGGACCACTTATTATACTCATATGACTACGAGTTTACACAAAATTTGGACCCCGATCTATAATCCTACACTGTTGAACCACAAAGCCAGCCCCTTCCTTTTCCGCCAAAAGTTGGAATTTCAGATCTAGGCATTTCTCACCATCAATCAACCACTAAATTTTGTACAATCGTTTGCCTATCATGACTACATATTTTTCCAAAATTTGGGCCCTGATCATCAAGTGTAGACCGTTAATTGAGATCTAGCCCATTTTAGCACCCGTTAGGCCATTTTCAAGGATCGGCCAATCTAAAATGTGGATCATCAAGAAATTTACGTATTCTGACTCTACTCTTTGAGCTTGATAAGATGAACGGATTGGAATTGATCATATATCATCTGAATATTGAGATTTGAGAAACCCACCTCAAGAGGTTGTTACACAAGACCTCGCGTGCACATTCCTCTCCATATTTCTACTACGCACCTCCAAATCCTTCTCCTAACCCTAGCCTCCATGCCTTAGAGAAAAAGAGAGAGAGAGAGAGAGAGAGAGAGAGAGAGAGAGAGAGAGAGAGAGAGAGAGAGAGAGAGAAGAGAAGGGAGTTCTTTCTCATATTTTTCCAGCGGCTAGGATCTTCTACAACCCTCTTCTTCTAAGTCCATCCTAAGGTGAGGATTTTCCTTCAAGCCTTTCATTAATAATATCACGATTATCATAAGTTTCTTTTGTGGCATGTGAAGTTGTTTTATTTTGAATTACTTATCCATATAACATGAAGTTTGATGTGAGATTTGTAATGAATATCATTATATGGTGATGTGATTCCTTTTTTTAGATTTTTTACTAAGAAGCATGTGTATTTGTGTTATTTATTTTTGTGAAATCTATGCCCTTATTTTTTTAGTCCATGTATTACAAGTAACATTGGTTTTTATATTGTGATATGAAATATGTGTATAAGATCATCATATGGACATCCCATTATTGTATACTCTTTGTCCCTAAGTTGGTAAAATTATTCAATGTAGAGAGATGGAACCCGTGAGAGGTGTCCATGATGGAAGAATATATTTTGACTTAACTGAGAGAATGAAGTGATTGTTTGTTAATGGATCCTTACATGTACATGATGCTTGATTTGATCCATTTACAGTACATGAGTATTTTAATGAATTTGGTCATGATGTACAACATTGGCTTTTTGGGACATGATGAAATCATAAAACGAGACAATGAGTAAACACTAATGGTATATAAATTCTCATGAGCCGGGGTTGGTGCTATGGACACTAATCCCGTGATGTCGGCCTATGCTGGGTTGCTTGCGACTCCCTATAGTGACCATTGAGTTTTATTTAAATCAGTTGTATGCGAAAATACTTAAATAAAGGTGAAACTAAAGTCATGCATTCACTTGGCTCCATGTGGGTGTACGGAATTGAGAATAGGCTAGAGCGTCCTACTTCTCCTGTACACTGTCACGTGTAGATTTGGGCTATGAGCGTCCCGTTTCTCACGTGGTCGTGCGAAACTATGGGCTTGTGCGTCCCAGGAACCTCTGGTGACTAGTGGCTAGCGTGAAAGTCGTAACAGGGAGTCTCCCACTTCATGTATTGTGATTCTAACCAGGGTGCCTTAGCCAGAGCATGCATTCCATGCATCGCATTAACAAAGATTTTTACTTGATTGTTTTGTTTGAATAAAGATATTATTGTGTTGCGTTACTCTGAGTTTTGTACATTGTTATTCTTGATAGTCTTGGAGGAAATATTCCCCACTATGATAGCGTTTAACGCTATTCCAAACATAATTTAGATGATGCAGGTGAAGATCCAGATAATGAACTCAATTTTCAAGGAAAAGAGTTCGATGTTCGTACAATCACATGGCGGATGACGATGTTGGAGAAACTTAGTTGATGTTTTCATTTATTAAATATTTCTTTTGAGTAGTTGATACATTTATGGAATTGTAATAAGACTTCAAGAGAAGACATGGTTTTGTATTTTAATTAATCAGTATGGATATTGGTTGGTTCCCTTATTTAAACATTGATGATGACGTAGTAAGTTTGATAGAATAAGATGATAATTGTTTCCGCCATTGTGCTTGAATGCTATATTTTATTATTTGACAAATTAGTTATTCCATAAATTACTTGAAAATTCGGCCGTCGTATTATACACGAGAGTCGAAAATCTCGGGTCGTTACAATTACCGGATTAAACAAGCCTTACTCGATTTAGGGGCAAGTGTGAACCTCATTCCTTACTCCGTTTACGAAGAACTTGGGTTAGGTGAATTGAAACCCACCAAAACCACACTCCAACTTGCTGATAGATCCATTCGTATACCGAGAGGAATGATTGAGGATGTTCTAGTCCAAGTGGATAAATTCTACTACCTAGTAGACTTTATTGTCTTGGATACACATCCCGTGATAGGCACCGGTGCTCAAATTCCCGTCATACTTGGCCGACCGTTTCTAGCTACTTCAAATGCAATTATCAATTGTAGAAACGGACTTGTACAAATGCCCTTTGGAAATATGACCCTTGAGCTTAACATATTTGATTTATGCAAACAACCATGGAAGGTTGATGATGATATCCACGAACTAAACATGATTGAATCATTCTTGGAAGATACATTCCCCTTGTCACTAACTTCCGACCCTTTGGAGGCATGTGTGGCCCATTCTCATGAGATAAATGATGACACAATACAAGAGATGGATGCCATACTAGATGTGATGCCGGTGCTTGATAATAAAAGATGGAGGGCCCTATTTGAGCCTTTGCCTGTAAACGAGAATAAGGCCCTCCCATCCAACATCAAGGCACCAACACTCGACCTAAAATCATTACCAAGTGAGCTGAAATATGTTTATTTAGGTCGAGATAAGACATACTCAGTGGTGATTGCTTCCCACTTGGATAAGGAACAAGAGAGTAGGCTAATGGCCACTCTATTAGAGCACAAGAGTGACATTGGATGGTCAATTGCGAATCTCAAAGGCATAGACCCACTGATTTGTACTCATTGCATACACCTTGAGGAGAATGTGAAGACATCCCGGCAACTACAAAGACTGACTAAATCCAAACATGAAGGATGTGGTTAAGGCCGAAGTGGTGAAACTATTGGATGTGGGTATTATTTACCCAATATCCGATAGTCAATGGGTGAGCCCAACTCAAGTGGTGCCTAAGAAATCCGGAATAACCATCGTAGCCAATGCCAATAATGAACTCGTGCCAACTAGAGTCACTACTGGTTGGAGACTGTGCATTGACTATAGTAAGCTAAACACTGTCACAAGGAAAGACCATTTCCCCCTACCGTTTGTTGATCAAATTTTAGAACGGTTGGCGGGTCATTCCCACTTTTGCTTCCTTGATGGCTCTTCAAGGTACCACCAAATAGAGATTGCCCGTGAAGACCAAGAAAAGACTACATTTACATGTCCATTCGGCACTTTCGCCTATCGACGGATGCCGTTTAGACTATGTAATGCCCCTGCCACCTTTCGGCGTTGTATGATGAGTATCTTTTCTGATATGGTGGGAACAATTCTCGAAGTCTTCATGGATGATTTTTCCATATTTGGTTGTAGCTTTGATGAGTGCCTTGAGTACTTGAAATCTGTGCTAAAAAGATGTGAAGAGAAGAACCTTGTGCTGAATTGGGAGAAGTGTCACTTTATGGTTCAAAATGGAATTGTACTTGGTCACATCGTTTCACAAAATGGAATCAAGGTGGACAAAGTGAAAATTAATCTCATCTCTAACCTTCCACCACCCAAGAGCATACGAGTTGTACGGTCCTTTTTAGGACACGCAGGATTTTACAGAAGGTTCATAAAGGACTTCAGTTCACTCTCTCGTCCTTTATGTAACCTACTTCAAAAGGAAAATTCATTCGAGTGGAATGAAGAATGTCAAAAGGCCTTTACCACCCTTAAAGGTATGTTGACATGTGCTCCCATAATGCAACCACCTGATTGGAGCCTTCCTTTTAAGATTATGTGCGATGCTAGCGACTATGTTATTGGGGCCGTGCTAGGCCAGAGAAAAGAGAAAAAGCCATGTGTCATCTACTATGCAAGTAGAACCCTAAACTCAGCCCAAGCAAACTACACCACTACTGAAAAAGAACTTTTAGCCGTAAGTTTTTGCCTTGGACAAGTTTAGGTCCTACTTGATTGGATCCAAGATCATCATATTCACTGACCATGCCACGCTTAAGTACCTTCTCTCTAAGAAGGATGCTAAACCACAGTTGTTAAGATGGATCCTTCTACTCCAGGAATTTGACATAGAAATACGTGATAAGAAAGGAGTATAAAATGTTGTAGCTGACCATCGCTCTCGACTTGTCCTCACTGATTCCCCTGAAACGACCGCGATCAATGACATGTTCCCTGATGAACAACTTTTTGTTGTTTCCCAATTGCCATGGTATGCGGATGCTAACTATCTTACTACAGGTAAATTCTTACACATTGGAAAAAGCAAGATAAGGATAAATTCTTCACTGAGGCGCGAAAATTCCTATGGGACGACCACATACTTATTCAAGTATTGTCCAGATCAAATCATAAGGAGATGTGTGCCAGATGATGAACAACAAAGTATCATCTCCTTCTGTCATTCTCAGGATTGTGGTGGCCACTTTTCAGCTAAAAAGACCACAGCGAAAATTCTGCAATGTGGGTTTTATTGGCCCACCATGTTCAAAGAAACACATGAGTTTTGCAAAGCATGTGAACCTTGTCAGAAATTAGGAGGAATTTTCCTTAGAAATATGATGCCACTCAATCCCATCTTAATAATCGAAATTTTTTATTGTTGGGGCATTGATTTCATGGGCCCATTCCCATCTTCTTTTGGAAACGTATACATCTTGCTTGCCGTTGATTATGTTTCCAAATGGGTCGAGGCCATCCCTGGCCAGAATAATGACCATAAAACGGTCATTCACTTCTTAAAAGAGAATATTCTTTCCCGGTTTGGAACACCTCGAGTCATCATAAGTGATGGAGGGTCTCACTTTTGCAATCGTCCTTTTGAAACCTTAATGAAGAAATATGGTGTAACACACAAAGTGAGCACTCCCTATCACCCACAAACTAGTGGACAAGCTGAGATATCCAATAGGGAGATTTAACACATTTTAGAGAAAACGGTGAACCCCGATCGCAAGGATTGGTCACTTCGGCTTACCGATGCGCTTTGGGCCTACCGTACTGCTTTCAAAACCCCTATTGGAATGTCTCCCTATAGACTTGTCTTTGGGAAGGCTTGTCACTTGCCTGTGGAGTTGGAACATAGGGCATATTGGGCTATTAAGAAGATGAATTTCAATTCTGACAAGGCAAGCTCGTTGCGCAAACTACAATTGAATGAACTTGCAGAAATCCGAAACGAAGCATATGAAAATGCGAGAATTTACAAGGACAAGACGAAGATATTCCATGATAAGAATATTCTTTGCAAGACATTCACGATCAATCAAAAAGTCCTCATGTATAATTCTCGCCTACATCTATTTCCGGGGAAATTGAGATCTCGATGGACCGGTCCCTACATTGTGAAAAATGTATATCCATATGGGACTGTCGAGTTGTTAAATCCAAGGAATGGCAACATTTTTAAGGCGAATGGGCAACGACTAAAGCCGTTCTTTGAGAAGTTTCCCTCAGAAGGTATGTCCATACCTCTGAATGATCCTGTGTATCAGGATGATTGATCTCCTAGTCTGACGGAGGTATAGAGTAGTTAGGATTAGGATTTCGTTGCTTTTGTTTACTTTTGCTTAGGTTTGTTAGAAGGAGGAAGAATTCCACTTTTCACTTTTTCAGGTACTCTCATTCCTCACTCCCTTTTATGTTCAAATTGCTCTCATGTTTTGTTCATTGCACATCTCTTACATTGAGGACAATGCAAGATTTGGTTGGGGGGTGTAGGATCACTTGGATGAATCCAGCATTTTGTAACATTTCGAGCAACTGTGTAGAAATTTTTCGATTTTTCAAAAATTCAAGACTCTTTTGGAAAACTTTGCTTCTATGCATTCAAGATGATATGAGCATAAGAGGAGGAGATATGAAGTGAGTGAGGTTGCAAGTTTTGAATTTCTCACAACATAATGGTTTTATATGTGAATTCCCCTATTTTTGAGTTTGATAGAAAATTTGAACACTTTTACATCTAGTTCACATTACACGATTTTCACGGGTTGAAGGGATTATGTGATTTGTGGATCAGTTAGATGTTGATTCAAGGTGTTGAGACATCAAGCCGGGGTACGTTGTCCATCCTTGTCCATGGGAAAATAATGAAAGATATGGATTTCTAAAAATCCTATCTAATTTAAAAGATGAAATTGGGAATGATGGAAAAATGGTGGAAAAATTCGATTAGGGCTACCTACTACCAACCGGGGGATGGTCTACCCGTAACCAGAGCCGGAAAATGGGACGTAGTGTGAAAGTCGTTGGAAGGACAGTAAGGCAAATTCCCGTCATTGGCTTGTTATTGCTCTATATACCTTGAGATCCATAGTCTAGTTGATTTATGAAGAAGATAATCCTAGAAACTCATGAAAAGAATTTTCACTATGCACACTAGATTGAAATTGTTCAAGTTCTTCTATTTATCAACCAATCAATGGGAATTTCATATGGGTACTTATTATGATTCGAGAGTTCACGATTTCAACCTTTGTCACCTAATTTCTCTAACTCTTACTCTTATGTATCTTGGGATGTATAAAAGAATGGTTTCTAAAGGGGAGTTGAGTTTTGGAGAATGGAATTAGTTTCACGCATGTTTTGCTCGGGACTAGCAAAATGCTGGTTGGAGGGTGTGTTGAGCTCTTAATTGTGCATATTCTAACCCCAATTCATCACTCATTATGCTTGTTGTTATGGTTTATAGACTAAATTAATGTATGTTTTGTGATTGTAGGATTGAGGGTGGACTCCGCCTAATTGAAGACGAAAAGAGCTTATTTGGAACTATTTGGATGAAGATCGAAGGAGGACCAAAGAAAGAAGGAAGCAAGGAAAGAAGAAAAGAATGGAAGAAAGAAGCCAGAGAAATGAAAGAAAGAATGCAGAAGAAGGTGCCCACGACGGGTCATCCGACCGGTCGTCCAAGGCCAAGGACCGATCGTCCGACCGATCCGCACATGCACAAAGGAGGCACAGAGGCCATAGCTCTCTGGACTGTTCACGACCGGTTGTGCGACCAGTCGTCCACTTCTGCGACCGGTCGTGCGACCGATCCTTAAATTAATTTTTCGGGACAAAACTCTCTGGACATTTTTAGGCTATTTTGAGACCGGTCGTCCAGCCACTGCGAAAGATTCAAACCTGCTAATTCTGACGCCGATTTTCTCTGCGCACTGCGTAAGTGTTACGCAGATTCTCAAATTTTCTGAAGTTGCGGAGCCTCCCCACTATAAAAGGACACCTAGGGATCGTTCCTAGGGTATCTTAGAAGGGTTTAAGCAAGGTTGGAGGCAGCGGAAGTGGATTTCAGAGTTCCACAACTCCTTCTAGTTTGTTTTTACTGTTTTATGCTTTTCTTAAGTTGTTTCATGTTTCCTTGGATCATGAGCAGCTAAACCTCTTAGCTGGGGCTAAGAGGTGAAGCTTGTAGTGGATCTAAGATGTTTCAATTCGTTCTAAGTTGGTTTTAAGTTTGGAATTCATGTTTATGAACAATGGTTTGAAGTTTATACAAGTTTTAAGTAGTTTTTCTTAATCTTATGATGACTCATGGATGTTTGGGAGAATTACTTAAATTCTTAATTGGTTTGTATTAGTCTAGACCTGTATGATCCGAGGAATTGGAGTACGCTCTAGTACTATGATCTTCATGTGGGAACTTCCTACCAAAGTTCTACTTTTCTGAATTTTTGTGCTATGTATGGGACTGTGCATGTGATTTGAATCAAGTTCAAATCATGATCTAGCCTTGTCTTGTGACAGGACTTGAGTATGCTTGTGATTGTGATATGAGCCTATTGGAATTGGGGCTGACCTATGCAATTGAGCGTGCTCAGCCTAGCTTACATTGAGTGAATCATATGCATTGGACTTACATATGGCAGATTGTTGGTTTAACAGCTCTATCATCCGGCTAGATAGATCTTAATATCGATTCTAGTTGAGAAAGTGAGAAACCACAGCGGATTGAACATCAATGATTGCTACAAGTGGATCCTTGAACCTCTAGTGCCTTTTTAGAATTGTTTACCTTCAATTTAGTTTAAAATCGTTACTTACATCAATCTCATACAAAAACCTGATTGTTAGCTTATCAATAGAAACTCTTAGGATGTGTTTGTGAAATCCTACATAAGTCCCTGTGGATCGACCTCGGTCTTACCAAGATTATTACTACATCGCAACCCTACACTTGGGGAAGCGAACAATCGGGAGAGTCTAAATTGGTAAGGAACTACCAAAATTCATAGCAATTGATCATCTGTACCCTGAATCGTTCATTCAATAGCCCAATGAGAGCCTAAAAATTAAAAATTATTCTAAGAATGGAACTACATGCGTACACCACAAGCAGGACATGCGCACAAGAGGAGAGACATGTGCCCATGCCCCTACCACATGCGCATAAGAGCTCAACTCCCCTTCCTTCAAAATACCAAATCTCCAAAATTTCCTAAGTGTGGGCACATGCACCCACCAAGGGGGGCACATGCACCCACACTCAGGACATGCACCCATGCTTATACCACATGCGCCTGATCCCCCTCTCCAAAATACATCCGCTTGACATTTTTTTATTTGTTTGGACCCGGGACCCGATTAACCTGCTATAAATAGCAAGTCGACCTAATGACAGAGAGATTTTTCATCCGCAAGAGGACGCCAGAGCGACGTAAGAGGTAAAATCCCTTGTCGAAATCCTCACAGGAAAGGGTAACATGCGCCCATCACCCTTGCCGGGATCCTTTGCCGGAAAGGGTTACATGCGCTCATCTCTTCGAAGCCCGAAAAAAAATTAAAAAGGGCTAAGTCCCAAAGTAACATGCACCCACTCCCTTTTTGCTAAAAAACATGAAAATTGGCTAAGTCTCAAGGAGACATATGCCCACCATAAGGAGTCAAGAGCATGTGATATAGCACATGTGCCCGGAAGGAGACACTCCCTCTCTCTTTCGTAACTTCTGGAACATGTGCCCGGGAGGGGGAGCACATGCGCCCACCACCCCAGCTATATGCGCCTGGATGGTCATACCCTGCCCAGGGATTTCGTGGTATGGCCCGCCTTCGATATGGCCCACCTTTCTATCATACTATGCCTCCTAGACACACATCGCCGAGCTCTATCCATCCTCTAGATCGGATCTTGCAACGGTCGATGTTAAACAGCCTGAATCAGTGATTTAATAAAAAATGACCAACACTTAGCCAAATTCACAAGTCTGAAAATCCCCCTGAAAGAGTATAAATCGACCGAAAGCGAATAAAACTAAGCAGAATTGGACTGACGACAAGAGGGAGACTTAGTTTCTCGGTGGTATGAAACACCATAATGATACACCGCAATGATGTTATTCACTTTCTTAATCATCGAATACCCTAATTAAGCAATAAACAGGCCCAGTACTTAGTCATTTTCAACCTTGGGAAGTGCCCTGTTGGCTCGAAGATCGACTAATGCCAAATAAAACTAAACGCAATCTCACTGACGCCAAAGCAAAATTAACATTTTCATGTTACAAAGTAACTAAACCAAGTACTTACGGGATACCGATCCCATCGTTTATCAAATATTAGCATAAACGGGCATCTATCAGACCCAATATTTAGCCATTTGAGGGCCTTGAAAATATGTGATGTAAGGCCCGTACCCTGATTTGCCCTCCATACGCTTAGTTTCGGTCCCGGATGGACTAGATTAGTGAGCCTTGATCGCAACCCTATTTTAGTACCACATCGACCCAGGACTTATACCTCGGCGACCTGCGTAGGCGCTGCGATTCCAATGTCGCGTGGCATGCCCCATTGCGATACCGGTGTGAAAGTTGCTATCATTTGCGCAATCCGAGGCAGGCCGTTCAACGCAGTGTGGTGCGAGCCCCACTTGCATAAATTCCAAGAAAAAGTCAAATCAATCAATCACCCTCACCCATACCCCTCTCATCACCCTAGTCTACACAAGCCATACCCACCCCATCCCTCTCTCACCTCAAAGTCAACTCAAACCATACCTTTCATACCATCCTACCCCCTCCCATGCTAGCCATCATCATCACATCCCTAAGAAAACCCCCCAAGCATTCCCAAGCTCCACACGTCCATGACATTTCTAAGTTAGAGAAAGGAAAAAGAGAGAGAGAGAGAGAGAGAGAGAGAGAGAGAGAGAGAGAGATTTGGAGGGAGATTAAGAATTAGAAGGTGGAGATCAAGCTTGGAAGGCCCCACCCACCATCCGGACCGTCCAATCGTCAATCCAACCCCATCCAACCATCATTGTGAGTGCAAGGGGGAACATCAACTCCTCTTTCCTTGTTTGCCTTTCAATTTTTGGGCCCACAAGTGGGCCATGCTATGGGACAGTGTGCCTCACATGCTGCCACAGTGTGGACCACCTTGTGTGGCCCACCATGATGCTTATTTTTCATTTTTCCCCCACTCTTTAAAACACAAAAATCTGGATGAAGGAAAAATACAAGGATGATCTTAATCCAAAACTATTTGGGCCCACCATGAGATGGCCCAGCTGATGAATGGCGTGGATTGTCCCCAAGTGGGCCCCACTAGACAAAAACCAAAAGAAAAAAAAACCAAAAACTAAACGTCCAGACGCTAGACGCTGGAACTGTCTAGCGTCAGCGTGGCCTGAGTGGGGTCCCCACTCGTGGGACCCACCTTGAGGCTTATGTTCAATCCTCGCCGTCCATCTGTTTCTCCAGTCCATTTTAGGACTGGACACAAAAAATGAAGTAGATCCAGATCTCAGGTGGACCACACCATAGAAAACAGTGAAGATAATGAAGCCCACTGTCGAAACTTCTTAGGCCCACCGTGACGTTTCTAGACCAAATCACCTGCCCGATATAGGGCTTTATGGGTTCCTCATGAGCTAAGAAAACTAATGAATGGCGTGGATCTTCCCCAAGTGGGCCCCACTTGATATATATATATATATATATATATATATATATATATATATATATATATATATATAGAAAGAAAAAAAGAAAAAAAAAACAAGCAACGTCCAGACGCTGGAAAGAGACGCTTGAACTGTCCAGTGTCCGAGCGGCATGGGTGGGGTCCCCACTCGTGGGACCCACCTTGATGTGTTCGTTGAATCCACACCGTCCATTTGTTTTCCCAGATCATTTTAGGGCCAGGGCCCGAATATGAATCAGATCCAAATCTTAAGTGGACTGCACCACATGAAACAGTGGAGAAAATGACGCCTACTGCTGAGATTTTCTTGGCCCGCCTTGCTGTCTATAGGCCGTATCACCTGCCCACTATAAGACTCGTTGGGTCCCCCATGAGATGGGGAACCTGATGAATGGAGTAGATCATCCTCATGTGGGCCCCACTTGATGAAAAGGAAAGAAAACAAAAAATACGAGGCAAGGCTCCCAGCGTCTCTAACGCTGGGAGTAACCAGCAGACGCTGGATTCTGACAGGTTGAGTAGCTATCTCGCTACTGAGGTGACGTCACTAACTTCCATGGGCCCCACCGTGTTGTTGTATGTGTTATATCCACACCGTCCATCCATTTGGAGAGATCATTTTAGGGTATGGTCTTGAGAATGAGACAGATCCAAATCTCAAGAGGACCTTACCAAACAAAGAAAACAGTGGGGACAGTGACTAGACCGTTGAAAACAATTGGAGCCCACTGTTGCACGTGTGGGACCCACCATGAGGTTTATTTACCATCTAACCTGTCGTTAAGGACACCCAGACCTGGATAGATGGAAAACACATATATCAGCTCGGTCCAAAACTTTTCGGGCCACGAGTGTGGTCCACGTTGAAGCAGCATGCTGGACACGCTGCCCAGAAGTGGCCCACCTCGTGGGACCGACCATGCCCAGCCGTCCATCCGTTTTGCTATTTCATTTCGGGGCAAGGGTCCAAAAACGAACCAGATACAATCTCATGTGGACCACACCATCTGGAACAGTGGGAATGAACGTCCACCGTTGAAGCCTTCCTAAGGCTCATTGTAATGTTTATCTTCTGCCACAGGTCTGGATGAGAGGGAAAACACAAATATTAACTTGATCCAAAACTCATGCGACCCCCGGGGGGTGGTTGCAGCGTGCCCACCCTGTGGGTCCCACCATGATGTATTGTCTTATTCATGCTGCCCATCTATTTTCCCCATATTATTTTAGGATATGGCCCCAATAATGAGGCAGATTCAAACATCAGATGGACCACACTCGCAGGGAATAGTGGTCACTGATGCCCATCATTTAAAACTTCCTTGGGGCCACTCTAGTGTTTGTTTTTCATCCAACTAGAGGATTGTGAGCCCATCTTTGGGTTCCACCTTGATGAATGCATTGTGTATCATGCCAACCATCTGACCGATGCGTGGGGCCACTGACGTGGCGGATAATGAGGTCTTTTCTACTCGCTGGTTATGCGCGCGATGTGCGGCGACCAGTATTAGAGTATACTAGACCCCGGTGATGTCCCAGATGAGAACTATTTTAATATGTGGATTTGTTGAGGATTGACATGTTTGCATTGCATCTCTAGCATGTAACACTCAGCCATGTAGGCCTTTGCATCGCATAGCCTTGGGATGGCTGATAGCATTCATGAGCTTGGTTACTTAGCCCTCTATCACTTTCGCTTACTCTGATATCTGTATACTTGTCATATGCATCACACGAGCACACACGCGCACTCTACTGAGCTTCGTAGGAAGCTTATGCGCGCTTGTTTACGCTGCAGGTACTAGGGCACATCAACAGTGTTGAGCTCGGTTCATGTACCTGATATTTTGGGCTTTTGCTACATTTTGTATTTCCCTTTCCAGCACTGTACTCAACAAACTACATAGTGGATATCTGATGATGTTCATGGTTTTGATTATGCTCCTTTACAAAAAAAAATTTACCCTGAAAATCCTCCTGGTGGGATCCCAGGATCAGAACCTGGCATAGGAGAGCTAGGAGTCGAGAATGGGGTACTACGGAGGCTGTTGGCACCAAGGTCGGCGATCGGGAATTTAGTGAGCCCGGTCCCCGGGTTTGGGGCGTGACATGCGATCTAGTCCATCAGACATAAATCCTTGAAGGAGCTTGGCTCGAAACAACTTATTCGATCCCGTATCGATTATCAGAAGTATACAGAAGGAATGTTCCCGAAGACGAGTCGTTGGACTCAAAGATTGAACATATTTACTTGTATTCATTTACTGTATAAGCTTTATGCATCCCGGATAAAGGTCCGAGGCTAAACCTAAGGGACTATGTTACCATGAGAAATAGATATCAAAAGAGTTCCAACAACATTAAAAATGTCATGTGTTCGCTTGCCTCAAGTGCAAGGCTGCGATGTAGTAATAATTCTCGGTAAGACAAAGGTCGATCCTTAGGGAATTAGGTAAACTAATTCTATTTATTCCAGCAACTTCAAATTTAATTAATTTAGAAGTTCAAGTTCACAACCTAACTTAAAACAGTAACTTGAAAAATTTGTAATTTAAACGGAACTAAGGCCTCAAGGATCCATTTGTAGTAATCCCATGTTAATCCATTCAATCCAAGCATAAAACACAACTAGATTCGAAGTTCTATCTCTTCTTCAGTTGGAAGATAAAGCATTGAAACACATACAATCCCACTTAAGTCAGAAAATTAAGTTCTAGTTCTAATCAAGTGCATAGCATTTAAAATCATGGCCTTCAGAGTAACAGCCATGCCCATGGATTATGGCATACTCAAGGGTTACCATAATTCGAATCTAATCAAGCCAAAAATGATAATATCAGAGAATTGCAAGGAATCCATGTTCGAAGCACATGAACTCTCATAAAACTTCTAAAAATATCAGCTTTATTCAAACTAGAACATTAAAAAATCCAACTTAAAGAAATGTGCTTGAATCAAACTGAATTAAACATGAAATTAGCTATAAGCTTCACCTCTCAGCCCTAGCTGAGAGGTTCTAGCCGAGCATTGTTGTTGAGCTCTTAATTGTGCATATTCTAACCCCAATTCATCACTTATTATGCATGGTTTTCATGATTTAAAGACTAATCTAATGCATGGATTTGTGATTGTAGGAATGAGAGGGAGATTTCACTAATTCATAGATAAAAGAGTCACTTTGTATGCATTGAAGATCAATATAACAAGTGCCAAAAGGTGGAGGAAAGAAGAAGACAGAAAGAGAAGAAAATATGAAAAAACTATCCCAAGACCTGTCCCAAGACCTATCCTAAGACCGGTCGTCAGACAGGTCTACATAGCTAGACTGGTCGCCCGACAGGTCTAAGGTACTCCAGAAACTCCGTTTTTCAATACTAACTTTCCAAATTGTGAAAGGACTCCGCGAATTCTCGAAGTTTCCAAGTTGGTGCGGGATTTCTCTTATAAAAGGCCACCTCCACTCCCTTCCTAAGGCATTTAGCAACATGGGGAGCAAAAGATTCAATACCTAGGAGGCTTCCTAGCCTCCTACAACTAGTTTTCTTCTTCTTCTAGTTCTAGTTCTAGTTTGTTTTTATGCTTTTCATTAGCTAACCTCTTAGCTAGAGCTAAGAGGTGAAGCTTATATCTTATTTAGATGTTTTAATTTATTTTATTGGTTTCAAGTTTGGATTTAATGAAGAATAATGGTTTTCGGAAGTTTGAATAAAGTTCTAAATAGTTTTTCTTAATCTTATGATGGCTCATGGATGTTTGGAAGAATTGCTTTAGTTCTTAATCTTTTTGCATGGCTCTAGACCTATACGCTCCGAGGAATCGGATTCAATACGCTCTAGACTTAGATCATAATGTGGGAACTTCAATCCAAAGTTCTACCTTTTCCAGAAATTCTGAAATATGTGTTGGGTGTTTATGTGATTTGAATTAAGTTTAAACCATGGTATTAGTTAAGCTTTGTGACAAGGTTTGATGATTATTATGGTTATGATCTTAATCTATTGGAACTAGGATTGACCTATGCAGTTGAGTGTGATCAAGTCCTAACTTGAATTGAGGGAATCATGTTGATAAACAACACATGTGTTGGATTGCTTTGATAATATAACCGCCTATCATCCGGCTAGATAGGATTTAATTTTGATTCTAGTTGAGTAAGTGAGAAACCACAATGAATTATACATCTAAGGAGAGCTATAAGTGGATCCTTGATGCTCTAGTTATCTTTTCATTATCAGATTTTTCTGTTTTATTTTCAAAACCGATTTCACAAACCTCTTAAGATTCTAGTTATTAGGATAATTCAAATTGTTTACTTCCTTCCCTGTGGATCGACCTCGGTCTTATCGAGATTATTACTACGTCGCAACCCTACACTTGGGGAAGCGAACAATTGTCATACAACAACTAGAATTGAAAGAAAAACTAAAGAAAACTTGAAAAACTAGAAAAATTAGAATCAATGGAGTTGCGGACGCTCCACTATACTCTCCTTCACTTCCCCCAATCTCCAATCTCTTCTAGGATACCTTTAGACGAGGCCCTAGGTGCCTTTTTATAGATTGGTGCGAAAGATTCCAGATTGCACAAGAAATCACGCAATTGTTTAGAGAAAATCGGAGCTCGTGGAACAAACTCTGCTACGCAGTCGACCGATCAGATGACCGGTCTCAGCTCATGGATGACTGGTCGTAAAACGTCAAAAATAGTCCAGAGAGTTTCTGGAATTTCTATCCTCCCCTGTTAAGTGATTGACCGGTCTGACGATCGGTTTGAGCAATGGTCGACTGGTCTGACGACCGGTCGTTCTTGGTCCAGTGAGTTCTGCAGCAATGTGGGGAGTCTCTGTTGTATTGCCGATCGGTCATTCAACTTGGCCAACCGGTCCATCTACAGTGCTATCTTTTTTGCACTACTTCTTCGTTCCTTCCCTTTCTCCCTTGCTTCTTTCTTCCATCCTTTCGCACTTGGTCCTTCGATCTTCAATGTTACAAAGTGCTCTTTTTAGTGTCAAATCAGTGAAATCTCTATCTTGTTCCTACAATCACAAATCATGTATTAGAGTAGTTTTTTAAACATGTAAACCATGCATGATATGTGATGAATTGGGGTTAGAATATGCATAATTCAAAGCTCAACACACCCCCAACCAGCATTTTGCTAGTCTCAAGCAAAACATGCGTGAAACAAATTCAAATATATAAAACCAACTCTCCTTCAAAAACTATGCTTCTATTCATTTTTAGATATACAAGTGTAAAAATTAGAAAAATTGGGCGATAGAAGTTGAAATCTCAAATACACAAAACATAATAAGTGTTTACATAGAATTCCTACTGACTAATTGATAAATAGAAGAACTTGAACAAATTTAAACTAGTGTGTATAGTGAATGTTCATCTCATGAATTCCGAGATTATCTTCTTCATAGATCAACTAAACTATGGATCGAAAAGTGTACAGATTAACAACAAGCTTATGACAGGAGTTTACCTTACCGTCTGTCGGGGTCCCAAAAGTCAGGATCCTCAAAGCAAGGACTATGAGTGTACAAACCATCACCTTACTGGATTTAGGGCCGGTGCATCAGAAGTCTCGACGGACATCGTAACTCACACCAGACTTTACCAAAAATGAAAAGTTGACCTAATAGTGGGCCCCACCATTCATCATGATCAGAACCCTCCAAATTTGAGAGGGTAAGTTCAATCATGAACAAATATAGCCAGTGCATCAGCATTCATTACAAAGCGGTTCCTACAAACCATCATTTTTGCAAGATAATACCAAATAAGTACGTCGGCACATCAAGAAATTCATGGTCAGTGCATCATGAAATTCAGTCATTTTATAACTGAATTTCAAGACGCACTGACCCTCAGCGCATCAAGAAATTCGTCCAGCGCATCAAGAAATTCAGACAGTTTTACAAAGTGAATTTTAAGACGCACTGACCTACAGCGCATCACGAAATTCACCCAGCGCATCCAAAAATTCAAGAATTTTAGGACGCACTGACCCTCAGCGCATCCAATAAATCAGGCATTTTCAGGAATTTCAGGACGCACTGACAGCCAGTGCGCCCTCAAAATCAGCGCTTAAACCAAGGCATTTCACGACGTGCCGAATGATTTTCTCGACACGCCGACCTATTATCTCGACTCGCTACACGTGGCAGCCTCCTATTGGCTACTTTCGGTATTTTCAGGTATAAACACCCCTCCATTACTGTTCATTTGGACGGATCTAGAGAGAGTGTGTTTTGCTCCTTGGGTATTTTGAGAGATTGCCGAAATCCCTTACTGGAATCCCTTTTCCAACCACCAGAAACCTTTTTTGATCGCCGGAATTCCTTTCCGACCGACGGAACCCTTCACCGGAAACTCCATCTCTGACCATAGCAGGTTCGGCGATGAAATAACTTCAAATTGCGTTAGTAGCACATCACGAAAATCAATCATTTTCAAAATAAAGTTATTTTTGGACGCATTGGCTCCAGCGCATAAATAAAAACACCATCAGCGGATCAGACAAATCAATATTCCAAAACAAATCATTTTATGGACGCACTGGCTCCAGCACATCATAAACATAGCCCAGCGCATCAGGAAAATCAGTCATTTGTGAAACAAGTCATTTTTGGACGCACTGGCCCCAGCGCATCATAAAAATAGGCCAGCGCATCAAAAAAATACACATCAAAACAAAGTCATTTTTGGACTGCACTGACCCCAGCGCATCATAAAAATAGTCCAGCGGATCAGAAAAATACACATTTTAACAAAGTCATTTTTGGACACACTGGCCCCAGCGCAGTATAAAAATAGGCCAGCGGATCAGAAAAATACACATCTTAACAAAGTCATTTTTGGACGCGCTAGCCCCAGCGCATCGGTAAAATCAGGCCAACTGATCACAAAAATCAACACTCTGAACGTCCATTTCAGCACCTTTAAATCTTCATTTTGTGATGTCTTCGGGCCCCGTTTGGGCCTATTTTGGGTATTTCGAGCATTCCGGACGTAATGGAGTAGTCAAATAACTCATCCGGGCCACCCAATGAGCAGAATGCAAGCCTTCAGAGTCTGATCCGATCCAATACGATGAACAAAGTAATTTCTTAGAATGAGGCCGCCAGTGCCCAGAATCATACCAATGTATCATCATTACATATACTACCATAATATGACCCGGATTCAGGTTCGGACTAAGCAAACGGGACTATGGTTAACACAATAAACCATATAAAGAGAGTTCTAAACTATTACATGAGATTTGTTAAAGACTGACACTTCAAGAACAGTCGATGCCCTACCCATTCAAACGGCATCCGCTGGTTGAGCTGCTCAGGTACATACAACCGCAGATCGGTCTTCCAGCGGTCACCCGTCACAAATGTCGGGCGCAAGCCCAGAGTCACACCCCTCGGTTAAAAACCCTGACAGTCTCAGCCCAGATCTCCGGTCAAAACATGGGACATAGACATTTGACTCGTACAAAGATGGATCAGTCCATAGCAAAACACAACAAATACAAGTCTCCATGACCATACAGATACAAGTCTCTTCGACCACACAAAATACAGGTCTCTACGACCATGAACTCTAAGACCATAGTCCCTGCTGACTAGTATTCTGCCTTTTAATCAAGGGTCATCGATCATTCGATGTAATTAAGGGCACGTGCTAGATCACGGCCTGGAATGTACAAGATCTCAAGATCTCTGGAATAAAATTCGCCTTGCGATATCTCTTCTTGTGTACCTTTTGTGAATGCTTGTGATTGTCTATGAATATTTCCATTACTCAAAACCCCAGAGCAACATTATACATGAAAAATGTCCTTGCATCATTTTTCTAGCTCTAACAAACTGGCGACTCTGCTGGGGATCGAACCATACTAAGATCTCTGGTTAGCTCTGAGTATAGAAACACTCTAAGATTAATCATTTGCAAACACGAATGTGTATGTAAGATATTTATCGCAAGGCATAATGTTTCGGCGCCCTCGGGTGCCAAACTGGCGACTCTCAACGGGAATGTTCTTCCCTTCATCTTTAAGGCAATAGACGGTAAATCAAAGGTTTTCAAACCCATGAACTTCCACAACCACACGTATTTTTCTCCTTCTTGCTTATTTCTGTTAGTTTATGCACCGTAATCGATGGGTTCACGCTCCCGGCCGCATTTATGAACTGTTTTAATGATTTTCTGACACCGCAGAATTAGTAAGATACTAACAAAGACAGGAGAGATGGCACAGCTCATGCGTCTTCCTCACCGCAGGGGGATTTAGCTTCCCCCACTTCGCTGCAACCGTGACAGTTGTTCTCGAATAAGACTAACAGCTGGTTTCCAAGTGCAAGCAAAAGAAATGATTAAAGAAAGCAGTGACAAGGACCTCATGCAAAAAGAAGAATGTTGTTGAGCCACACCATGTGATCAAGAAACAGTAACAGTATATTCACACTAACGAAGTCAATAAAACCAGTAGGATTACGACAACAAAGAGAGCTCAAAGTTTCATCTTATAGCCGATGAATTCCTTGCGCTATCAAGGGTAACCCATCCAGTCGGGAAGAGGACTAAGATTACAACTCGCAAGGCAGATGAAGAAATAACAGGGGCATCCATCACAAAGGTGGTCATGGTAGAGCAGAAACCACAACTAGCACAAGTCGCAATGGTCCAGGTTGTCGAGGAAGAAGAGTCAAGTGACCAGAAAGATGAATCGCCAACTATCCAAGAACAGATTGATAAGTTGGCTCAAGCCTAAGAAGACATGACGAGGGAAATGAGAGAAATCAAGGAGATTTTAGCAGCAGTACTTGCGCAAGGGGCAGTTCAAAGCACCGTTGTGCTCACTAAACAATCGATGGAGGAATCACAAGGGGCAGCTCAGAGACCTATGGTTGTAAAGCCATAGGTTCGGCCCAGAAATGTCTCATTCGAGCAAAATGCTGCACCGCCATCACAGATGACGAGAAAAATGTTATCTCAAAAAGTCAAAGGAAAAAGACTAAGACGTGAAATGGGAGAAATGACTGACGTTGACGAGAGAAAGAACCCTAAGGATCGAAAGCAACCAAGGTTAGGATGCAAGATAGAAATCAAGATATCAAAAGCTCAAGACAAGGGCAAGGGATTCAAGGACCCGCGATGTCACGCCCCAAACCTGGGGACCGGGTTCACTAAATTTTCGATCGTTGACCTTGGTGCCAACAGCCTCCGTAGTACCCCATTCTCGGCTCCTAGCTCTCATGTGCCAGGTTCCGATCCTGGGATCCTACCAGGAGGATTTTCAGGGTAAATTTTTTTTTGTACAGGAGCATAATCAAAACCATAAAACATCATCAAATATCCACTAATAAGTTTGTTGGGTACAGTGCTAGAAAGGGAAATACAACATGAAGCAGAAGTCCAAAATATCAGGTACATGAACCTGCGCTCAACGCTGCTGATATGCCGTAGTACCTGCAGTGTAAACAAACGCGCATGAGCTTCCTACGAAGCTCAGTAGAGTGCGTGTGTGCACGTGTGATGCATATAACAAGCATACAGATATCAGAGTAAGCGAAAGAAGGAAAGGGCTAAGTTATCAAGTTCATGAATGCTATCAGCCATCCCAAGGCTATGCGATGCAAGGCCTACATGGCCGAGTGTTACATGCTAGAGATGCAATGCAAACATGTCAATCCTCAACTAATCCACATATCAAAATAGTTCTCATCTGGGACATCACCAGGGTCTAGTATACTCTAATAATGGCCGCCGCACATCGCGCGTATAACCAAGCAAGTAGAAAAGACCTCACTATCCGCCTCGTCAGTGGTATGCCAATGCCCACCCGGCTCGCCGATAGCGGACCCATTCCATGAGCTGGTCAGACTCGACCTAGCTTACAGTCCACTGCACCCGGGCGGATAAGGTCACACCCCTTTCCAACTGACCTCAACACAGTGGGAGACGCGGCCTAGTGGTATTTGGCACACGGGCGCTCATGTTATCCACTCGGTCTCGACCCTGAAGCATCCTACTAGTACCACAGGGTTTAGGGACTTTCACCCAAGGACATCCATAGCGCCCACGTACTAGAACAAGTTTTCGGTGTCTAATACTGCCAACCATGATGTGACTATGGTGGCCACCACCCTTATGCTGCTAGGGTGTGAAAGCGATCGTGACATACATAATGCAAAATGCATGAGTCATACAATCCAAGTCATGCACCAAACTTACGCATACTGCGCAATCATGTGGGGCGACCTTGTCTCGCACGGGTCCCCTAAGTATAACATGTAAGACCCGTACCCTGAATTGTCCTCCGTACGTTTAGTTTCCGGTACCGGTACGTCCCAGATGGACCAGATTAGCGAGCCTTGATCGCGAACCTATTTTAGCACCGCAATGACCCAAGACCTATACCCCGGCGACCGCGTAGGCGCTACAATTCCAACGCTGCGTGGCACGCCTCATTGCGATACCCGGTGTGAAAGATGCGTACTTTTGTGCAATTCAAGGTGGGTCGCGCAACGCGCGTGTGGCGTGGGTCCCACTTGCACAAATCCCAAAAACATGTCAAATCAATCACCATACCCACCCCCATCATTTTCTCACCTCCAAAGTCAACACAACCCATACTTTCCATGCCCTCTCCCATCATCATCATCATTATCTAGCCATCATCACAACCCATACCTCCCATGCTAGCCATCATCACCATATTTCTAACCCCCCCCCCCATTTCCCAAGCACCACTCGTCCATTATAATTCCAAGACTTGAGAGAGAGAAGAGAAGAGAAAGAAGAGAGAGAAGTAGAGAGATTTAGAGGGAGATCAAGAGAGAGAAAGAGAGAGTTAGAGAGATTGAAGGAGGAGATCTAGCTTGGAGGACCCCGATCATCATCCGGACCGTCCAATCGGCAATTCAACCGTCCAACCATCATTGTGAGTGCAATCTTTCCCCATTTTTCTCGTTTACCTTTCATTTTATTTCCTTGGGCCCCCTTGTGATGGGCAATGAGATGGATGAGTTGGATCATCCATGATTGGCCCCACTTAACTATAATAATAATAATAATAATAATAATAATAATAATAATAATAAGAAGAAGAAGAAGAGTGAAGGAGATGGCCGCTGGATAGCCATCGTCCAGAGGACGCTGCTGCCCAGCAGCGCTTGGGGCGAAGCTACTTTGGGCGTTGACCGTGGGTCCCCACTCGTGGGACCCTACCTTGATGCATGTAGTTGATCCACGCCGTCCGTCTGTTTCTCCAGCCCATTTTATGTCTGGACACCAAGAATAAAGTAGATCCAGATCTTGGGTGGACCACACCATCGAAAACAGTGGAGAACACAATGTCCACTATTGAAACTACCATGGCCCACCATGATGTTTGCAAACGGAATCACCTGCCCAATATTGGGCTTATTAGGTCCCCAACGAGCTGGGAAACCTGATGAATGGATTGGATCTTCCCTAAGTAGGCCCCACCTGAAATAATTAAGAGAAAAGAAAAAGAAAAATATAAAAAAAATGCAATAACGTCCAGACGCTGGACGTCACAGCGTCTGGGACGCTGGAACCGTCCAGCGTCAGGACAGCTGGAATGGGTCCCCACTCGTGGGACCCACCTTGATGTTTTTATTGTATCCACATCGTCTATCTGTTTTCCCATATCATTTTAAGGCTAAGGCCCAAATCTGAAGCAGATTCAATTCTTAAGTGAACCGCACCGCATGAAACAGTGGGGAGATGATTTGTACTGCTGAACTTCCTCGGCCCACCTTGATGTTTGTAGCCCTCATAACATATCCAATATAGGACTCTATGGGTTCCTTATGAGCCGAGGAAACTGATAGATGGGGTGGATCATCCTCTTGTGGGCCCCACTGGACGAAAATCGCAGATAAACAAAAAAAAAGAAAAAGAAAAAGAAGAAGGGAAGCAGGCGCTAGGGAGTACCAGCGTCCACGGACGCTGGGCTCGCTGCCCAACTGGTCCCACCCTGTGGGTCCCACCATGATGCGTATGTTATATCCGCTCCGTCCATCGGTCTCTCCGTATCATTTTAGGCCAGGGGCCCAATAATGTGAGAGATCCAAACTTCAAGTGGGCCATACTAAAGGAAAGATTTCTTTGATGTTAAAACCTTCCAAGGCCCACTGTGATGTGTGTATGCTACTAAACCTGTCCAAATTTATACTCATTGGGCCCACCATAGGGTTGTCTATATAATGGATGAAGTGGATGGTCCTCATGTGGGCCCTACTTGACGAAGACCGCAACAACACAAAAAAAAATAATGATAATAATAAATAAATAAAAAGAAAAGGGAGGCAGCGACCGCACGCTGGCCACCCACAGCTGTCAACAACGCTGGCCCCTGGGCTGCCCAGTGGGTGGCCCACTCGTGGGACCCACCATGATGTATATGTACCATCCACAACGTCCATCCATTTGGGGAGATCATTTTAGGGCATGATCTCAAGAATGAGACAGATCCAAATCTCAGGAGGGCCCTACCAAAGGAAACAGTGGGGACAGTGACGGACCGTTGAGACCTTTTGACGGCCCGCCATAATGTTTATTTGAGATCCAACCTGTTCATAAGTTCACACATGGGTGTGAAGAAGGGAAAGCAACAATATCAGCTTGATCCAAAGCTTTTATGGGCCCCACTTGTTTAAAATATATATATATATATATATATATATATATATATATATATATATATATATATATATATGGGGGGTCTGTCAAGCCGGTGGCCACTCGGACCCACCTAGAATGTATGTACTTTATCAATTCCGTCCATATGTCTTTCCAGCTCATTTTAGTGGCTGAGTCCAAAATCTAAGCATATCCAAATGTCAAGTGGGCCATGCCACAGGAAATAGTGGGAATAATGATCTCCACCGTTGAAACCTTCCCCGCCCTACAGTGATGTTTATTTGTCATTCAACCTATTCATGAGATCACATGGATATGAATGAAGGAGAAAACAAAAATATCTGCTTGATTCAAAACTCTTGGGGCCCAACTTTGGGTCCCACCTTGATGAATGTTGGGTATACCTTGTCGTTCTTCTTGGCAGGGGTGTAGAAAATAAGGGTGATTGAATGCCTACCATTGGAAACTTTACAGGACCCATCTATTATGTTTATTTTCCATTCTTCCTGTTCATAAATCACTCAACCATGGGTAGGGTTCCACACATGTGGTGTGCGGGCCCCACCATGGTGTTTGATTGCCATCTCACTTAATTAGTGGGAAAGCACAAATATCGGGTTGATCTCAAACTGTTGGGGCCCATTGATGTATGTGGCTTCCCCACTCCTTTGTGCGGTTATACCCAACCACGGGTCCACCTTGTTATGCATGTGTTCTATCCACGTCAGCCATTGGCCTCCATGGTGCGATATGTATGTCGGCCATCCATTAGGACCGTCTTAAATTTGTGAGCTTGATCCAAACCATCCAAATAAATGGCCCCTAGCATGTTATGTACAGGATGGCTTTGGGACTACCTTAGTGTGTGTGTTCGAATGACCGCGTTGTCCATCCCGTGGACCCACCTTGATGATTAGTTGTGTAAACCCTTATTAAAAGGTCATCCTTAGAGTTTGCTCAATCCAAGTCACAGGGCTACCTTCTTAAACTCACCCTGTTGAACCGTCTTGTCAATTCACCTTGTTAACTCACCATGTTGACCCGCCTTGTCAACCTGCCTTATTGACTCACCTTGTTGACTCACCATGTTGATTGATCTTGGTAACTCAGCTTGTATACTCATATGACTCACCCCTTCTACCCTTGTACCCAACTATTAAAGACTACCATATTGTGTATATCTCATCCACACCGTCGTTTACCTATAGGACGAGTATGGGGCTCATCCTCGACGTGCGTATGTCATCTAGGCCATCCATTATATGGAGCCTATCTTGTAGTATGAGGTTAGACCTGTCGTCCCTTTTGGACCTTATTGTATTGACCATCTATCTCAGATTACCCTACCATTTATGATTCTCTGTCATGACCTGTCTATCTTGTAACCCGTTCTATGACATTCCTTTTACAGACCATTATTGTGCTTATCTCCACTGTACTACAGGATTATGGGTCTCGGCATGATTTTGAGTATTCCACTCTTGCCGCTCAAGTAGGTTCTACCTTTGATGTGCCGGTAGTGTTTTCAATCATTTTCTTTCCATTTGGGTTATCTGAATATTGAAGGTTAATTCACACCGTTCAGTTGTTGGACCGTCTGTATTGTTATATACCATCCATTTAGAGTCTTATCTCTTTATGTTTGCTTGTATTATAAGTGAATTATCTTTTTATGCTATTTTTTTGTATGTCTGTTGCCACACGTAGTGTTATTTAGAATACTCTTATGCGATCTATATAGTATATGCTTTGACGACCACTATGCATGTGTAATGAGTATGCATCCTTAATCACCATTGTTAGTTGGGGACCACTAGGGCATAAACGCATTCATAAAGCATTCGAGATATAGTCGCACAAATGTAATTCACGTGCTCTCTATCGCAAACCTCTCCAATAGGTATGGGACTATTTGAGGATAGGAATCTATCATCCTGACTTACACTGTATGGTAGGCATAACTTAGCATACCTTGTAGCCCTTGGTGCGAGATTCCCTGGCTAGCGATATCTCGCACTATGACTCGATCATTCATATGTGTCCCCTCATCTTAATCATATCTCAAATAGGTTGGACTAGATTGATTTATTGCCATTGTGGTAGATGGACTACTTGTTGGCACTCATACTATATACTTGACTCATGCATCATGAATGCTTGGCTCATCTGATTGTCTTGTATCAACCGGCCATATCGGTCGTGATTGTCGTGCAGTTCATTACCAGCTGACGGTGACTTTGTGTTTGAGACCTTATAGTTTTATGGTGCTCTTTGGAGACTTGCACGGGCATGTCGTCCCACGTTTGTATGCATGGTTGCATTTCGCACCGTCTGCTTGTGCCGCATATAGCATGGTTACTACGTTGCAACCACAGCTCCATCGTGGTTTGCAGAACACCGGAAATATGTGATCTTTAAACTGGATGCCAAAGATGTCCCTGGGTGAAAGTCCCTGATCCCGTTGGTACCAAGGTGGGTGCTCCATTCAAGGACTGGGTGGTTTAATCATACACCAGTATGCCGAATACCAAACGGCGGTGTTTTCCACTGCACGTGGTCAGTTTGGAAGGAGGTCTGACCTAACCTGCCGGAAGAGTGTTGGCAAAGTCGGTTGAGTTTGACCAGCTGTGAGTAGGTCCGCTATTGCACTAGATAGGCTTTGGCATTCTACTGGTGAGTAGTGAGGTCTGTGAGACCCCGGTGATGTTCCGTTTTAGAGATGGTATTGGTATCAGTATCAGTGATGTGACTGATGTTCTGTATGGTGTGGGACGGTCCTGACGTGGGCGGGTGTGATGTGGGCGGGGCTGTAAGCCTGGACGAGCTACCACACTGGGTGAGCTACCAGTTCCGAGTCCTGCATTGCTTACGTGATTGCGTTATGACTGTTCGTATCTGGACCACTGTACTTAGAGGTGGTGATTTGCATACATGCATTGAATCATTATATGCGACATTAGGCCCTGTAGGCCATTGCATAGTATGAGTATATAGCCTTGGTAGGCTGGTTACCTGTATTGCATGCTTGCATAGCCATGGCAGGTTAGTTATCTGTATTGCATGCTTGCATAGCCGTTGTAGGCTGGTTATTCATATTATATGATCGTGTAGCCTAATTAGGCTAAGTTTTGGTTTAGATTTCTCATCATGCTTTACTTCGTACTCTGATATTTATCATGCTTGTCATACGCATTGCGCACGCACACACGCTCTCACAAAGCTTCGTTTGAAGCTTATGCGCGTTTGTTACGCTGCAGGTTATACTAGAGTGTATCAACAACGTTGAGTTGGAGTTGGGAGTGCAGTAGCAGGAGGTGCCGGATTGTGTGCAGTTTTTATATTTACGCATTGTGTAATTACTTTTCAGTACTATTTATAAACGATATGATTTAGTGGAAATATTGTGTTTGTCTTTGATGGTACTCATATGGTGATGCTCATGTTTAAAAAAAAAAAAATTCAGACCCTAAAATCCTCCTTGTGGTATCCCAGGATCGGAACCTGACGTGTAGGGTTAGGATCCGAGATCGGGGTACTACGGAGGCTGCCACCTCTGAATTCGGGTTACAGCGAATGGACGTCGAGAACCGAATTTGGGGAGTGACATAACAAGCCAACTAGCATATGCTATGGTTAATCATGATCCATAACAGGCATACAAATGATGCATATGGGCATATGAATGAGCATGGTATTCATTATACTAAGCATGTTATCAGTGTGACATATCAAGTAACATTAGCCTTAAAAGGCCCAATATATACGGAGAGTGGGACTCGGACGGTGGGTCCCATTGGAAATGTAAAGGTCTTCGTGGCATAGCCCACTTGAGACCACATCGGCCCCATACTTGGGCCTGCATATACAAGATAGGCCGCCAAAATACGTGTACGGCATGGATAAAACATATACATCATGGTGGAGCTAATAGATACATCACATTGGGACCCATAGGGTGGGCCACCTGCTGGGCAGCGTGGTACCCAACTGGTTCCAAGAAGTTTTGAATCAAGCAGATATTTGTGTTTTCTCCTTCATCCATATCCATGTGATCTTATGAACAGGTTGGAGGGCAAATAAACATCACTGTAGAACCCGGAAAGGTTTCAACGTTGGAAATCATTATCCCCACTGTGGCATGGTCCACTTGACATTAGGATATGCTTAAATTTTGGGTCCAGCCACTTACGAATAGGTTGGGTGACAAATAAACATCATTGTAGGACTGGGAAGGTTTCAATGGTGGAGATCATTATTTCCACTATTGTCCCGTGGCATGGCCCACTTGCCATTTGGATATGCTTAAGTTTTGGGCTCAGTAGTAGACAAGGCACATACATTCTAGGTGGGCCCAACGAGTGGGGCCCATGGGGTGACGCCCAGAAGGCTGCTGGGCAGCAGCGTCCCCTGGACGCTATCTGTCCAGCGGCCCCCCCTTTTTTTTATTTTTTTTATTTTTTATTTTTGGTTATGATCTCATCAAGTGGGGCCCACAGAAGTTTTCGATTAAGCTGATATTTTTGTTCTCCCTTCTCCCTTACATGTGTGAACTTATGAACAGGTTGGATCTCAAATAAACATCATGGTGGGCCATAAGAAGGGTTTCAACGGTAGGTTCACTGTCCCTACTATTTTCTATGGTGGGGCCCCCTTGAGACTTGGATCTGACTCATTCTTGGGATCATGCCCTAAAATGATCTCCCCAACTGGATGGACGGTGTGGATACAGCACATGCATCATGGTGGGACCCACGAGTGGGCCACCAGCTGGCACGAGCCAGCGTCCTGGACGCTGGTACTACCAGCGTCAGAGACGCTACTTCTTCTTGTTTTCTTTCTTCTTTTTTTTGTTTTATTGCACTTATATCATGTGGGGCCCACATGGGACTGATCCACTCCGTTCATCAGGTTCCCCATCTCATGGGGGACCCAATAAGCCCCATATTGGATATGTAAATCAGTTTAGAAACATTAAGGTAGGCCAAAGGATTTCTGACAGTAGGAATCATTGTTTCCACTGTTTCATGTGGTGCGGTCCACTTAAGATTTGGATCTGGCTCATCCTTGGGCCCTGGCCCTAAAATGATATGGGAAAACAAGTGGACGGCGTGGATGGAACACAAACATCAAGGTGGGTCCCACGTGTGGGGACCCTGCCCAACGCCCAAAAGGCTTCCATGCTGGGCAGCAGCATCCTCTGGACGCTGTCTGTCCAGCGGGTAGATTTTTATATATATATATATATACATATATTGTTATTATTATTATTACTATTATTATTATTATTAAGCTGTGGGGCCCATTGGTGGATGATCCAATCCATCCATTAAGTTGTCCACCACCAGATGGGCCCAAAAGAAAAGGAAAAAAGAAAGGAAATAAGAAAATGGAGAGGTTTATGTCCCTTGCACTCACCTCGAAGGATGGACGGTTGGATTGAATCGGGTTGACGATCGGACGATCCGGATGATGGTTAGGGCCCTCCAAGCTTGGATCTCCACCCTCAATCTCTCTAATCTCTCTCTTGATCACCCAAATCTCTCTCTTGATCACCCAAATCTCTCTCTTCTCTCAAATCTTTCTCTTTCTCTCTCCTCTCAAATCTCTTTCTCTCTTTCTCTCTCCTCTCTCTCTCAAATCTCTAGAGTTTTGAAATGAGCTCTACTCTCCCCCTACGTATGGACTTGTATGAGGGGGGGGGGGGGGGGGCGAGAGGAAGCATGGGGTCATGATGGTGCATGGGAGGGGGGTATGGGAGTTATGGGTGAGAGTTGACTTTGGGAAGAGAGAGAGAGGGATGAGGGGTATGGGGTGTGTAGAGTAGGGGTAATGAGAGGGGTATGGGTGAGGTGATGGTGATGGATTTGATTGATTTGACATGATCTTGGGATTTGTGCAAGTGGGGCCCACGACACACGCACATTACGCGGCCCACCTCGGATTACGTAAATGACACAACTTACACACCGGGTATCGCAATGGGGCGTGCTGCACGACGTTGGAATCGCAGCGCCTACGCGGTCGCCAGGGTATAGGTCTCGAGTCGATGCGGTACTAAAATAGGGTCGCGATCAAGGCTCGCTAATCTGGTCCATCCGGGATGTACCGGCACCGAAAATTAAGCGTACGGAGGGCAAATAAGGGTACGGGTCTTACACGCAACAGGCAACGATTATCTAAAGAAATGGGGCAAACAGATCACACACATTTGATGCGGATAACTTGGTCCGATTATGGAACAGTTAATCAAAGAAGGAGAGTTGCAATTACCAGAGCCCATCCAGCCAAATGAAATAGGATGCGTAGGAGACCCTAACTATTGTAAGTACCACCGAATTGTGAGACACAGAACTGAAAATTGTTTCACCCTAAAAGGAAAGATTCAGAGGATGATAAACCAAGGCATTATTGACTTGAGAATCAAAGAACTTAGGAAGAGTCCGCCCAGAATGGCTTCAGCAGACACAACCCAAGAAAACACTTGCCTAGGGACTCTATCTCCAGAACTCGAAAAATCATGAATGCTTACGAATAGTTGCGAAAAGCTAGAAGGGAGGCAGAGGTGTACACGTGTTCATGCATACACCTATTTTATCCATGCACTACATTTCTATACATTTATGCATCCGCTTACATTGTACCATTGCATATATAAAATATGAAATGTTAGTGTAGCTTTCCTTGACAACAGGTACATTAATCAGAAGGGAAATGAAAAGACAAACTCCAAAGGGTTTCCATAAGTGCCACAATTGCCACAACCTCCAGGTTACGAGGATAAACTGAACTAATACAATTCTAAAATACCCCAGGCTTCGGGTATAAACCAGCCAATACAATTTTAAAATACCCCAGGCTTCAGGTATAAACCAGCCAATACAATTCTAAGATACCCCAGGCTACGGGTCTAAACTGAACTAATACAGTTCTAAATCCAAGACTGAAGATCATAATCGTCAACCACAATCATATCTTCAGAATTTTGAATCGGTTTAGTCGGACTAGAGAAGCTCATTATATAGAAGACCTACATAAGATACAACACTTTCATATCATTACTCCATCATGGGTTTTCTTACTATCGTTATGGCCTTCTTTTACTCTATATGGGGCAATTCACAATTAATGATCTCTTATATGTATATAGCTTCATATGAAGATGGTTAGGGCATTCTACTGTGTATCATTTTGCGTCAAAACATCTTCGGCTCTCTCTTATGAATGATTTCAGAATGAGAGTATGTGATTGAAGATTATGATCAACCGACCTTCAATACGGATTCCTAAAGTAGAGAGAAGTGTTCATCAAAGTATCTTTATAAATTCAAATCTTGGTATATGATGTTATTCCCTTGTATGCTTAGAATATGGTTTCATACAAAGATGGTTCAGACATTTTATTATATCTTATTTCGCATCAGAATATCTTTGACTTTCTCCTATGAATTATTTTACAATAAGAGCATACAATTAAAGATTATGATTAGCTGGCCTTCGATATGGATTCCTAGAGTAAGGAGATTTCTTCATCAATTCCCGATATAATCTCCATGCCGTGAGTATAGACTGAATCTTATGTCATCAAGTTACGTCAGACTTAAAGATACATTCCTGGATTCCTGAAGATAAGCATGAAGCACAACAAGCTTATATATTCACCAAAGCAATGACATGCAAACGAAGATCAAGAAAGTCAAAAGGAAAGTAATCTTGCCAAATACTTATCCTCTTTCAATCCATTTATCACATCTCCTGATTCATTTATCACTTTGTTTGTGACTAACATAACAAAAATCACGTGAATAGTATACATATCATTATAATATCCATTACAACATATTTTGAGTTACAAACAGAGATTGTTACAGTTCAACCGTCTAAAGTTTTCAAACATTGTTCTAATAGGTTAACTGCAGATTCTTCAATCGCCTTCTGTCTTGTATCGGCCCCAGCCAAAACTCGGGCAGGGTCAGGAATGTCCGGGAGAGACTGCTTCAGCTTGGTAACTTGTGCCCTCACAGCATTACACTTCGCCTCTTGTTGGTCGATGGAGGACTGTAGGTGTGCCTTCTGATCGCTGAGCTTTTAAAGTTTGAGATGGACGACAGAATGTTCAGCTCGTAACTGGGCCATCTCATTTTCAATCTCTGCAAGACGTTCAGTCGCTTCTTGACACTTAGCATCGGCAACCTGCCAATCTTTCCTTACTTCAGCCACGTCCGCCTCGTGTAACTCGAGTTTCGGAAGAAGGGACCTCAAATGACCATGCTTTTCCTCGACGGAAGGGTCAACCTTGAGGTGCCTCGCCTCGTTCACTTGAGCCATCCCTTCCTTGAACTGAGCCACGTGACCGACTATCAAAGAGATGTCAATCCCGAGCCAAGTAGCATTCAGTTCTAATGCCTGCAATGCTTCGTCCAAGATAGACCATTCATCCCCGTTCTTTAAAGAGTCGGCAATGTCAAACAGAAGGCTCTTCAGGAGATTCGCTTTGGTCCTTGATAGGCTTGGAGAGATGAAATGAATGACTCGGACAAGACCACAGGTACCGGGACGCTGGCAGGGGCGGTCGCTGGTAAAGAAAAAATGATTAACATCAACATACAGAAGCCACAGAAGAAAGGAAACAAACAAAATAATAAAGACAAGCAGTATACCAGCAGCTTTAGGAACTTCATCGACCGGTGCACTGGTTGAAGCGACAGGTGTTGATGAAGTTGGGACACACTCAGTTACAACTTCTGCCGCTGGCTCAGGCAATTCAGGAGAAGAAAGTATAACAATCTCAGGGGCAGCGGTAACTTGAACTGATTCAACAACAGGAGGTGCTTCTGTGACAGGCTCCAGTGCACTAGCAACATCAGAAGGCATAGTTTCTCGGTAGGGGAGTGCTGCCTCTTCCGTAGCAGCAGCAGGTCTTGCCTCAGGGGTAGGGCTAGGATTTGTCGCAGCCTCAGTGTTGATAGGGTCGGCAAGGGGAGGATCTTCAGCTTGTACCCCACTATCAAGGTCCATAGGGATGGGTTCTAAGTCTGCTTTGGGAACAGATTTATCATATATCGGCTCATTATCTTCACTCTCCTTTGTGGGGCGACTTCCACTTAGGTCTGCCTACGAGCTCATGTCCCCTTCCTCCCTTGGTCCACTAGCATCATCGATCGGAACGCTGCCATCAGTTTTGAAGAGCCGACTCTGTAGCTTTTCAGCCCTGTACAGCTTCCACATGTCCTTGATCTTCTTCCCTCCATCGACGATAGGAACACGAGGGGCGGTCTTCACTCGAAGACCAGACCGCTCAGGAGACGGTTCAGAATCACTGTCCCCTGGAACAGAGCGTCTGGATAGGCTCATCCGACTCGCTGGACTCTGATCATAACCTCCCCGACCACCAGTCGATGGGTCCCTGCTGCAACTCCTCCACCCTCACCATCACCCTCTCCACCTTCTCCGATAATCTCATCACCACCACCACCACCCCCTCTATCGTTGTCATCACCCCCTCCATCGTTGCCATCACCAACATCATCGTCATTATCGTCCCCACCATCATTGCCACCAGCACCTTCCTCTTCACCAGCATCACATGCCTCGTCAGCCTCGTCGTCGTCATCACCACCGATATCATAACGCTCTCTCTGTCCCTCTATCATGGGACCAACGAGTGGGGAATCCGGGTTCCCTTGCATTATGACCCTCTGCCCATAAGCGATCCACCCTTCAAGTGTGTGCTCAGGCTTCTCATGATCTATTATTATGTTCAAAGAGGTCACAAACTTCTGCATTCCCGGAGTGGCCAATTGATAGAGCGGCTCTGCCACATAGCCCAGACCGTCAGCAGGAGTAGGGTCGACGATCGGAGGAGAGACGAAGACAGGATCAGCTACGTGCCGATTGTTTCGGATTAAGGAATATTGGTGAGCCCATCATTTCATCCACCTGTACGTAGCACCGGGAGTATACTCGGTGCCCGGAACAATGAGGGAGCAACCCGATCTGGTAAGCAAGAGCTGTCGCCATATCCACTTCTAGTGTATCGGCCCTGTACCATAAGCTCGATGTTCTCGTGTCACGGGTTCGAGAGTTTCAGCTGGCACCCCTTGGTCATAACCAAACTGACGGGCGAATCTGTTTGGGTAGTAGGGCTCTCTCCAAAACTCAGCACCCTCCCTCGAAGGCAGTGAGCCCGGGCGTATTGATATCAGAAAATAACGCCCGTAGGAGCCAAGGCTCTCATCATCAGCCAGCAGAATCGAGTCTTCACTGTTAGTACCCGAGAAAAGGAAGAAGTCGACGTCGTCATGGCGAGCTATCTTTGTCTTGATAGTCGCCAAGTTCCCACTATTCATCCTCCGCTTTTGGAAAGAATGCAATGGGACCGACCCTCTCCGAATGAAATCTTTGAGTTCTATGCCGTAGACCCAAGGGAAGTAAACCCCGAGCCAGCCCGAGAAGAAATGCCACCCGCAGAACGAGGAATTTAGTCCGAAAGAGGTAGAACCCTTGTTACTGATGACACCGCCGAAGGCCCGATATATGGAGCACAATACTACTGGGGCCAGTGCATAACGATGACTGTAAGCCAGGCTCCCTGCTACGGCAAAACAGGAAACTCTCACACTGTCTGCCTACTTGGAACTCGGAAGGGCCACGCAACATAGCCAGTAGGCTAAGAATCCGATAAGTTTGCAGGTAGGAGATAATTTGTTTGGCTGCGAAAACTTTGTCTTCATCTTGGCCTCTAAGACCATCTTATCTTTGCGACCTTCGTCATAGGACGTGTAATCCAAGCTGAAAAGAGAAAGAAAATCATCAGTAAAAGAAAAAAGACAATGAAATGAAAATACACGATTTAAGTTAAGAAACTCACTTTAGACCATGACTAAAGTAAATCAGCCAATCTTCAAAGGGCACCTTATCCTTGGAGCCCAGGAACTGTGGCAGCTCCGCAAATAACTCGTAGCAAGCTTCAGAATAAAAGCCTTCATCGATGCCCTTCTTCTTCTTGGAAAGCTCCTCATCACTAGGAGTCCATTCATCATAGATTCGGCCGCGTATGGGGAGACCTATTATCTGGTACAGGTCCCAAAGGGAGATACTTATTTCGCCACAGGGCAAGTGGAAGGAGTTGGTGATAGAGCTCCTCCAGTGATTCAGAAACCCCTTGTAGACGCACGGCTCCTGGCAAAAGTAACTTAACGTCGCCTGGATGGCCCTTAGAAGACCCACCTGCTTCAGGGTATCTTCATGTTGTTCAATTATCAGGTTGGCCCAAACCTCATAACCTGGATGAGGGCTCAAATGACCTCGGGTCCGGAAACCCCCTGTCGGCCAAATTTCTGCATTAGACAAAGGGCGGAAATCTCTGACATAGTGTCTCGTAATAATGGGTCGGAAACGGTTGGTGGGGATCATGATTTGGCTCCAAGAATATCATGTCCTTCTCCCCAAGGACAGACTACAGTGTACCGTTCTTAGACACGGCGCAGTTGAGAAACGTCTCCGGGATGGACGTCTAAGAATCGACACTGTAGAAGGAGTTAGCGTGGCACACATCTGAGGGTTCGATGCTTGGGAGGGATCGATACCGTTGGAAGCTCTTAGGGAATTGGATGTACTGCTTTGTGTATGGATTGCGGATCATGAGAGATGACACCGCTAGTTTCACCGAAGACCAGACGACCTTCATTCTGTCAGACTTCGACTTAGCCTGATTCTCCATATACACCTGCTTGGCACTTTTTTCGGTTGTCTACGGGCGACCCCGTTTGACAGATTGAACAGGCACGACCAGGCTAGCTTCGCCCTCTTCGGACCCAACAACTTCGTCAGTCTGGAAACTTGCAAGGGAG
This sequence comes from Liriodendron chinense, assembly GCA_003013855.2. NCBI lineage: Eukaryota > Viridiplantae > Streptophyta > Magnoliopsida > Magnoliales > Magnoliaceae > Liriodendron > Liriodendron chinense. The sequence goes on from ML058451.1 coordinate 681,745, forward strand.
CGTACTACGCATCCCATTCTTCTTGAGTGCCCTCATCAGGAGGGGTCGGTAAGGCTTTGTCGTAGAGTATCTTCCGTTGTACATTCTTCGGAAGTGTTAAAATGTGCTCGTAGAAGTTGAACTTCTCCGGAGGATGGAACCACTGTGGGTTCTGATCGGATGGCCATGTCACCTTCTTGGACGAATGTCTCTTACGCTTACGAATAGTCGCCTTAGAACCTGAAGGACCAGCCTGGGAAGAACCACCAGCCATGAAGATCTGCACAAGCACACCAAAACATCAGGCAAAGTGCAAGTACCAGAAAAGAGTATATCCAGGTACGTATCAACTCTACATAACTTTAAAAAAAAAGAGGGGAACGCCATCCAGTTCGGCTTAGAAATTTCAGGTAGATGAGGGTCGACATCTCCTTAAAAGATAACCATATCAATGTGAAAGATTAAAAGGGAGAGTGTTAGACCGTCACCCGCCCCAAAATAATAAGTTCTAACTATCTTGTGTAAGGACCTGTTGGGCCGGAATACTAGCATGACGATCCAAGTCATACCTTAAAAGTCTAAGCATACTTCAAAACTCGTGATTCTATTTAAGCCTGAGCATGTCTGACGCACTTTAGCACATCAATTGAGGTGAGCTAAAGACTCGGGACTCAAAAATTCCAGAGAATATACACGCCAAGGTCCAGCGCATCGCACAAGGAGGGAAAAAATTTTAAGTCTGAAAATTATCCAAAATGGGACAAAATCACAAGTCCAAAAAATTGCACGTGCTGTGTACAACGCGTCCTCAAAACCCACCAATTTTATAAGTCGAATTATTGCATGCGCTAGCCATGGCACGTTAAAAAACTGGACAATTTCTCCAAGTCCACATACCCTACGCGTTAGACTTGGCGCGTCAGGAAATGGATTATTTCTACAAAACATGGTATGCGCTAGGACTCAGCGCGTCTAACAAATTGGACAAAATTTACCAAGTTCGAAATTTACATGCGCGCTAGCTCTAGCACGTCTCTTAAATAAAATAATTTATCAAGTCCAACAAATTGTACGCGCAGGGACTAGCGCATCATATAAATCTGTAGAGTCACAAACCCAAGTCTCGAAAAACAAGCCAACACGCGCTGGCACCAGCACGTCGATAAATTGGGGGAATTCTGCTAAGTTCAAAACCAGACGCGATGGCATCAGCGCGTCGATAAATTCAACAAAATTTGCCAACTCGGAAATCACATAACGCGCTGATCTTAGCGCGTCCAGTAAACATATGCACAGGACCATGGGCGCATTCAGAAGTTTGAAAATACCCAAAAATCCATTTGAGGACACGCTGATGGTAGCGCGTCGCAAAATTACCAACCTGGAATTAATCGACGCGCGGGACAATTAATGTACGCGCTGGCGATTGTTTTTCGATGCGCTGGCAAAAATGTGGACGCGCTGATGAGAGCTCTCTCATGCACAAATAAACAGGAAATGAAGAAAATGACCATGACCCTTCTATTTATTGTGGGACCCAAAAACCAACGCGATGCAATGAACGATCGATGTCCATCCCATCACATCGGAGGGGCATTTGTTGGGGTCCCAAAAGTCAGGATCCTCAAAGCAAGGACTATAAGCATACAAACCATCACCTTACTGGATTTAAGGCCGGTGCATCAGAAGTCTCGACGGACATCGTAACTCACACCAGACTTTACCTAAAATAGAAAGTTGACCCAGTAGTGGGCCCCACCATTCATCATGATCAGAACCCTTTAAATTTGGGAGGGTAAGTTGAATCATGAACAAATATAGCAAGTGCATTAGCATTCATTACAAAGCGGGCCCCACAAACCATCATTTTTGTAAGATAATCCCAAATAAGTACGTCGGCGCATCAAGAAATTCATGGTTAGCGCATCATGAAATTCAGTCATTTTATAACTGAATTTCAGGATGCACTAACCTTCAGCGCATCAAGAAATTCGTCCAACGCATCAAGAAATTCAGACAGTTTTACAAAGTGAATTTCAGGACGCACTGACCTTCAGTGCATTACGAAATTCACCCAGCGCATCCAAAAATTCAGGAATTTCAGGATGCACTGAACCTCAGCACATCCAATAAATCAGGCATTTTCAGGATTTTCAGGATGCACTAACAGCCAGTGCGCCCTAAAAATCAGCGCTTAAACCAAGGCATTTCACGACGCGCCGAATGATTTTCTTGACACACCGACCTATTTTCTCGACGCGCTACACGTGTTAGCCTCCTATTGGCCGACTTTCGGTATTTTTGGGTATAAACACCCCTCCATTACTGTTCATTTAGACGGATCCACAGAGAGAGAGAGAGAGTGTTTTGCCCCTTGGGAATTTCGAGAGATCGCCGGAATCCCTTTTCCGACCACCAAAAACATTTTCGATTGCCGAAATTCCTTTCCGACCGACGAAACCCTTCATCGGAAACTCCATCTCCGACCACAGCAGGTCCGGCGATCAAATAACTTCAAATTGTGTAAGTATAGCAGTGCATCATGAAAATCAATCATTTTCAAAACAAAGTTATTTTTGGACGCACTGGCCCCATCTCATAAAAAAATACCCTCAGCGGATCAGACAAATCAATATTTCAAAACAAATCATTTTACGGACGCACTAGCTCCATTTCATCATAAAAATAGCCCAACGCATTAGGAAAATCAGTCGTTTGTGAAACAAGTCATTTTTTGACGCACTGGCCCCGGCGCATCATAAAAATAGGCCAGCGGATCAGAAAAATACACATCAAAATAAAGTCATTTTTTGACGCATTGGCCCTAACGCATCCTAAAAATAGGCCAGCGAATCAGAAAAATACACATCTTAACAAAGTCATTTTTGGATGCACTGACCCCAGCACATCATAAAAATAGGCCAGCGGATAAAAAAAATACACATCTTAACAAAGTCATTTTGGACACACTGGCCCCAGCGCAGCAGTAAAATCAGGCCAGCGGATCACAAAAATCAACACTCTGAACGTCCATTTCAGCACCTTTAAATCTTCATTTTGTGATGTTTTCGGGCCCCATTTGGGCCTATTTTAGGTATTTCGAGCGTTTCGGACGCAATAGAGCAGTCAAATAATTCATCCCGGCCACCCAATGAGTAGAATGCAAGCCTTCGGAGTCTGATCCGATCCAATACGATGAACGAAGTAATTTCTCAGAATGAGGCCGCCAGTGCCTAGAATCATACCAATGTATCATCATTACATATACTATCATAATATGACCCGGATTCAGGTCTGGACTAAGCAAACGGGACTATGGTTAACACAATAAATCATATAAAGAGAGTTCTAAACTATTACACGAAATTTATTAAAGACTGACACTTCAAGAACAGTCAATGCCCTACACATTTAAACGGCATCCGCTGGTTGAGCTGCTCAGGTACATACAACCGCAGATCGGTCTTCCCGCGGTCACCCATCACAAATGACGGGCGCAAGCCCAGAGTCGCACCCCTCGGTTAAAAACCCTGACAGTCTCAGCCCAGATTTCCGGTCAAAACATGGGACATAGACATCTGACTCATACAAAGATGGATCAGTCCATAACAAAACACAACAAATACAAGTCTTCATGACCATACAAATACAAGTCTCTTAGAACACATAAAATACAGGTCTCTACGACCACGAACTCTAAGACCATAGTACCTACTGACTAGTCTTCTGCCTTTTAATCAAGGGTCATCGATCATTCGATGTAATTAAGGGCACGTGCCAGATCACGGCCTGGAATGTACAAGATCTCAGGATCTTTGGAATAAAATTCACCTTGCGATATCTCTTCTTGTGTACCTTTTGTGAATGCTTGTGATTGTCTACGAATGTTTCCATTACTCAGAACCCCAGAGCAACATTACACAGAAAATGTCCTTGCATCATTTTTCTAGTTCTAACACCGTCCTTTCAACGCCTTTCACACTACGTCCCATTTTCGGCTTTAGTTACGGGTAGACCATCCCCTGGTTGGTAATAAGTAGCCCCTTTTTCAGAATTTTCCACAATATTTTCAATCATACCCATATTTTCTTTCATTGTTTTCTTTTTATACACATTAGATAGGATTTTTAGAAATCCATATCTTTCATTATTTTCCCATGGACAAGGATGGACAAAGTACCCTGGTTGGTTCCTCAACACCTCAAATCTAAGTTTAGCCCATCCACAAATCTACATGATCCTTTTAAACCATAAAAATCGTGTAATGTGAACTAGGTGTAAAAGTGTTCAAATTTTCTATTAATCATATAAATAGGGGAATTCACATATAAAACCATTATATCAAAGGTAGTTCAAGACTTGCAACATTCATCACTTCATATCTCCTTTTCTTATACTTGTATAATCCTGAACGCATAGAAACAAGGTTTTCCAAATGAATTTTGAATTTTCAAACAATTTTGAAAATTTTTCAACATATAACAATGCTCGAAATATTTTGTCACATATAATTATGCTCGAAATGTTACAAAATACTCGATTCATGTACGAATCTCACCCCCAACCAAATCTTGCATTGTCCTCAATGTAAAAGATGTGCAATAAGCAATAACATGAGAGGAATGATAAATATAAAGGAGGGTGAGAACGAGATCACCTGAGAGAGTCGATTATGGAAGTCTACAACTCTGGCAACTAAGTCTTCTAAATAAAGAAACTTAAAATAGAAAAATAACTAAACCTAACTCTACTCTGTACCTCTGTCACACTAGGAGATCAATCATCCTGATACACAAGATCATTCAGAGTGATGGACATGTCCTCTAAATCAAATTTCTCAACAAATGGTTTAAGGTGTTGTCCATTCATTTTAAAACAGTCACCATTTGCTGCATTTTTTATCTCAACAGCCGCATGAGGAAAGACTTCTTTAACAATATATGGGCCGGTCCATCGAGATCTCAATTTTCTCAGAAAAAGATGAAGTCGGGAATTATATAAGAGTATTTTCTAATCTTCATGGAAAGTTTTCCTGAAGATATGTTTGTCATGGAAGGCCTTCATTCTACTCTTGTAAATCCTCAAATTCTCATATGCATCATTCCGGATTTCATCAAGCTCGTTCATTTGGAGTTTGTGAAGCGAGCTAGCCTTGTCAATGTCGAAGTTCAATGTCTGAATTGCCCAATAGGCTTTGTGTTCAATCTCCACAGGCAAGTAAAAAGCTTTCCCATAGACCAGTCTATAGGGAGACATTCCAATGGAGGTCTTATAAGCGGTACGGTGGGCTCAAAGGGCATCGACTAATCTCAACAACCAATCTTTGCGATCCAGCCTCACCGTTTTTTTCAAAATTTGTTTGATTTCCCGATTAGAAATTTCAGCTTGCCCACTTGTCTGTGGGTGGTATGGGGTACTCACTTTATGCGTAATGCCATATTTCCTCATTAAGGCTTCGAAAGGCCTATTGCAAAAGTGAGAACCGCCAACACTTATGATGGCTCGAGGCATTCCAAATCAAGATAATATGTTTTCTTTAAGGAACTTCAGAACCGTAGGATGATCATTAGTTTTACATGGAATTGCCTCTATCCATTTGGACACATAGTCCACGGCGAGTAATATATCGACATATTCAAAAGATGAGGGGAGTGGTCCCATGATATCGATGCCCCAACAGTCAAAGACTTCAACATGTTGGATTGGGGTAAGGGGCATCATATTCCTACATGACAACCTCCCTAGCTTTTGACAGCGCTCGCATGCTTTGCAAAACTCGTGGGTGTCTCTAAACAAGGTAGGCCAATAAAAACCACATTGCAGAATTTTTGTCATGGTTTTCTTGACGAAAAGATGACCTCCACAGGCTTGATCATGATAAAAGGAGTTGATAAAATTTTGTTCATCATTAGGGACACATCTCCTAATTATTTGATCTGGGCAATATTTAAAAATTAAAGGTTCATCCCAGAAAAATCTACGCACTTCCCTCAGAAATTTTTGTTTATCCTGCGTAGTCCAATAAGTCGGCATCGCACATGTGGAAAGATAGTTTGCAATATCAGCGTACCATGGTGGATGTGTAGCAACAAAGAGTTGCTCATCAGGGAATGAGTCTTCAATAGGTGACTCGTCAATGGAATCGGGTAGGATTAGGTGAGATAGATGATCCGCCACCACGTTCTCTACTCCCTTCTTATCTTTAATCTCTAAGTCAAATTCCTGAAGGAGTAGGATCCATTTAAGCAAGCGAGGCTTAGTATACTTCTTAAAAAGAAGTTGTTTCAGTGCCACATGATCCGTGTAGATTATAACCTTGGATCTTATCAAGTACACCTTGAATTTTTCCAAAGCAAAAACAATGGCTAGGAGCTCCTTCTCCGTAGTTGAGTAATTGACTTGGGCAGGATTCAAGGTCCTACTCGCATAGTAAATAACGTGGGGCTTCTTGTCCTTTCTTTGTCCTAACACCACCCCAATAGCACAATCGCTTGTATCGCACATCAATTCAGAAGGAATGGACCAATCCGGTGGTTGCATGATAGGAGCGGTTGTTAACATGTCTTTTAGCTTTGAAAAAGCTAATTGGCATTCGGCACTCCACTCAAATTGGTTCTCCTTTTGGAGAAGGTTACATAAGGGCCTAGAGATATGACTGAAATCCTTTATGAACCTTGTGTAAAAGCCGACATGTCCAAAGCCGACTTGTCCAAGGAAGGACCGCACATCGCGTATGTTCTTGGGTGGTGGTAGGTTGTAAATGATATCAATTTTGGCCCGATCTACGTCTATTCCATTGGACGAGATGATATGTCCAAGGACTATTCCTCTTTGTACCATAAAATGACACCTTTCCCAATTTAAGACAAGGTTCTTTTCCTCACACCTTGTTAAGACCAACTTCAAGTGATCGAGGCACTTTTCAAATGTACAACCAAAAACAGAAAAATCAGTCCATGAAAAACTCGAGAAATTCACCTTCCATGTATGAGAAAATACTCAACACGTAACGTTGGAATGTGGTGGGTGCATTACATAATCCAAATGAAATTCTTCGGTATGCGAAGGTGCCAAATGGGCATATAAAGGTAGTCTTCTCTTGGTCTTTTGGGGCTATCTCAATTTGGTTGTAGCCGAATGTTAATGTCAAATTTTGTAACGAGATCCTCCGACTTTTCTCCTTCACTCCAGCAGGAATTTCCACCACCAGACCTGAAGCAAGACAGCAAATAAGGGTGGCTGGGGACAAGCCATTAGCCCTCCGATGCTTAAGTTAGGCCACAGTAAGAAGAGAAGCCAAGTAAAAGGGACCAAGATTGAATGATGTGTGCGTACCTGCTCTCAATGGAGCCACCCCTTTATATAGATCTGAAGCAATCCAATTTGTTACGTGAGATGTCGAAATCCCGTTGATGTCGCATACGATACTGAGAATTCGCTGATTTCGTGGGATAAGATCCTATCTTTTTAGTCAGATCCAACCCAATGACTTATTCCAACAATCACGCCCCTTGATGGTAATCCCTTGAAATCTGGCTGGAAGCCATAGTTGGAATCATAGCCTCCGAAAAGGAAGGAGACGCCCGTAGTTGGAGTCATAGCCTCCGAAAAGGAAGGAGACGCCCGTAGTTGGAAACCACCGAACTGGTTGTAGCCCTGCTAGGTGTCGCAGAGGGATTGGAGAAGCTGCTCGCAGGTTAGAATGTGGTCGCGAGTCCAAGTACATACTTTAGATGTAACGTCTTTCAACGACTTGTGAGAAGGTCTGTTCGCGGATCGAGCTTTGCCGTATTTGACTATCGGTTATGAAGACTCGAGACTTGCGAATAGCTGCTCCGTATTTTTCAATCTATGACTCCTGATCAGGTGAGCTCGAGAGTCGAATGGTCGTCCCGCACTTATCCAATATTCGACTCTCGATCAGATAATCTCGAGAGTCGAATGGACGTCCCGTACTTATCCATTCTTCGACTCCCGAGCATACGATCTCGAGAGTCGAAACTGTACTCCACCCTTATTCGTTCTGCGACTCTTGATCAGATCATCTCGAGGGCGAAATGGGCATTTCCGCGTGAAATCTTTATCTCCACCATTTTGCCTATAACAGATGCCCCCCAAGTCCTTGCCGCCAAGAATTCTTAAGGAAAGGACTTAGCTCACTATCACACGAAACCGGCCGCTACTTTCATCGAGAACGGCACCCCACATGATGGGCTGAAATTAATGAGCGCCAGCTTTCCGCAGCCTTTTCGCTGATGGAAAATGAAGGGGCGCTCGCCACGTGTTTGAGGAGTTAATGGGCGTGCCTGCTCGAGCGTTGTGTCCAGAGAGGGACTGCCACGTGCCATCAGATACGGCGGAATGATTGCCTATAAATATACGGAGTCCGCCATTTCTTTGATTTTCTACAGAAGCTTTTTCGAAAGGAGCCTGCAGTTCTTTCCATTCTTCTTCTTTCTCCGGTGTTCATTTTCCTTTCAGTTTTTGGTATTACTTCTTTTTTTTCTTCTCCTTCTTTTATTTTTATCTCCCCATGGCTGGGAACTCTGACGAGACTACTGTCCCTCTTGGTGATGCCACTCCGGAGTCCTCTGCCTCCAGCAGTGCAAGGGTTTCGGCGGGGAGATACACAGCAGCTGGATATCCTTCCGTTTTATCGGAGGACCGGCTGGCTGAGCTACGGGAGAGATATCTGATCCCCGACTCAGTAACCCTCCGCTTGCCCGGAGGTGGAGAAACACCCGACTCCCCCCCCCCCCCCCCCCCCCCCCCGGGATGCGTAGCATTTTATGAGTACCAGCTTATCCTGGGGGTACGCCTTCCCCTCCATCCCTTCGTTCGCGATGTACTCCGGTGTTACAAGATTGCCCCTGGGCAACTCATTGTGAACGGGTGGAGGGTGGTTCTGGGCTCCTTTGCCCTTTGGGCTCAGGCTGGCAACGGGGAACTCACGGCGGAGGAGTTCCTCCGTATGTTTCATCTGAAGAAAGCTCCATCCAGCGAAGGCTGGTATTATTTGTGTTATTGGCACCGGGATAATTTCGTGTTGGGGAAGCCCTCCTCGAACTATCCCGGCTGGAGGAAGCTGTGGTTCTATGCTTCCGGGAGCTGGGAGTCTGCCTCCTCCAGGGGTCCAGGAGTGACCCGGTTTTTCTGTGAAGGTAGACACAATCCCGTATTGTGCAGTTTCCTCAGAATAATTTTTAGGGTTTTGCTTCGTTTGACCATTATTTGTGCTCGCAGGTATCCCAGGCATTGAGGAAACCGAATTTGAAAGGAGGGATCAACGAGAAGATTGTCAGAGTGTATAAGGTGCCTGTCGGAGATAGGCATATCGAGGCTTGCTTATCTCCTTCGCGACTTGCAGCAGCAGGCCTCATATCCAAAAGAGAAGTTGAAATGACGAAGGCTGGAGAGAAGAGAGGCCTACTGCCCCGTCTGAAGGGCACAGGCTCCAAAAGGCAGAAGAGAACCCCTGCCGAACCTTCTCAATCTTCCATTCACACGGGCAGCGATCAGCCTGCCCTTCCCGCGAGCATGGCGGGGGCCCCAGTTGGGCCCACTATTCCTTCACTGGTGGTCGCACCTGGGCCACCAGTGATCAACATTGCAGATAATTCCCCAGATGGGGTGGGGTCCAGCTGCCCCCCAGCGGAAGAGGCTCGAGAGCAGGTAGAGCCTCAAGAGCCGACTCCTACTCGGGAACTGGTCCCTGGCTGCCGAGCAGGGACCTGCTCGCGAGTCAATGCCTCCACCTCGCGAGCAGGCCGGGTTGGTCGTTGCCCAACCTTCTGGGAGCGGGACGTACTCTATTCCCCGCCACCTTCATCCTGTATGCAAATTTTTGTTCGAGAACGTCCCGCCTCACGCCTTTGGCTCTCTTCCCGAGCCAAGTCCTGAGAACCTTATCCTCGAAGCGGGGATGAGGATGGTTCAGGTAAGACTTCGTCAAGACCTGCTACGATCAGTTATTACGTTCCAGAATACTCTTACATTTTTCATCTCTTTTGCAGGGTTTAGATCTTATTCTGCGAACGAGGCGTGATATTGTTGCCGCCCGTCGCACGATAGAGGAGGCTGAGGGAATGAGGACTGCCTTGGAAAAGGCAGTTCAAGGAAGAGATCAACTGCTCAAGGCTCGTGAGGCGGTGATCACGAAGAGAGATGAGGAGAAAAAGATCCTCATCGAGAAGATCCAAGTCCTGACCGACAGGTATCAGGCCTTGGACTCAGACTACGTGAAGCTCACGAGTCTGAAGGAGAAGGCAGAGAGAGAGAGGGAGACCTTCTGGCAGGACAAGATCTCGTTAGAGGAGCAATTCACGGGGGCCAGGTCGCAGCTCAAGGAGGCCTACGACAACTTGACCAGGGAGCGCACCGCTCTTGCGCAGCTTAAGGACGACTCGATCCACTGGGACGAGGAGAGAGTCGCCCTTGTAAAAATGCTCTCGGAGGAAGGTGCTCGGGCAGTTTTTGAGTTCCGGACTTCGCAGCTGTATGACGATGAACGATATGAGTCAAACGATGCTGGTCGAGACTTTGCACTAAGAGTAGTGCAACGAATGATCCCATCCTTCGATATGGGGGAATTCGGTCGAGTCGCGACCATCATAACTGCAGAAGAGCAAGCTGCTGCCGAGAACGAGGTGACTGAAGCCACGCAGGCTGGAGGGGCTCCTGAAATGGGCCCTGAAGTCGAGAGCGTGGCTCCTCCAAGCGATTGATTTCCTTTTATTTTCTTCTCTTTTGTATCTGCGATCATATCTCTGTAATCATCTAATTATCAATGAAAAGATATTTTTGAAAGTGTTACTGTTTTGTTGCTGTTCTCCCTTCATCTTTCATTTTTTGCTTTATGTTGATCTTGAATGGATTCATCAGAGATGTGACCCTTTAATTCGAGCATGAGCTAAGCTGCTCGCGATTAGGATGTGACCCCGATCGCTGCCCTAATTTGAGCACGAGCTGCGGTGCTCGCATTCCGGAGTGCGATCCCTCCTCTCACCAATCGCGAGTAACTAACTCATGAAAAAAAATGAATTAGACTCAATCCGGGGGTCGTGAGACCATGCCCGCGTTGAGATAGACTGATCTATCGATTGAGATTTTGATTCTACCAAGGGTAGAAGGTTGGTCAAGAGATGGTATTCATTCTCTTCGAGGCTGTTCAGGTCCATGAAAATGGAGAAGCAACCAACTAGTAATGATTTTAGTCCTACCAAAGGTAGGCAATTGGCCAAGAGGATGTGTAAGCACTCTCTTCAGGGCTATTCAGGTCCATATAAATGGAGTAGCGGCCAAAAGATATCTTTCACTTTATTCATAAAACGTTATGATAAACTACATTGAATCTAGGGGTAGTATCGTAGCAAATGCTCCACGTGCCAAGGGCGACGTACAGGCTTCCCTTGCATGTCTTCAAGATAATAAGTACCGGGTCGCACAACCCTAATAACCCGATACGGGCCTTCCCAATTCGGATCCAATGAACGAACAGGAATTCCAAGATTTTGCCTTAGGACCAAATCTCCGAACTGGAAGGATCTAGGTCGAACCTTTGCATTCCGATAACGAGCAATATGTTGTTGATATGCCGCCACTCGTACTTGGGAAGCATTTCTTCTCTCTTCCAAGAGATCGAGATGAAGTCGGAGGTTTTCCTGATTGCTCGCGGGATCGTACTGTTCGATCCGATATGAGGGCACTTGAATTTCCACTGGTACTACTGCGTCAACACCAAATGCTAAGGAGAAAGGAGTTTCACCTGTTGATGTACAAGCCGTGGTTCTATAGGCCCATAACACCTCTAGCAGAAGTTCTGGCCACACCCCTTTACATTCACTTAGCTTGGTCTTTAAATGATGCTTTATGATTTTATTCACCGCCTCGACCTGCCCATTCGCCTGAGGATGATATGGAGAAGTGCGGAGATTACGTATCTTTTAGAAAATTCTATGGCGTCTGCTTTCATAGTAGGCCAATAATATCCTTGCCTCATCGCTTTATATGCTAGAGATCGCCTCCTGGGATGATTACCACATGCCCCCTGGTGTACTTCATCTAGAACACGATGTGCTTCTTCTGGATGAAGACACCTTAAATAAGGCAAGGAGAAGCTTTTTCGCAACAAGATTCCATCTTGTAAGGTGTACCTGGCAGCTCGAAGCCGAATTTGTCTTGCAGCTTTCTTGTCTTCTGGTAGGTATCCATCTCTGAGATAGAGGATGATAGGATCCATCCAGCATGGAGACGATTGTACCGATATAACTTGCTCGAGAGTCACTTGGTCGATACTCAAGTGTTGACGGTGCTCGATGGGGATCGAATGTGATAGCTCCGATTCCGGTGCAGAAGCGAGTTTTGCCAAGGAATCGGCAAGTTGGTTCTGCTCGCGAGGGATATGAAATATTTTATAAGTCTTCAGTTTGGCGAGCAGGATGAGGACACGAGACTTGTATAAGGCCATTCTTTCTTCTTTGGTTTCGAATTCGCCAAGAACTTGGTTGACAATGAGCTGGGAGTCGCTATGAATTATCAAATTCTGGACTGCGAGGACAACGGCTAGCTCGAGGCCAACAATCAGGGCCTCATATTCTGCTTCATTATTGGAGATGCGTGATTCAAAACGCAGAGCATATTGAAAATGCGACCCGTCAGGAGCCACCAAAATCAGGCCCGCTCCACTGCCAGTGGCCCGCGACGACCCGTCTACGAAGAGAGACCAAGGAGGCTGGTCGCTGGTCATGACATTATCTTCAGAAGAATACGTAAATTCAGCGATGAAGTCAGCCACGGCCTGGCCCTTGACTGCCGTCCTAGGACAGAATGAGATATCATGCTCACTGATCTCGACCGCCCATTTAGTCAAGCGTCCTGAAGCCTCAGGTTTTTGAAGGACTTGGCGTAGTGGATGATTTGTTGGTACTAAAATAGCATGGGCTTGAAAGTATGGTCGCAGTTTTCGAGCCGCAGTGACTAAGGCTAGGGCCAGTTTCTCCATATCATAATACCTAGTTTCTGCATCGACCATTGCTCTACTGACATAATAAACGGGTCTTTGCACCCCGGAATCTTCTCTTATTAAAGCGGCGCTGACGGCCGTGGAAGACACAGATAAATAAAGAATGAGTTGTTCGTGTGCTACAGGTTTAGATAGAATGGGGGGAGCGCTCATGTATCGCTTCAGTTGTTGAAAAGCTTCTTCACACTGAGGTGTCCACTTCCAATCAGATTTGGCCGTTGCACGAAGGAGTTTGAAGAAGGGCAAGCATTTGTCAGACGCTCGCGAGATGAACCTGTTCAATGATGCGATGCGACCAGCCAGACGCTAGACGTCCTTCAGAGTAACGGGGGATTTCATCTCTATCAATGCTTTAATCTTTTCGGGATTTGCCTCAATTTCACGTTGGCCAACCATGAACCCAAGAAACTTCCCTGCAGACACTCCAAACGCGCATTTTTCTGGGTTCAATTTCATTTGATACTTCCTCATTAGATCAAAGGCTTCTCGAAGATCAGAAATGTGGTCATCTTCAACGATGCTTTTCACGAGCATGTCGTCAACATATACTTCCATATTCTTACCGATTTGAGAAGCGAATATTTTGTTGATAAGACATTGATAAGTGGCCCCTGCGTTTTTTAGACCGAACGGCATTACCTGGTAGCAATATAGTCCTCGATCTGTGATGAAGGCAGTGTGCTGGCTATCAGGTGGATGCATCACAATCTGATTGTAACCAGAATAGGCATCCATAAAGCTGAGAAGAGCATGTCCAGCTGTTGAGTCGACCAACTGGTCGATTCGTGGTGTCGGGAAGCTATCTTTGGGACATGCTTTGTTCAAGTCTGAATAGTCGACGCACATCCTCCATTTGCCATTAGCTTTCCGGACGAGAACTACGTTTGCGACCCACTGTGGGTAGTCAACTTCTTTTATGAAATTTGCCGCGAGCAGCTTCTCAACTTCAGTTTTGATCGCCATTTGTCTTTCTGCAGTAAAGGCACGTCGACGCTGATGTACGGGTTTATGCTTCGGGTCAAGGTTGAGACGAACTGGAATGTATGGAATGTGGAGACGGCACAGGGGGATGGCCGCCAAGTGGTGGGACCTGTGGTTCATCCATAGAATGTCTGGAAGCAACTGGTATGGGTGGCGGTGGTAACCCTTCGGAGGGCTGTCTTTGCGGTTCAGGGAAGTGCTGATCAAGCCGATTTGACAGCGCCTGAACTCCGGCGTTTAGAGTTAGGAGAGTGTTTCTGAGGAATCGTAGGACATCATCTTGATTTTCAGAGGCCTCCAATAATGGATTTGTTGATGGCATATTTGGGGCTCCTTGAGGGATATCCGTCGGAATAGGTGGGAGGGCAGGTGCGGATTCCGTCTCATCAGGCAGAGGTGGTGCCTGCCTCGAAGTTGAAGGATGAACAGTCTTTTTAGGAGGCATCACCGAAGGATTTTGATCGGTGGTTAACACGATTGATTTTGACGATCAAGTCGTTCCCACAGACGGTGCCAAACTATTAATGTCAAATTTTGTAACGAGATCCTCCGACTTTTCTCCTTCACTCCAGCAGGAATTTCCACCACCAGACCTGAAGCAAAACAGCAAATAAGGGTGGCTGGGGACCAGCCGTTAGCCCTCCGATGCTTAAGTTAGGCCACAGTAAGAAGAGAAGCCAAGTAAACGGGACCAAGATTGAATGATGTGTGCGTACCTGCTCTCAATGGAGCCACCCCTTTATATAGATCTAAAGCAATCCAATTTGTTACGTGAGATGTCGAAATCCCGTTGATGTCGCATACGATACTGAGAATTCGCTGATTTCGTGGGATAAGATCCTATCTTTTTAGTCAGATCCAACCCAATGACTTATTCCAACAATCACGCCCCTTGATGGTAATCCCTTGAAATCTGGCTGGAAGCCATAGTTGGAATCATAGCCTCCGAAAAGGAAGGAGACGCCCGTAGTTGGAGTCATAGCCTCCGAAAAGGAAGGAGACGCCCGTAGTTGGAAACCACCGAACTGGTTGTAGCCCTGCTAGGTGTCGCAGAGGGATTGGAGAAGCTGCTCGCAGGTTAGAATGTGGTCGCGAGTCCAAGTACATACTTTAGATGTAACGTCTTTCAACGACTTGTGAGAAGGTCTGTTCGCGGATCGAGCTTTGCCGTATTTGACTATCGGTTATGAAGACTCGAGACTTGCGAATAGCTGCTCCGTATTTTTCAATCTATGACTCCTGATCAGGTGAGCTCGAGAGTCGAATGGTCGTCCCGCACTTATCCAATATTCGACTCTCGATCAGATAATCTCGAGAGTCGAATGGATGTCCCGTACTTATCCATTCTTCGACTCCCGAGCATACGATCTCGAGAGTCGAAACTGTACTCCACCCTTATTCGTTCTGCGACTCTTGATCAGATCATCTCGAGGGCGAAATGGGCATTTCCGCGTGAAATCTTTATCTCCACCATTTTACCTATAACACCGAAATAGCCATCGAGGAAGCAGTAGTAGGATTGACCTGCTAACCTCTCCAAAATTTGATCCATAAATGGGAGAGGGAAGTGGTCCTTCCTAGTGACCGTATTTAGCTTCCGATAATCTATGCACATACGCCAACCGATGGTCACTCTAGTCGGTATGAGCTCGTTGTTGGCATTTTCGATCATGGTAATACCGGACTTCTTAGGGACAACTTGAGTAGGACTCACCCATTGGCTATCCGAGATGGGGTAAATGATACCCACATGTAGTAGTTTTAACACCTCGGCCTTGACAACCTCCATCATGTTTGGATTTAACCTTCTTTGAGGTTGTCTAGTCATTTTAGCATTATCTTCGAGATGTATTTGGTGGGTACATACCGAAACATCTACCCCCATGAGGTCCTCTATTGTCCATCCTATGGCTCCCCTATGTTATTTAAGTAGCTCGATCAATTTGAGCTCTTGGTCTTTTCCTAGGTGAGAAGCATTAATGACTGGGAAGGTTTCTTCTTGACCTAAGTATATATATTTCAGCTCAGATGGCAAAGGTTTAAGGTCAAGCTTTGGTGGTTTAATGTTAGACGATAGAGATTTTGATGTGGTTGGTGGCAATCTTTCAAAATGGGGCCTCCACCGGCTAATACCAACTACTGATTTCTCAATATTCAATGCTTGCACAATTTCACTTATGATGGGGTCTTTGGAATCCTCAAAATGTGACAAGCATGTCTCCAAGCTTTCTAGTGGTTCAAGTTGGAGGAGCTCTTCTTCTTCGAAGGATTCGAGCATGTTTATCTCGAAGAGCTCGTCATCATCAACATCCCTATGCCTTTTGCCAAATGGAACACATTCACCTCCAATGTCATGTTTCTAAAGGACAATTGCATTACCCCATTCCGGTAATTGATAATTGCGTTTGATGTAGCCAGGAATGGGCGGCCTAAAATCACCAGTATTTGAGTACTAGTATCCATAACCGGTTGCGTGTCCAAAACGATGAAATCCACCAGGTAGTAGAATTTTTTGACTTGGAGCAATACATCCTCAACTATCCCTCTCGGTACACGAATGGATATATCAGCGAGTTGCAATGTGGTTTTGGTGGATTGTAATTCACCAAGGCCTAGTTGCTCATATACCGAGTATGGGATTAAATTTACACTTGCCCTCAAGTCTAGCAATGCACGTTCAATCCGATAGTCACCAATGATGCATGAAATTGTGGGACTACTCGGATCCTTGAATTTTTTTTTTTTTTTTTTTTTGGGGGGGGGGGGGGGGGGGTCTTTTGAGTGAGAATGGCACTCACTTGCTCATTTAGGAAGGCCTTCAGCTGCACATTGTATTTGCATTTAGTTGTGTATAAGTCCTTTAGAAACTTGGCATAGGACGTGATTTGTATAATAGCGTCAAGCTATGGAATATTGATCTTGACTTGTCCAAAAATCTCTAGAATATCATGAGAATTTGGAAGAGATTTTAGAGTAACCAATCTCGATGGGAATATTGTTACGGGCTTATAAATGCGTTCTGTTTCTTGTGGGGCTGAGTTAGATCCATCCTCATTCTCATAATTTACCGGATCATTAGGCTTGTCGGCCTTCACCGGAATAGATTTATCAATTTTTTTACCACTTCTAAGAGTGGTGACGAATTTTTCTTGATCCACATGTTGGTTGGGAAGATTAGGGATGCTTACTTCATGTACTTGCTTTGGATTAGGCTGAGGTTGGGCCAGAAAGGTCCCTTCTCTAGCATTCAAGTGTCCCTTAATCTCATCAACCGAGAATTTAAGCTCTTGAAACATTTGTTAGTTCGTTTGGTTTATTTGCGTTTGCCCATGGATAAATGCCTTTAGAGTATCCTCCATTGAGAATTGAGATGGGGCCATCTTTTGCATGGGTGGCCCTCCTTGAGAGTTGGTAGGATGCCCGTGGGAGTATTCTTCCAACTGAAATTTGGGTGGTTCTTCCAAGTAGAGTTGTACGTGTTTACCTACCGATCTATTGAAAGGCCGTTGATAACCATATGTGGCGTTTGCTTGCTCTTGTAACAACTCTTGAAACGTAGGAATTGTAGGATAATCTTATGTAGAGTGTATATTAGTGGCACAAACTCCACATATGTTCTCAATAGGTTCTGTGGACTTAGAAACTCCACTTTTTCTTAGTTCCATAGCCTCGACTTTTCTTGTGAGGTTGGCTAGCCTTGCATTCACATCATCTTCCTCATTAAGGATGTAAATCCCTCCTTTTTTTTAAGGAGGCTTAAGGTTACTAGATTTGTCCGAGGTATCCCATGATTGGGCACTCTCGGCCAACATGTCTAGGTAACTCCATGCCTCATCTGGATTTTTTCTCAAGAACTCACCATTACACATCATCTCTACAAATTGGCGCATGTTGGAATGTAATCCATCATAAAAGAAGTTGATAATATGCCAACTTTCGTATCTATGATGTGGGCAAGTGAGTAAGAGTTCCTTAAACCATTCCCAACTTTGAAAGAACAACTCACCCTCTTTTCCCATAAAGTTCATTATAGATCTTCGACGGGTATTAGTTTTATGAGCTGGGAAATTTTTTTCAAGAATTCCCAAGTCATCTCAGTCCATGACCCTATCGAATGCGGTTTAAGAGAATGGAGCCAACTCTTGGCTCTTTCTTTCAATGAGAAAGGAAACAATCTAAGTTTGATGACATCCTCTAAAACATTATTGTATTGCAAGGTAGCAATAACTTCATCAAACTCCTTCAATGTAGATATGGGCTATAAGAATCTAACCCATGGAACTTTGGCAAAAGTTGAATTACCCCCAGCTTTATATCAATGTTCCCCCCGGTGGTTGGTAAGACCACGTAAGAGGGTGTATCTGTACGGGCCGGTTGTAGGTAGTTGTAAAGCTCTCATTAGAGGAGCATTATGTACTTCATTCTCTCCTACTCCTTCATGATTTGAATTAGTGGTTGGAGTAGGGTGGGTGTTGAACCTCCAATTTATACATTGCATTGCCCATTACATGACATGGTTTGCATGATTTTCATGATTTAAAGGCCCATCTAACACATGTTTTGTGATTATAGGAATGAGAGCGGACTTCACTCAATTAGTGACCAAAAAGGGGCCATTTGGAGCCTTTGATGAAGGCCCAAGGTGGACCAAAGAAAGAAGGAAGCAAAGAAAGAAGAAAATAGAAGAAAGGAAGGAAGAAAACAAGAAGAAAAAGAGACCGACCGGTCTTGACCGGTCGGCCAAGGAAGCCCGACCGGTCTTGACCGGTCGGCCATGCTTGCTGGAGTAATGCCAAAGAGGGCCTGACCGGTCATGACCGGTCGGCCAGCCCTGTCCGACTGGTCGTGACCGGTCGGCCATGCAAGTTTCAGATTCCAGATTCTAAAACAGCAATGTACTCCCGCAACTGATTTTTCGGACCAGTTTTCTGAAGCCATCTTGATGATATTTGGAAATCCAACACATCCATGTCGAAGAGGAGCTCGACGCCGAACTAACCCAAGTGGTTTCGTGTCGATCGGAGCTACGGATTGACCGTGGTGGCCAAAACAATACGAACTGTCCAGAAAGTTCCAGATTTCGCTGTTCAACTCTGGGCCGGTCCAGAGGACTCATCATTGATGATATGAAGAATCTACTTTGACCATCTTTTAGAACACATCCATATATGAATAACCACAAAAGTTTCAGATCAAAAGGATGTGTGGTTTGATCGTACCGGTTGAAGAAAGATGGACCATCCAGAAAGATCCAACTGCGCAGAGTTTATAAAAGCCCTAAGTGTTCTAATTTTCGGACCATATTTTGGGATTTTTTTGGACAATCTAATCCATCTATCATGTAGAGGACGAAGTTTTCTACCAATGTTTAAAATTTGAGATCAATCCGACCTCTGTACACTCCAGGGCGTTGAAAGCAAGATGACTGGTTCTGAAGGTACCCAAAGTGCGCGATTTTGAGAGGCGGTCGGTGATGTGATTGGTGGGCCCATTCAGAGGATAATCTTGGAAATCTAAATCATCTATTTGGAAGATCACATTACAAGGAAGCTACAAACCAAATTTGAAGGCAATCCGACCATTGGTTAAGCCGTACCAAGCGAAACAAATTCTGCTATGTTGCTGTACTATTGCTGCACTATAAAAGGAGGTGCTATCTTCTATTCCAAATCAACCAAGGACGTGGGGAGCAAGGAGTTCAAGTCATAGGAGGCTACCTAGCCTCCTCCAGCTAGTTTTTCTTCCTTTTCTTAGTTCTAGTTCTAGTTTTAATATGCTTTTCCTTAGCTAACCTCTTAGCTAGAGCTAGAGGTGAAATTTGTAGTTGGTTCCAATGCTTTAATTCTTTTATTTCAAGTACCCTTTTCTTAATTTTGGATTTTGAAGTTCTAGTTTGAATAAAGTTTGGTTTTTTTAGAAGTTTTGTGAGAGTTTGTGTGCTCCGGACATGAGTTCCTTGCAATTCTCTAAGATTACCATAATTGGGTTGTTTGAATTAGAATTGTAGTAACCCTTGAGCATGCCATAGTCCATAGGCATGGCTGTTACTCCGAAGGCTACAAGTTCAAGTTCTATGTGCTTCATTAGAACTAGAAATCTAATTTCCCGATTTAAGTGGGATTATTTGTGCTTGAATGTTATATCTTCCAATTAGATGAGAGATAGGACTTTGATTCTAATTGTGTTGTACTTGGATGAATGGATTGGCATTGGACTACTACAAGTGGATCCTTGATGCTCTAGTTCTTCTTATTTTCAGATTTTCCTATTTCATGTGAAAAACTACTTTCTTAAACTTCTTAGATTCTAGTTATTAGAGTACTTGGAATTGTTTACTTCTTTCCCTGTGGATCGACCTCGGTCTTACCGAGATTTATTACTACATCGCAGCCTTACACTTGAGGCTAGCGAACAAGTTTTTGGCGCCGCTGCCGGGGAAAAAGTTAAACGGTTTTAATTGTTCTAGTAGCTATAGAGTAATCTTAGTTAGGTAGGATTTTCAGTTTTTATAGAAGTAGATTTTCTGTTTTTTTTTTTAGATTACTAACAAATTCTTTTTTTGATTTTGTAGGACATTGTTGCTGACATAGATCTCACTCTATTGGGTAACATCTCCCCATATCCCTTCTTTTTGTTCTTTTTTTTATATTAGGGTAGTTTTCAATTTCTTAAAATTTCATCATGTATGATTGGACGAATGGTGCATATAAGCATCTTTTGGAAGATGAGATGTCAGACCATGAAATTGAAAGTCTTTATGATTGGAACCATTATAAGCATAAGTATTTTTCTAAGGTTCAATCAACCTCCACTGCCGCCCCACGTAAGACGATGCGTGATTACATTAATGAAAACAATACACATATTGAGACACGATGTAAGACGATGGGGGAATACCGGAACGAAGCAAAATTGGATAATCATCCGGGAAAAACATTACGTGATTACCGGATTGAAAATAACATGAGTGTTCCACCGGTTATGGTAAGAGGTGTGCAACAACAAAAGGAACAGGTGAATAGTAGCCAACCGGTTAAGACAATGCGTGATTACTTGTATGGATATGCCTATCAACCATCATATAACTTTTCATCCTACAATGCGTACGGTCTTAATTGGGAAAACCACCATTCTCCTTGTTCAAGGGAGGAACCAACCATGGATGCCAACAACTATCCTCAAGAGTTTCTTTCTCATGAGCCGCAACCGACACGAACTCTTGAGGATGTGCTGCGAGAGTTTATGGAAATAACTGAGAAATGCATACAAAACCTCTCGCCATCTCAAAATATTAAACCCAACATTGGGAACACCGAATCAATCCCCAACAATGAGGAGGATGAGGCTATCCAAGCCCAACCCTCTTCTGATTTAATGGATAGACTTTTAAAGGAGATTGATTTCGATGATCCCAATGTCATCATCAATTATGGTGAGTCCACTATCTCTTTTGGATGCTTTGAACTTAATGATGAAGAGATTTCAATGACGGTTGACGAACCCGAGGAATCCATAAAATTTGAAAGTGGTAGTGGGGTTGCCTACAATGAGGGTGTGGTGAATGGTTATGAACCTATGGTTTCTTTTTCCCAAGGGCATAATGATTATGAGTCTCTAGAGGATATGCATGCTAGAGAGATGGCCGAAGTCGATCTTTTTGAGTCATTCCACCAACAACACATGCCAAATTCTAGTGTGGTAGACCTCCCTTTGATTGAAAATTCTATTCCTTTGGATGATGAGGTGGCACAATCTGAAATTTTCAAAGATCAACCAATGTTAAATGATGTGCTTACCACTGAATCTGAAGAATTCTCTTTGGAAGACCTCCTCTCTATAGAGGAGGAATTCCTTACCATTGAAACAGAATTTCTTCAATCATTAAGGGAGGATGAGGACCCTTCATCCGACTATCTCGATTTCCTAGAGGAATGCTTGGCCCACTCGTATGATCTTGATGATGAGATGATTAAGGAGTTGGATATTTTGTTAGACACGGTGTCGGTGCCTGAAGAACACCTTTCCACTGATTTACACTCTTTACCATTGTTTATGGAAACACCGTACAATTCTGAATTTGTGGAAGAGACAACTTTAACTAATGAAAACTTGATGAATGTCTCTCCACCATCATGGGTCCTTCAGCCCATTGAAAATTCTGATTGGGATGACCCATTTTTAATCAATCATAACCCAAATCAGAATTTGAGGAGATATCTTTTTGCTGCTCTTATCTCCTCCTTTTATGCATGTGGTGCACAATACGATTGGACTTCAATGATAAGAAGCACACATGTTTACTGTCGAGCAGGACTTTGGATGGTCCTCATGAGAAATTTATTGAAATTCATGAAGATCCTGCTCAACTTTGATCATGTAGTTGATCGGACTAATCAAAGGTAGGTAGGTAGGTTAGGATTTATTTTTCTGCAATTAGGATTGAATAAGTCTCATCGAGACAATGGAAGATGCTAGAATTGATCAACTTGCTATCTCAGGTACTATTGTTCTCACTCATATTTTACCATTGCTCTCATGTTCATGCTAATTGCATATCTTTTTACATTGAGGACAATGCAAGATTTGGTTGGGGGGTGAGATGAGATTCCTCACCTAGCATGTTGCAACATTTCGAGCCTCACATGCGCAAATTTTTTCGAATTTTCTAAAATTTCAAAATTCTTTTAGAAAACCGTATTTCCATGCATTCGAGATGATATGAGTATAAGAAGAGGAGATATGAAGTGTGTGATGTTGTAAGTCTTGAATTCTCCCAACATAATGGTTTTATATGTTAGTTCCCCTATTGTTGTGATTGATAGAAAATTTGAACACCTTCACACCAAGTTCACATTACACGATTTTCATGAGTTGAAAGGTTTATGTGATTTGTGGATTAGCTAGACTTTGATATAAAGGTGTTGAGAAACCAAGCCGGGGTATTTTGTCCATCCTTGTCCATGGGAAAATAATGAAAGATATGGATTTTTAAAAATCCTATCTAATTTTAAAAGAAAAAGGAAAGAAAGGATGAAATCGGGAATGAAGGAAAAATGGTGGAAAATTTCGAAAAGGGCTA
Source organism: Liriodendron chinense (assembly GCA_003013855.2). Lineage (NCBI taxonomy): Eukaryota > Viridiplantae > Streptophyta > Magnoliopsida > Magnoliales > Magnoliaceae > Liriodendron > Liriodendron chinense. The sequence continues at coordinate 704,805 of ML058451.1, forward strand.
CCTATTACCAACCGGGGGATGGTCGAACCGTAACCAAAGCCGGAAATGGGACGTAGTGTGAAAGCCGTCAGAAGGACGGTAAGGCAAATTCCTGTCATAGGCTTGTTGTTGCTCTGTGCACCTTAAAATCCTTGCTTTACTTAATCTATGAAGAAGATGATCCCAGAAACTCATGAGATGAACTTTCACTATGCACACTAGGTTGAATTTGTTCGAGTTCTTCTATTTATCAATCAATCAGCGGGAATTTCATGTAGACACTTATTATGTTTTGAGAGTCCAAGATTTCAGCTTCTATCACCTAATTTTTTCAAATTTTATACTTATACACCTTGGAATGGATAGAATCATGGGTTCTGAGGGAGAGTTGGGTTTGGAGGTTTGAAATTGTTTCACGCATGTTTTGCTCGGGACTAGCAAAAAGCTGGTTGGGGGGTGTGTTGAACCTCCAATTTATACATTGCATTGTCCATGACATGACATGGTTTGCATGATTTTCATGATTTAAAGGCCCATCTAACACATGTTTTGTGATTATAGGAATGAGAGCGGACTTCACTCAATTAGTGACCAAAAAGAGGCCATTTGGAGCCTTTGATGAAGGCCCAAGGTGGACCAAAGAAAGAAGGAAGCAAAGAAAGAAGAAAATAGAAGAAAGGAAGGAAGAAAACAAGAAGAAAAAGAGACCGACCGGTCTTGACCGGTCGGCCAAGGAAGCCCGACCGGTCTTGACCGGTCGGCCATGCTTGCTGGAGTAATGCCAAAGAGGGCCTGACCGGTCATGACCGGTCGGCCAGCCCTGTCCGACCGGTCGTGACCGGTCGGCCATGCAAGTTTCAGATTCCAGATTCTAAAACAGCAATGTACTCCCGCACCTGATTTTTCGGACCAGTTTTCTGAATCCATCTTGATGATATTTGGAAATCCAACACATCCATGTCGAAGAGGAGCTCGACGCCGAACTAACCCAAGTAGTTTCGTGTCGATCGGAGCTACGGATTGACCGTGGTGGCCAAAACAATACGAACTGTCCAGAAAGTTCCAGATTTCGCTGTTCAACTCTGGGCCGGTCCAGAGGACTCATCATTGATGATATGAAGAATCTACTTTGACCATCTTTTAGAACACATCCATATATGAATAACCACAAAAGTTTCAGATCAAAAGGATGTGTGGTTTGATCGTACCGGTTGAAGAAAGATGGACCATCCAGAAAGATCCAACTGCGCAGAGTTTATAAAAGCCCTAAGTGTTCTAATTTTCGGACCATATTTTGGGATTTTTTTGGACAATCTAATCCATCTATCATGTAGAGGACGAAGTTTTCTACCAATGTTTAAAATTTGAGATCAATCCGACCTCTGTACACTCCAGGGCGTTGAAAGCAAGATGACTGGTTCTGAAGGTACCCAAAGTGCGCGATTTTGAGAGGCGGTCGGTGATGTGATTGGTGGGCCCATTCAGAGGATAATCTTGGAAATCTAAATCATCTATTTGGAAGATCACATTACAAGGAAGCTACAAACCAAATTTGAAGGCAATCCGACCATTGGTTAAGCCGTACCAAGCGAAACAAATTCTGCTATGTTGCTGTACTATTGCTGCACTATAAAAGGAGGTGCTATCTTCTATTCCAAATCAACCAAGGACGTGGGGAGCAAGGAGTTCAAGTCATAGGAGGCTACCTAGCCTCCTCCAGCTAGTTTTTCTTCCTTTTCTTAGTTCTAGTTCTAGTTTTAATATGCTTTTCCTTAGCTAACCTCTTAGCTAGAGCTAGAGGTGAAATTTGTAGTTGGTTCCAATGCTTTAATTCTTTTATTTCAAGTACCCTTTTCTTAATTTTGGATTTTGAAGTTCTAGTTTGAATAAAGTTTGGTTTTTTTAGAAGTTTTGTGAGAGTTTGTGTGCTCCGGACATGAGTTCCTTGCAATTCTCTAAGATTACCATAATTGGGTTGTTTGAATTAGAATTGTAGTAACCCTTGAGCATGCCATAGTCCATAGGCATGGCTGTTACTCCGAAGGCTACAAGTTCAAGTTCTATGTGCTTCATTAGAACTAGAAATCTAATTTCCCGATTTAAGTGGGATTATTTGTGCTTGAATGTTATATCTTCCAATTAGATGAGAGATAGGACTTTGATTCTAATTGTGTTGTACTTGGATGAATGGATTGGCATTGGACTACTACAAGTGGATCCTTGATGCTCTAGTTCTTCTTATTTTCAGATTTTCCTATTTCATGTGAAAAACTACTTTCTTAAACTTCTTAGATTCTAGTTATTAGAGTACTTGGAATTGTTTACTTCTTTCCCTGTGGATCGACCTCGGTCTTACCGAGATTTATTACTACATCGCAGCCTTACACTTGAGGCGAGCGAACAGTGGGGAGGATTCCCTAATGGAGTTTGATCCATACTTTTCAAATTTTCACGAGGTGCTACAAATTTTCGGACTCGTCTATGAACAGTAAGTGGTCCAACTAAACCACCTTCAGTTTGGAGACGATGATTGTGGTCACATTCCCAATGGGACATAAACCACATAATCCATAATATAAACTAATCTTAAGGCCTAAAAACAAAATTTGAAAATAAAAACTGAAAACTGAAAGAGCTCAAGTTAGAAGGATAGTACCCGATTTACTTGAACTAGAAGAACTTCCTACAAAATAAAACAAACCTTGTTAGTTTTATAATTCAGAAAAACTAATCCTAAGAAAACATTAAGCCCTAAGTACTTCTACTTCTATAACTACTAAAACAATCTAGAACCGTTTAACCTAGATTTCCCTGGCAATGGCGCCAAAAACTTGTTCGCTCGCCTCAAGTGCAAGGCTGCGATGTACTAATAATTCTCGGTAAGACTGAGGTCGATGCTTAGGGAATTAGGTAAACCAATTCTAATTATTCTAGCAACTTCAAATTCAATTAATCTAGAAGTTCAAGTTCACAAACTAACTTAAACCAGTAACTTGTAAAATCTGTAATTTAAATAGAACCAAGGCCTTAAAGATCCACTTGTAGTAATCCCATGTTAATCCATTCAATCCAAGAATAAAAGACAACTAGATTCAAAGTTCTATCTCTTCTCTAGCTGGAAGATAAAGCATTGAAACACATACAATCCTGCTAAAGTTAGAAAATTAAGTTCCAGTTTTGATCAAGTGCATAACATTCAAAATCATGGCCTTCAGAGTAACAACCATGCCTATGGACTATGGCATGCTCAAGGGTTACCATAATTTGAATCTAATCAAGCCAAAAATGATAATCTCAGAGAATTGTAAGGAATCCATGTCCGAAGCACATGAACTCTCATAAAAATTCTAAAAATATCAACTTTATTCAAACTAGAACATTAAAAATCCAACTTAAAGTAAAGGTACTTGAATCAAACTGAATTAAACATGAAATTAGTTACAAGTGTTGAGCTTGTAAATGTGTATATTCTAACCCCATTTCATCACTAACTATGCATGATTTTCATGATTTAAAGACTAATTTAATGCATGGTTTTTCTAATTATAGGAATGAGAGAGAGTTCACTCAATTGATAACTACAAGAGCATATTTAGGAGATTTGGATGAAGAACCAAGGTGGGCCAAAGAAAGAAGAAAGCAAGGAGAGAAGAGAGAGGAAGAAAAAAAGAAAGAAAATCTAAGAAAAGAGAAGCTAGACCGGTCTAGATCGGTCGTCCAAACAAGCTAGACCGGTCAGCCACCACAGGCAAGCCCTCTCTACACTTATTGGAACAATGTCCAATTAGGTTCGACCGGTCAAGATCGGTCAGCCAACAGGGCGAGCACCCCTCTAAACTCTTTGGACTCTGCTAGACCGTTCTAGACCGGTCGGCCAGCCATCTCGACCGGTCAAGACTGGTCGGCCAACAGGTAGCCAGTGTAATTTGCTGAAATTCAGCAACTTCTTCAGTAAGCTCTGATTTTTTAGGCGCAAGTGCATAAGTATTGCTCAATTCTGGAAGATTCTGAGGTGGTAGGGCCTCTCTACTATAAGAAAGACACCTAGTGATCGTTCCTAGGGCATCTTAGAAGAGATCTATGAAGGTGGGAGCTGGAGAAAGATGAAATCGAAGTTCTACAACTCCCTCTAGTTCGTTGCTTTCTAGTTCTTGTTTTTAGTTGTTTTCATGTTTTTTTAGATCATGAATGGCTAAACCTCTTAGCTAGGGCTAAGAGGTGAAGCTTGTAGTGAATCTAAGATGTTTTAATTCGTTTGTTTTGGTTTCAACTTGAATTTTCATTGAAGAACAATGGTTTGAAGTTTGAATGAAGTTCTAAGTACTTTTCTTAATCTTATGATGGTTGATGGATATTTGGAAGAGTTGCTTAAGTTCTTAATTTTTTTTGAATGAGTTTAAACTTGTACGATCCGAGGAATTGGATTCAAGACGCTCTAGACTTGAATTCTCATGTGGGAACTTCATGCCAAGAGTTCTACTTTTCTGAAATTTCTGTTTATGTGTAATTGTGTATATGATTTGAATGAAGTTCAAATCATGATCTAGTTATGCTTTGTGACAGAGTTTAATGATGATTATGATTGTGATCTTAATCTCTTGGAACTAGGATTGACCTATGCATTTGAGTGTGCTCAAGTCCTAACTTGAATTGAGGGAATCATGTATATAAATCACGCGTCTGACAGATTGTATGTTATAACCGCTTTATCATCCGACTAGATAGGATTCGATTTCGATTCTAGTTGTGTAAATGAGAAACCATGGAGAATTATGCATCGAAGGAGAGCTATAAGTGGATCCTTGATGCTCTAGTTACTTTTATTATAAGATTTTCCCTGTTTCATGTTTAAACCCAATTTCATAAACCTCTTAAGATTCTAGTTGTTAGAGTAGTTTGAATTGTTTACCTTCTTTCCTGTGGATCGACCTCGGTCTTATCAAGATTATTACTACATCGAGCGAACAAGTTTTTGGCACGGTTGTAGGGGAAAGTGGTTTAACAGTTCTAATTGTTCTAGTAGATATAGAGTAGTCTTAGTTAGGTAGGATTTTCAGTTTTTTTAGAAGTAGTTTTCTGGTTTTTTTCTAGATTTCTAACAATTTTCTATTTTTGTGTTTTATAGGAGCTTCGTTGCTGACATAGTTCTCACCTTCACGGGTAACATCTCCCCATCTCCTTTTTTTCTTTTTGTCCTTCTTCCTAGATTAGGGTAGTTTCAACTTCTTAAAATCTCATTATGGCTGATTGGATGGGTGGTGCTTTTGCATATCTTGTGGAAGATGAGATGTCGGATCATGGGATCCAAACTAATTGTGATTGGAATCATTCTATGCAAGATTATTTTCCTAATACTCAATCTACTTATAATACTCCCCCACGTAAGACATTTCGAGATTATGGAATAAGAACAATATGCATAACTTTTCACCAGGTAAGACAATGGGAGAGTGTCGGAAAGAGATGAATAATGTTCCACCGGTTAGGACAATGCATGATCACTTGTATGACTACACATATCAACAATTATCTAAAAGCCCAACATATGACATGCATAATCCAAATTAGTGGGAGCATCAAAATTTCAACTTGGAAGATGAACCAACCATGGATACCAACAATTATCCTCAAGAGTTTCTTTCTCATGAGCCGAAACCGACACGAACTCTTGAGGATACATTGCAAGAGATTATGAAAATAACTGAGTAATGCATATAAAACCTCTTGCCAACCTCTCAAAATCTAGAACTCGACATTGGGAACACCTAATCATTCTCCAACAATGAGGAGGATGAGGCTATCCAAGCCCAACCCTCTTTCGATTTGATGACTAAACTTTTAGGGGATGTAGATCTCAGTGATCCCAACATTACCATCGATTATGGTGAATCAATTATCTCTTTTAGATACTCAGATTTGAATTATGAAGAGATTTCAATGACGGTTGACGAACCCGAGGAATCTACAAAATATGAAAGTGATAGTATGATTAACTACAATGAGGGTTTAATAGATGAGTGTGAGTCCATGATTTCTTCTTCCAAAGGGCCAAATGTTTATGAGTCGCCGGAAGATATTCTTGCTAGAGAGATGGCCAAAGTCGATCTTTTTGAATCCTTCCACCAATAATACATGAGAAATTCTATTGTGGAAGAACTCCCTTAGGTTGAAAATTTTGTTTCTTTGGATGATGGGGTGGCGCAATTTGAAATTTCAAACAATCAACTTATGAGTGATGTTATGCCTTCCACCAACCCCGACGAACTTAATATAAAAAACCTTCTCTCTAAAGAAGAGGAATCCCTTACCATTGAAACAGAATCTATTCAATCACTTAGGGAAAATGAGGACCCTTCATCCGACTCTCTCGATTTCTTAGAGGAATGCATGACCCACCCCTATGATCTAGATGATGAGATGATTATGGAGTTGGACATTTTGTTAGACACGGTATCGGGGCTTGAAGAACACCATTCCACTGATTTACATCTTTACCATTAATTATAGAAACACCGTGTAATTCTGAATTTGTGGAGGAAACAACCCAAACTAAAGAATACTTAATGAATGTCTCTCCACCATCATGGGTTCTTCAATCCATTGAAAATTCTGATTGGGAGGACTCGTTTTTAATAAACCACAACCCAATTCAGAATTTGAGGAGATATCTTTTTGCTGCTCTTATCTCCTCCTTACATGCATGTGGTGCACACTCTGATTGGACCTTAATGAAGAAACGCACCCATGTGTACATTCGAGCAGGACTTTGGATGGTCCTCATGAGAAACCTATTAAAATTCATGAAGATCCTGCTCAAAGTTGATCATGTAGTCCATTGGACTAATCAAAGGTAGGTAGGTAGGTTAGGATTTCTTTTCTGCATTTAGGATTGAATAAGTCTCATCGAGACAATGGAAGATGCTAGAATTGATCAACTTGCTAACTCAGGTACTCTCGTTCTCACCCTCCTTTGTTTTATGTCATTACTCTCATGTCATGCATATTGCATATCTTATTACATTGAGGACAATGTAAGGTTTTAGTTGGGGGCTGAGATTCCTTAGATGAATCTACTAGCTTTTGTGACATTTCGAGTAATTATGTAGAATTTTTTTATTTTTCTGAAAATTCAAAACTCCTTTGAAAAATCATGTTTATATGCACTCAGGATGTCATAAGTATGAAAGGAAGAAAGATTTAGTGAGATGATTTTGAAACTCTTAAAGGACTCATAACATGATAGTTTTCTATGTGAGTTCCCCTATTTTTATAATTGATAGAACTTTTGAACACTTTTACACCTAGTTCACATTACACGACTTTCATGCTTTGAAAGGATTATTAGAATTGTGGATTAGCTAGGTTTGGATTTGAGGTGTTGAGGAACCAAGCCGGGGTACTTTGTCCAACCTTGTCAATGGAAAAATAACGAAAGATGTGGATTTCTAAAAATCCAATCTAATATATATAAAAAGGAAAGGACGGATGAAAATATGGGAATGATGAGAAATATGGTGGAAAATTCTGAAAAGGGTTACCTATTACCAACCGGGGGATGGTCTACCCGTAACCAAAGCCGAAAATGGGAAGTAGTGTGAAAATCGTCGAAAGGGCGGTAAGGCAAATTCCTATCATAGGCTTGTTGTTGATCTGTACACCTTTAAACCCATACCTTAGCTGATTTATGGAGAAGATAATCCCGGAATTCCATGAGATGAGCATTCACTGAGAACACTAGACTAAATTGTTCAAATTCTTCTATTTATCTATCAATCAGCAGGAAATCCATATGAGTACTTATTATGTTCTTGAAAGTTTAAGGTTTCAACCTCTATCACTTAGTTTTTCCAATTTTTACATTTTCTGAAGGAGAGTTGGATTTTAGAGAATAAAACTTGTTTTACGCATGTTTTGCTCGGGACTAGCAAAATGCTGGTTGGGGGTGTGTTGAGCTCGTAAATGTGCATATTATAACCCCATTCCATCACTAACTATGCATGGTTTTCATGATTTAAAGACTAATCTAATGCATGGTTTTTCTGATTATAGGAATGAGAGAGAGTTCACTCAATTGATGACTACAAGAGCATATTTAGGAGCCTTGGATGAAGACCCAAGGTGGACCAAAGAAAGAAGAAAGCAAGGAGAGAAGAGAGAGGAAGGAAGAAAGAAAGAAAATCTAAGAAAAGAGAAGCTAGACCGATCGGCCAAACAAGCTAGACCAATCTAGACCGGTCAGCCACCACAGGGAGGCCCTCTCTACACTTGGTGGAACAATGTCTAGTTAGGTTCGACTGGTCAAGACCGGTCGGCCAACAGGTCGGGCACCCCTCTGGACTCTTTGGACTGCTGCTAGACCGATCTAGACCGGTCGGCCAGCCATCTCGACAGGTCAAGACCGGCCGGCCAACAGGTAGCCAGTCTAATTTGTTAAAATTCAGCAACTTCTTCAACAAGCTCGGATTTTTTAGGCTCAGGTGCGTAAGTATTGCGCAATTCTGAAGATTATGAGGTGGTAGTGTTCGCTTCCCCAAGTGTAGGGTTGCGATGTAGTAATAATCTCGGTAAGACCGAGGTCGATCCACAGGGAAGGAAGTAAACGATTCTGACTATCCTAATAACTAGAATCTAAGAAGTCTGTGAAATCAGTTTTTAAACACGAAAGAGAAAAATCTGATAATGAAAGGGTACCTAAAGCATCAAGGATCCACTTATAGGTCTCCTTTGATGCATAATTCACTGTGGTTTCTCAATTACTCAACTATAATCGAAATTAGGTCCTATCTAGCCGGATGATAGAGCGGTTATATTATCAAAGCAATCCAACACATGTGTTTTTCATCAACATGATTCCCTCAATTCAAGTTAGGACTTGAGCACACTCAATTGCATATATCAATCCTAGTTCCAATAGATTAAGATCATAACCATAATAATTATCAAACCTTGTCACAGGACCTGACTATATTATGATTTGAACTTTATTCAAATCATATGAACAACCAACACAATATTCAAAATTTAGAACAACAAGGTAGAACTTTGGTTGAAGTTCCCACATGATGATCCAAGTCTAGAACGTATTGAATCCGATTCCTCGGAGCATACAGGTCTAGAACCATGCAAAACAATAACTAAAGCAATTCTCCCAAAAATCCATGAGCTATCATATGATTAAGAAAAATTACTTAGAACTTTATTCAAACTTCTAAAAACCATTGCTCTTCAATAAATCCAAACTTGAAACCAATAAAACGAATTAAAATATCTAAGTAATCTATAAGGTTCACCTCTTAGCTCTAGCTAAGAGGTTAGCTAATAAAAAGCATAAAAACAAACTAGAACTAGAACTAGAACAAGAAGAAAACTAGTTGTAGGAGGCTAGGAAGCCTCCTAGGTCTTGAATCCTTTGCTCCCCAAGTTGCTAGATCCCCTAGGAAGAGAGTGGAGGTGGCCTTTTATAAGTTGGAGCGGAAGATTCCAGATTGCGCAAGAAATCATGCAATTGCGCAGAGAAAATCGGAGCTTCACTGACAAGCTCTGTTACGTTGCCGACCGGTCGCACAACCGGTCTCAAAACCTCAAAAACAGTCCAGTGAGTTTTGTGTCTCTAGACTCATCTCGACCTGTCAAGCAACCGGTCGGGCGACCAGTCTGGCGACCGGTCTAGCTGTGTAGACCTGTCTGGCGACTGGTCTTGGGACAGGTCTTGGGACGACTTTTCCATATTTTCTTCTCTTTCTTTCTTCTTCTTTCCTCCACCTTTTGTCACTTGTTATATTGATCTTCAATGCATACAAAGTGACTCTATTAACCATGAATTAATGTAGTCTCCCTCTCATTCCAACAATCACCAATCCATGCATTGGATTAGTCTTTAAACATGAAAATCATGCATAGTGAGTGATGAATTGGGGTCAGAATATGCAAAATTAAGAGCTCAACACACCCCCCAACCAGCATTTTGCTAGTCCCGAGCAAAACATGCATGAAATAAGTTTCATTCTCCAAAACCCAACTCTTCTTCGAAAACTATGCTTCTATACATTTCAAGACATGCAAGTACAAAAATCAGCAAAACTGAGTGATAGAAGGTGAGACCTTAAACTTCCAAAAACATAACAAGTGTTCATATGGAATTCCCACTGATTGATTGATAAACAAAAGGATCTAAACAAATTAACCTAGTGTGCTCAGTGAATGCTCATCTCATGGATTTTCGAGGTTACCTTCTTCATGAATTAGCTAAGGTATGGATTCAACAGTGTATAGATCAACAACAAGCCTATAACAGGAATTTACCTTACCGTCCTTCCGACGGCTTTCACACTACATCTCATTTCCGACTTTGGTTACGGGTAAACCATCCCCCGGTTGGTAATAGGTAGCCCTTTTCGGAATTTTCCACCATATTCTCCATCATTCCCATATTTTCATCCTTCCTTTCCCGTTTTCTTTTTCATTAAATAGGATTTTTAGAAATCCATATCTTTTGTTATTTTCCCATGGACAAGGATGGACAAAGTACCCCGGCTTAGTTTCTCAACACCTCAAATCCAAACTTAATCAATCCACAATTCTACATAATCCTTTCAAAACATAAGAATCATGTAAAGTGAACTAGGTGTAAAAGTGTTTCAAATTTTCTATCAATCAAATTAATAGGGGAATCCAATTAGAAAACCATCATATTGCAATTCCTTTAAGAGTTTTAACATCATCTCACTACATCTTTCTTTCTTTCATACTTACGACATCCCAAGTGCATATAAACGCGGTTTTCCAAAGGAGTTTTGAATTTTCAGAAAAATAAAAAAAAAATCTACATAATTGCTTGAAATGTCACAAAAGCTAATAGATTCATCTAAGGAATCTTACCCCCCAACCAAAATCTTACATTGTCCTCAATGTAATAAGATATGCAATATGCATGACATGAGAGCAATGACATAAAATAAAGGAGAGTGAGAATGAGAGTACTTGAGGTAGCAAGTTGATCAATTCTAGCATCTTCCATTGTCTCGATGAGACTTATTTAATCCTAAATGTAGAAAAGAAATCCTAACCTACCTACCTAACTTTGATTAGTCTGATCGACTACATGATCAAATTTGAGCAGGATCTTCATGAATTTCAATAGGTTTCTCATGAGGACCATCCAAAGTCCTGCTCGAATGTACACATGGGTGCATTTCTTCATTAAGGTCCAATCATAGTGTGCACCACACGCATGTAAGGAGGAGATAAGAGCAGCAAAAAGATATCTCCTCAAGTTCTGAATTGGGTTGTAATTGATTAAAAACGGGTCCTCCCAATTAGAATTGTCAATGGGCTGAAGAACCCATGATGGTGGAGAGACATTCATCAAGTATTCTTTAGTTTGAGTTGTCTTTTCCACAAATTCAGAATTGCACAGTGCTTCCACAAACAATGGTAGAGAGTATAAATCAATGGAATGGTGTTCTTCAGGCACCGACACCGTGTCTAACAAACTATCCAACTCCGTTATCATCTCATCATCGAGATCGTAAGGGTGGGCCATGCATTCCTCTAGGAATTCGAGAGAGTTGGATGAAGGGTCCTCGTTCTCCCTAAGTGATTGAGAAAATTTTATTTCAATGGCAAGGAATTCCTCCTCTATAGAGGGGAGGTCTTCTAAAGAAAATTTTTCAGATTCAGTAGTAAGCACATCATCTAACATTGGTTGATCTAAAATTTCAGATTGTGCCACCCCGTCATCCAAGGAAACAGAATTTTCAACCCAAGGGAGTTCTTCCACAATAGAATCTGGCATGTGTTGTTGGTGGAAGGACTAAAAAATATCGACTTCGGCCATCTCTCTAGCAAGAATATCTTCCGGAGACTCATAAACATTCGGCCCTTTAGAAGAAGAAATCATGGACTCACAATCATCCTTCAAACCTTCATTATAGGCAATCAAACTATCACTTTCAGATTTTGTAGATTCCTTGGGTTCGTCAACCCTCCTTGAAATCTCTTCATCGTTCAAATCGGAATAGCTAAAAGAGATAGTTGATTTACCATAATCGATGATAATGTTGGGATCACTGAGATCTACATCCCCTAAAAGTCTAGTCATCAAATCGGAAGAGGGTTAGGCATGGATAGCCTCATCCTCCTCCTTGTTAGGGAATGATTCGGTGCTCCCAATGTTGGGTTTAGGATTTTGAGATGGCGAGAGGTTTTATATGCATTGTTCAGTTATTTCCATAAACTCTCGCAGCGTATCCCCAAGAGTTCATGTCGGTTGTGGCTCATGAGAAAGAAACTCTTGAGGATAATTGTTAGCATCCATGGTGGGCTCGTCTCCCAAATTGAAATTTTGATGCTCCCACCTATTTGGATTATACATGTCATATGTTGTGCTATTAGATGGTTGTTGATATTTGTAGCTAAACAAGTGATCATACATTGTCCTAACCGGTGGAACATTATTCATCTCTTTCCGATACTCTCCCATTGTCTTACCTGGCGAAAAGTTATGCACATTGTTGTTATTCCGATAATCACGCAAGGTCTTACGTGGGGGAGTATTAGAAGTAGATTGAGTCATAGAAAAATATTCATGCTTGTAATGGTTCCAATCATAATGATTTTTTATTTGGTTCGACCTCTCATCTTCCAAAAGGTATTTAGACAATCCACCCGTCCAATCATTCATAATGAAATTATAAGAAGTTGAAACAATCCCAATCTAGGAAGAAAAACAAAAAGAAAAAAGGGAGATGGCGAGATGTTACCCGTGAAGGTGAGAACTATGTTAGCAACTAAGTTCTTACAAAACATAAAAATAAAAAATTGTTAGTAATCTAGGAAAAATCAGAAAACTACCTCTAGAAAAACTGAAAATCCTACCTAACTAAGACTACTCTATAGCTACTAGAACAATTAGAACCATTTAACTTCTTCCCCGGCAACGGCGCCAAAAACTTGTTCGCTTCTCCCAAGTATAGGGTTGCGATGTAGTAATAATCTCGGTAAGATCAAGGTCGATCCACAGGGAAGGAGGTAAACAATTCTGACTATCCTAATAACTAGAATCTAAGAAGTTTGTGAAATCAGTTTTTAAACATGAAAGAGGAAAATCTGATAATGAAAGGGTAACTAGAGCATCAAGGATCCACTTATAAGTCTCCTTTGATGCATAATTCGCTGTGGTTTCTCAATTACTCAACTAGAATCGAAATTAAGTCCTATCTAGCCGAATGATAGAGCGGCTATATTATCAAAGCAATCCAACACATGTGTTGTTCATCAACATGATTCCCTCAATTCAAGTTAGGACTTGAGCATACTCAATTGCATATACCAATCCTAGTTCCAATAGATTAAGATCATAACCATAATAATCATCAAACCTAGTCACAGGACCTGACTATATTATGATTTGAACTTCATTCAAATCATATGAACAACCAACACAATATTCAGAATTTAGAACAAAAACGTAGAACTTTGGTTGAAGTTCCCACATGATGATCTAAGTCTAGAGCATATTGAATCTGATTCCTCGAAGCATACAGGTCTAGAACCATGCAAAACAATTAAGAACTAAAGCAATTCTCCCAAAAATCCATGAGCTATCATATGATTAAGAAAAACTACTTAGAACTTTATTCAAACTTCTAAAAACCATTGTTCTTCAATAAATTCAAACTTGAAACCAATAAAATGAATTAAAACATCTAGGTAAACTATAAGGTTCACCTCTTAGCTCTAGCTAAGAGGTTAGCTAATGAAAAGCATAAAAACAAACTAGAACTAGAACTAGAACTAGAAGAAGAAGAAAACTAGTTGTAGGAGGCTAGGAAGCCTCCTAGGTCTTGAATCCTTTGCTCCCCACGTTGCTAGATCCCCTAAGAAGAGAGTAGAGGTGGCCTTTTATAAGTTGGAGCGAAAGATTCGAAATTGCTCAAGAAATCACGCAATTGCGCAGAGAAAATCGGAGCTTCACGGACAAGCTCTGTTATGCTACTGAACCGGTCGCACGACCGGTCTAAGCTCATGAATGACCGGTCGCACGACCAGTCTCAAAACCTCAAAAATAGTCTAGTGAGTTTTGTGTCTCTGGACTCATCTCGACCTGTATTGCGACCGGTCTAGCTGTGTAAACCTGTCTAGCGACCGGTCTTGGGACAGGTTTTGGGACAGGTCTTAGGACAGGTCTTGAGATAGTTCTTTGGACGACTTTTCCATATTTTCTTCTCTTTCTTTCTTTTTCTTTCCTCCACCTTTTGTCACTTGTTATATTGATCTTCAATGCATATAAAGTGACTCTTTTAACCATGAATTAATGCATACAAATATTGATCTTCATGCATTAGATTAGTCTTTAAACATGAAAATCATGCATAGTGAGTGATGAATTGGGGTCAGAATATGCACAATTAAGAGCTCAATAGGTAGGGCCTCTCTACTATAAAAAGGACACCTAGGGATCGTTCTTAAGGCATCCTAGAAGAGATCTACGACAGTGGGAGGTGGAGAAAGACGGAATTGAAGTTCTACAACTCCCTCTAGTTTGTTGCTTTCTAGTTCATGTTTTTAGTTGTTTTTATATTTCCTTGGATCATGAACGGCTAAACTTCTTAGCTAGGGCTAAGAAGTGAAGCTTGTAGTAAATCTAAGATGTTTTAATTTGTTTGTTTTGGTTTCAAGTTAAATTTTCATTGAAGAATAATGGTTTGAAGTTTGAATGAAGTTCTAAATACTTTTCTTTATCTTATGATGGCTCATGGATGTTTGGAAGAGTTGCTTAAGTTCTTAATTGTTTTGAATGAGTCTAGACCTATACACTCTGAGGAATTGGATTCAAGACGCTCTAGACTTGAATTCTCATGTGGGAACTTCATGCCAAGAGTTTTACTTTTCTGAAATTTCTGTTTATGTGTGATTGTGTATATGATTTGAATGAAATTCAAATCATGATCTAGTTATGCTTTATGACAGAGTTTAATGATGATTATGATTGTGTTCTTAATCTATTGAAACTAGGATTGACCTATGCAATTGAGTGTGCTCAAGTCCTAACTTGAATTAAGGGAATTATGTATATAAATCACACATATGACATATTGTATGTTATAACCGCTCTATCATCTGACTAAATAGGATTTGATTTCGATTTTAGTTGTGTAAATGAGAAACCATGGTGAATTATGCATCGAAGGAGAGCTATAAGTGGATCCTAGATGCTCTAGTTACTTTTATTCTCTGATTTTCCTGTTTCATGTTTAAACCCGATTTCATAAACCTCTTAAGATTTTAGTTGTTATAGTAGTTCAAATTATTTACCTCCTTCCTTGTGGATCGACCTTGGCCTTACCGAGATTATTACTACATCGCAGCTTTGCACTTGAGGCGAGAGAACAACAAGCTTCACCTCTTAGCCCTAGTTAAGAGGTTCTAGCCGAGCATTGTCATATTACAACTAGAATTGAAAGAAAAACTAACAAAAAACATGAAAAACTGGAATTGATGGAGTTGCGAATGCTCCACGGTGCTCTCCTTCACTTCTTACGACCTCCAATCTCTTCTAGGATGCCTTTAGACAAGGCCCTAGGTACCTTTTTATAGACTAGTGCGGAAGATTCCAGATTGCATAAGAAATCACGCAATTGTGCAGAGAAAATCGGAGCTTGTGGAACAAGCTCTGCTACGTAGTAGACCGGTCGGACGACCGGTCTAAGCCAATGGATGACCGGTCTGAGCCAATGGACGACCGATCTGAGCTCATAGACGATCGGTCGTAAAATGTGAAAAACAGTCCAGAGAGTTTCTGAAATTCCCATCCTCCCCTGTTGAGTGATCAACTGGTCCGATGACTGATCTGAGTAATGGTCTACCAGCTGTTCTTGGTCCAGTGAGTTCTGTAGCAATGTAGGGAGTCTCTGTTGTATTGCCGACCGGTCGGACAACCGATCGTTCGCCTTGGCCGACCAGTCCGTTGACCGATCTATAGTGCTATCTTTTCTGCACTTCTTCTTCGTTCCTTCTCTTTCTCCCTTGCTTCTTTCTTCCACCTTTTGGCACTTGGTCATTCGTTCTTCAATGTGTGCAAAGTGATTTTTTTAGTGTCGAATCAGTAAAATCTCTATCTCATTCTTACAATCACAAATCATGCATTAGAGTAGTCTTTTAAACATGCAAACCATGCATAATATGTGATGAATTGGGGTTAGAATATGCACAATTCAGAGCTCAACATCCTGCTATGGACTACCATTATAAAAGTGAGTCGATGCCCTACCCATCCACAACGGGATCCGCTGGTTGAGCTGATGAGGCAATTACGATGTGTCTTCTCACAGTCACTCGTCATAAAAATACGGGAAGAGGGCTCTGAGTTGTACCATGTCGAGGTCACCCGCCATAAAAATATAGGAAGAGGGCTTCGAGTCGCGCATTCTCAAGGTCACCCATCATAAAAATACGAAAAGAGGGCCTTGGGTTGTGCCGACTAACAGTCGATGTTCATGTACTCCAATGGTCACCCGTCATAAAAATACGGGAAGATGGCCTAGCATTGCACCACTCGATTAACAATTCTGACAGTCCTTCAACCTGGACAACCCGAAAGAAAATGGGACTTAGACACCCGACTTGCCTAAAATCATGGCTCAGTCCATAACAAGAAAATAAAAGGTCTCTACGACCATGAACTCAAAGACCATAGTCCCTGATGACTTAATCATCTGCTTGATCTATTCGAGCCTTTTCTTGAATACCATGTTTTTTGTATAACTATCACTCATAGTGGAACTTTTACTACTTTGTGCCGTGGTTTTCTCCCGCAAGGTTTTCCACATAAAAATCCCCGTGTTATTTGTAGTATGTTTTACTTATTTTTATGTTTCCTAAATACTTTATTTAATCTAGCCATTGACGTAATTAAGCGCTCGTGATCAATATCATAGCTTGAAATATAAAAGATCTTAGAATCTTTGGAATAAAATTTACCTTGCGATATCTCTTCTCATGTATACTCTGTGAATGCTTATGATCGTCTATGAATGTCTCTATACTCAAAAACTCCCCAAAACAACGAAACACAAGAAAATTGCCTTGAGCATTTTCTAGTTCTAATAGTAGGTGCAAGTTGTTTAAGCACCGAACCACTATAACTCTTTGTGTCGTGGTAATTGTTTAATCTTTTATCTTCTTATGTGCCTAATTTTTTATGAAACCTTAAATCGTGACATAAGGTTGTCCTACTTGGATTTTTAAGTGATATAAGCTTATCCTACTTAGTTTACTAAGTAGAAGGTTGTACTACTTAATTTCAAAGTGAAAGGTTGTCCTATGATTTAATCAAAGGTTTCAAATTGTCCTCTATTTGCTTATTTTCTTTCAGATTGGTTATTTGCATATTTATTCTTATTAATATTGTGATTAATACTCTGATTTATTTTAAAATTGAGTTATCCTATTCACCCCCCCCCCCCCCCCCCCCCCCCCCAAGGACATTTATAGCTCCGTCTTTTTCAAGTGGTATTAGAGCGGGTTTTCTCTTTTTGTAGATTTTCAATCCAAAGAGTTAGATCCGGAGCTGTAAGATGTCTAAATTTGAAAGCTTATCTGTTTTCAGGACACCTCCTTTTGATGATACTAATTATTCTTATTGGAAAGCCATAATGAGAATATTTTTAAGATCCATGGATGAAAGTGTGTGGCAAGCTAAATTAATAAATTGGACTCCTCCAATAATTGAAGTAACAGTTGATGATGGAATTAAATCTATGAGACCAGTAGCTTATAATCTATAGACCTCTACCCAGAAAAATGAAAGTAGTGCAAATGCTAAAGCATTGAATGCTATAACTTGCGCTCTTTCACCTGATGAATTCAAAAAAATTATTTCATGTGAATCAGCTAAGCAAGCCTGGGATATACTCGAAATGACCCATGAGGGCACTAATATTGTAAAGAAGTCCAAAATTCAAATCCTCACAAATAAATTTGAGGAAATCCGTATGGATGAAAATGAAACATTTATGGACTTCTATATAAAATTAAATGATATAGTAAACTTTATGTGTAACGCCCTGAAATTTCGACTCTCGTAAACAACAAGATGGGTCGAGCTTTTGGGTGTTAATTCATGTGTGTCAGGGTTACGTTTCTACACACTTACCTGTAATTTCATACATTCATGGTATACGTAGCATAATGACAAAAATTTAAGTTCTTATTCCATAAATATTCTATTCTAAGTTCTGAATCAACGTAATAAAACATATTTAACCAAACATTCCACTTATTATCTCCATGAGAGACTTATTACATGTTCAAAGGAAAAATAAATCTACTTTAATAAAGAGACTAGGCGAGGCATCTTCATGTCATTTCAGCCTAATTGTCTGCCATTTGCTGCCATGAGCCTTTGAACACCTCGTCGTAGTATCCGATTCCCTTACTGGATCTTCACCTGGATTATCTGAAATGTGGTTGGATAGCGTTAAACGCTATCATAGTGGGGAATATTCCCTCCAAGACAATCAAGAATAATAATAACTGTACAGAGTAAACGTAAGCAGGATATTATCATTTAATCAAATCAAAACAACCTAGTAAAAATCTTTATTAATGCGATGCATGGAATGCATACTCTTGCTACGGCACCCTGGCTAGAATCACAATACATGAAGTGGGAGACTACCTGTTATGACTTCATGCTAGCCACTAGTCACCAGAGGTTCCTGGGACGCACAAGCCCATAGTTTTGCCTGACCACGCGAGAAACGGGACGCTCATAACCCAAATCTACACGTGACAGTGTACGGGAGAAGTAGGACGCTTTAATCTATTCTCAATTCCGTACACCCACATGGAGCTAAGTGAATGCATGACTTTAGTTTCACCTTTATTTAAGTGTTTTCTCATACAACCGATTTAAATAAAACTCAGTGGTCACTATGGGGAGTCGCAAGCAACCCAGCATAGGCCGACAGCACGAGATTAGTGTCCATAGCACCAACCCCGGCTCATGAGAATTTATATACCATTAGTGTCCACTCATTGTCCCGTTTTATGATTTCATCATGTCCCAAAAAGTTAATGTTGTACATCATGACCAAATTCATTAAAATATTCATATAATATAAATGGATCCAATCAAGCATCATGTGCATGTAAGGATCCATTGACAAACAATCACTACATTCTCTCAGTTAAGTCAAGAGATATTCTTCTATCATAGATACCTCTCACGGGTTCCATCTCTCTACATTGAATAATTTTACCAACTTAGGGACAAAGAGTATACAATAATGGGGTGTACATATGATGATCTTATACACATATTTCACATCACAATATGAAAACCACTGTTACTTGTAAAACATAGATTAAGGAAATAAGGGCACAGATTTTACAAAGATAAATAACACAAATACACATGCTTCTTAGTAAAAAATCTAAACAAGGAATCACATCATTATATTATGATATTCATTAAAAATCCTACATTAAATTTCATGTTATATGGATCAGCAATTCAAAACAAAATAACTTCACATACCACAAAAGAAACTTATGATAATCGTGATATTATTAATAAAAGGCTTGAAGGAAAATCCTCACCTCACGAACCGGATGCGATAGAAGGCCATAGGAGCTAGTACATTGCTGGAACAACCAAACAAACTCTCTCTCTCTCTCTCTCTCTCTCTCTCTCTAACTCCCTCTTCTCTTCCTTCTCTCTCTTCTCTCCCTCTTTCTCAAATTCATGCATGAGGGTTATTGTTGCTGGGAGAGGCTTCTTTTAGGTTAGGAGGGTTGGATTTTAGGGTTAGAAGAGGGTAGCATGGCTACATGTGCGCGGTTGCGATAGAAAGTGGATTAAAGCGAGATTTCAGGCTAGATTTGGAAAGTGTATACATAACGAATGGAAATAAAGTTTTGCACATGAGCTATGATGGGTATGGGACACAAAATGGACGTGGTAGATTTTAAAATGGGGTCCATACACGATCGAACGGTCAGCGTGATGTTTTAAGAAAAGAGATGGGATGAAAGTAGAAAATTGTAAACAGACGGTTTATCTGACAATCTGACACCTAGGATGGGTTTAGATTAGTCCATTTAGGTAGGTGGGGTCCACAAATCGAAGCTCTACAGCCATTTAATAGGTCTCTTGTATATGAGAAGGTTCTAGAGAAAAATCTTCAAAAATTTAGAAAGCTCGATTTTGGAGGGGATTCTCTACGTTGGTTAGCTTGGAGAGATCTTCAGGATCCTCTAGAAGCATCCCCAGATTCCCATGCAAAGAGGATTCCCAGATTGGAAGTTCTAAGATTCCAACGGTAGATTTGGAAGGAGAGATCGAGCCGAATACGGGATGGAATGAAGAGATTTTTGGTAAGTGGGGGTTTTGATGGACTACAAAGAGGATGAACGGTTCAGATCTGCAAAAGGGTGTCCACATAGTGGACAACAAGGAGGGCAGCGGTGGCAGCAAGTGAAGAAAAAAAATAGAAATTTCTTTTTTGGGTCGTGTGGTGCACGGTGGTTTGACCGTGCACTAAACGTGCATGTGACGCACGTGAGCCCCACTATGATGTATATATTAAATCCACTCCATCCAACAGGTGAGTCTCGTGATTTTAGGCGTTGACACAAAAATTGGGACAGATCTGATATTGGGTGGCCCACTTATAATCCATTTTCTGATTAGGGCATTTGTAGGATGATCGGAGGGCTGAAATTCGACGTGTACGGCTAAAATGTGTCCAAAAGCTTAAGTCCAGGGTTTTGCATGAAAGTGATTGTTAGAAACTATAATACTTAAAAATAGCATCTTAACGTAAGATTAACTAATGGCATTTTTGTAATTATCTAAAAAGTACGTGATTTTTGAAATCGGATCTTTCTACAATGTTTATGGGATCATTCTAAGCAACTTTTGTAAAGGGTATCCTATTGGATCTCCTACAGATGGTCCGTTATTCTCAAATCAATGGTAAATGTACGATAATTAATCAAAATAAAATTAAAAAAAATTTCAAATAAATTCTGAAAAAATACGAGGCGTTACATTATGTGGGGTCATCGAGAGAGCATTCCAGAAAGCAAAGTCTATGCTAAACTTTTGAGATCTCTACCAAATCGATTCAATTCCAAAGTCACTGCTATTCAAGAATTGAGGGATATTGGTACAATTAATGAAAGTTGGGGAGCTAGTTGGATCCCTTCAAACATATGAATTTACTTTCAAAGGTCCTAAGTGTAAGTCCATTACTCCCAAATCTTCAAATTTTATTTCAAACAATGAAAATTCAAATAATGAAGAAGATGACGATGATATGACATTGTTGTTCTCTCCCAAAGTGTAGGGTTGCGATGTAGTAGTAATTCGGTAGAGACCGAAATTGTCCTCAGGGACTAATTTAGGAATTCACAGAATTTCTTCGAATGTTCTCTAATTGAAATCAAATTAAAACTAAATTTGGAAATAGGATATGTATGAGCAATCTGTAATTTTAAGATGAGTTTAATAATCTAAAAGAAGCACTAGAGCGCTAAGGATTCACTTGTAGTTATCCTTAATGCATAATTCACTTTGGTTTCTCAATTACACAACTAGAATCGAAATCAAATCCTATCTAACCGGATTATAGAGCGATTAATTCAGTAAAACAATCTAACACGTGTTCTTCATCAACATGATTCCCTCAATTCAAGTTAGGACTTGGGCACACTCAATTGCATAGGCCAATCCTAGTTCCAATAGATTATGATCACAACTATAATAATCATCAAACCCTGTCACTAGAGTTAACTAATATCATAATTTGAACTTAATTCAAATCATATGAACAAGCAACTCATATTTCAGATTTTACAGAAAAAGATAAAACTTTGCTTTGAAGTTCTCACATGAAGATTTAAGTTCTAGAGCATCGTGAATCTGATTCCTCGGAGTGTACAGGTCTAGATCTTTGCAAAACAACTAAAAACTAAGTAAAATTCTTCCAAACATCCATGAGTCATCATAAGATTAAAAAAAACTACATAGAACTTCGTTCAAACTCAACAAACCATTGTTCAACATTAAAATCAATTCATGAAACTTTAAAAATGAATTAAAACATCTTAGAACTACTACAAGCTTCACCTCTTAGCCCTATCTAAAAGGTTTAGCTGACCATGCAAAGAGAAAACAGGAAAACTACTGTAAACATGAAGAACTAAAAAGAAAACTAAGTAGAGAGAGTTGTAGAACTCCAAATCAGACTTTCTCCGCCTCCCAATGCAATAGATCTCTTCTAGGTTAGGTTAGGAATGAAGCGGAGGTGTCCTTTTGTAGGCTTTAGGCCCCAGTAACGAAGAACCTTCAAGAAACCGCGTAGCTCTTACGTTTTGGTAGCAAAAATCGCAATCTAGAAATAAAAATTTCTGTTTCTAGACGTTGGTTGGCCGGCCGGACCCCCCTGTCCAGCTGATCGGAGCTTGGGTAGTAAGTTACTCAACTCTCTAGACGTTTGAATGCACAGGCCAACCCTCCAGCTGTCCGGTCGGACAGGGGGTCGGTTAGTGCAAAACTACGCCAAGCAAGTAGTCTATTTGCAGAGCACTTTGCTGACCCACTGTTGCAGTGATCAGACGGCCCATCGGTCAATATATAAAATCTGATTTTTTTCATGAATTTCTTCTCGATCTTCTGTATGTCTCTCCTCCACTTCTTGTTCTTTATTCTTTTGATCTTCAAGGCATGTAAGAAGGGTCTCTAAGGATCCAAATGACAAAGTCTCTCTCTCATTCCTACAATCACAAAACCATGCATTAGGTAGGTCTTTAAACATGTAATTCATGCATATTTAGTGATGAAATGGGGTTAGAATATGCACATTTAAGAGCTCAACACACCCCCAACCAGCATTTTGCTAGTCCAGAGCAAAACATGCATGAAACAAATCCATCCTCTATAACTCAACTCTCTCTTGGAAATATTTTTTTATAAACTCTAAAATATACAGGTATAAATATAAAAAAACAATCAATGATAGAGATTAAAATCTTAAAATCTCCAAATACCGTAAGTGTTCCACATAGAATTCCCACCAATTGATTGAATAATAGAAGATTTAGAACAAATGTGGCTTAGTGTGCAAAGTGAATGCTCATTTCATGAACTTTAAGGATTACTTTCTTCATAAATTAATCAAACTGAAATCCAAAGTGTACAGATCAACAACAAGCCTCTGGCAAGAATTTGCCTTACCGTTCCTTCAACGATTTTCACACTACTTCCCATTTCTAGCTTAGGTTACGGGTAGACCTTCCCCTGGTTAGTTAATAGGTAGCCCTTTTCAGAATTTCTCAACAAATATTTAATAATAACCGAACTTCCTTTTTTTTCATATACATGAGATAGGATTTTTAGAAATTCGTATCTTTCATTCTTTTCTCTTATTTTCTCATGAACAAGGATGGACAAAATTCTTTGGCTTGGTTCCTCAACACTTTAAATCTTAGTCTAACCGATCCACAAATTAATAATCCCTTCCATTATGAAAATCGTGTAATGTGAACTAGACTCAAAATGTTCAAAATTTTTATCAATCATTCAATATGGGAATTCATATAGCAATCTATTCTATTTAAGATAATTCAAAGATTTCAAAATCACAACGCTTCATTTCTCTTCCTTTTATATTCATATTATCTAAAGTGTATAGAAATAATGTTTTCCAAGAGAGTTTTGAAATTTTAAATCATAAAAAAATTTCATAAATGATTGTTCGAAATGTACAAAATATTAGATGATGAATCTCCACCCCCCAACCAAATCTTACATTGCCCTCAATGTAACAAGATACGAATGCAATGATAACATGAGAGCAACAATAAAAATAAGGAGATTGAGGAATGAGAATACCTGAGAGAGCAAAAATTAGGATTTTACCTCCATTTAACAAACCTACTGAAAAAAATAAAGCAAAAGCAAAAATCATAATCTTAAACTACACTATACCTCCATCAGACTAGGAGATCAAGTATCCTGATACACATGATCAGTCAGAGGTTTGGACATACCTTCTGAAGGAAAGTTCTCAAAGAACGACTTTAATCGCTCACCATTTACTTTGAAGATGTTGTCGTTCCTTAGATTCAACATCTCGACAGTCCTATGTGGATAAACAATTTTGACAATGAAGGGACCGGTCCATCAAGACCTCAATTTTTTCAAAAATAAATGTAACTGAGAATTATACATAAGGACTTTTTTATTGATCGTGAAAGTCTTACGAAGGATGTTCTTATCATGAAACACCTTCGTCTTGTGTTTGTAAATTCTTGTATATAAGTTCATTCAATTGAAGCTTGCGCGGCGAGCTCGCTTTGTTAAAATCGAAATTCATCTTCTTTATTACCCAACATGCCTTATGTTCTAACTCCACAGGCAAGTGACAAGTTTTTCCATAGACAAGTCTATAAGGTGACATTCCAATGGGGGTCTTAAAAGTTATACGGTAAGCCCAAAGCGCATCGGTAAGTCGAATCGACCAATTCTTGCGATCAGGGTTTACTGTTTTCTCTAGAATGTGTTTGATTTTCCTGTTGGATATCTCAGCTTGTCTACTTGTTTGTGGGTGATAGGGCATGCTCACTTTATGAGTAACACTATATTTTTTCATTAATGCTTCAAATGGTCGGTTATAAAAGTGAGACCCTCCATCACTGATAATGACTTGAGGCATTCCAAACCAGGGAAAGAATGTTTTCTTTTAAAAATCGAATGACTATTTTATGGTTATTATTCCAGCATGGAATTGCCTCGACCCATTTTGAAACATAATAAACGGAAAGTAAAATATACAAATTTCCAATAGAAGATAGGAATTAACCCATGAAATTGATGCCCCAACAATAAAAAATTTCGATTGGTAGGATGGGATTGAGTGGCGTCATATTTCGACGGGATATTCCTCCCAATTTTTGACAAGGTTAACATGCCTTACAAAATTCATGCGTATCTTTGAACATGGTGAGCCAATAAAATCCACATTGCAGAATTTTAGCTGTGGTCTTCTTAGCTGAAAAGTGGTCACCACACGCCTGAGAATGACAGAAGGAGATGATACTATGGTGCTCATGATCCGGCACACATCTCCTTATAATATGATCGAGACAGTACTTAAATAAGTACGGGTCGTCTCACAAGAATTTTCTTACCTCGCTGAAGAACTTATTCTTATACTGCCTTTTCCAATGTGTCGGAACTATACCTGTAGCAAGATAGTTAGCAATGTCCGCATACCATGGTAATTGAGAGACTTTGAAAAGTTATTCGTCAGGGAACATGTCATTGATTGCAGTCATCTCAGGGGAATCAGTGAGGACAAGTATAGAGAGATGGTCATCCACTACGTTTTCTACTCCCTTTTTATCTCGTATTTCTGTCAAATTCCTAAAGTAAGAGAATCCATCGCAACAAGCGTGGCTTAGCATCCTTCTTAGAAATAAGGTACTTAAGCGCGGCATGATTAGTAAATATGATGATCATGGATCCAATCAAGTAGGACCTAAACTTGTCTAAAGTAAATACTACAGCTAAGACTTCCTTTTCCGTAATGGTGTAATTTGCTTGAGCCGAGTTTAAAGTTCTACTTGCATAGTAGATAACGTATGTCTTCTTCTCTTTTCTCTGGCTTAACACTTCCCCAATAGCATAATCACTGGCATGGCACATGATCTCAAAAGGAATGCTCCAATCAGGTATTTCATTATAGGAGCACATGTCAACATACATTTGAGTTTGACAAAGGCATTTTGACATTCCTCATTCCACTCGAATGAGTTTTCCTTTTGGAGGAGGTTACATAAAGGACGAGAGAGGGTACTAAAGTCCTTGATGAACCTCCTATAGAATTCGACATGTCCTAAGAGGACTGTACCTCTCGTATGCTCTTAGTTGGTGGAAGGTTATAGATAAGATCAATTTTAGCTTTGTCCACCTCGATTCCTTTGGCTGAGATAATGTGACCAAGGATTATTCCCTTTTGAACCATAAAGTGACATTTCTCCCAATTCAACATGAGGTTCTTCTCTTCACATCTTTTCAAAACAATCTTTGAGTGCATGAGGCACTCGTCAAAGTCACAACCAAATACCGAGAAGTCATCCATGAAGACTTCGAGAATTTTCTCTACCATATCAGAAAAGATGCTCAACATGCAACGCTGAAAGGTGGCAGGGGCACTACATAGTCCAAACGGCATCCTTAGATAAGCAAAAGTGCCGAATGGACATGTGAATGTTGTCTTTTCTTAGTCCTCTAGGGCGATCTCTATTTAGTTGTATCCTAAATATCCATCGAGGAAGCAAAAGTGGGAATGACTCGCTAACCTTTCTAACATTTGATCAACAAAAGGTAAAGGGAAGTGGTCTTTCCTCATGACTGTGTTTAGCTTTCGGTAGTCAATCCACATTCTCCAACCGGTAGTGACCCTGCTTGGCATGAGTTCATTGTTGGCATTGGCTACGATGGTTATTCCAGATTTATTAGGCATGACTTGAGTTAGACTCACCCATTGACTATCGGATATTGGATAAATGATACCCACATCCAATAGTTTTAACACCTCGGCCTTAACCACCTCCTTCATGTTTGGATTGAGTGTTCGCTCGCCTCAAGTGCAAGGCTGCGATGTAGTAATAAATCTCAGTAAGACCGAGGTTGATCCACAGGGAATTAGGTAAACCAATTCTACATATTCCAGCAATTCAAATCTTGGCAATTATAGAATTCAAATTCGAAAACTATTTTAAAACAGTAAAGTTATAAAATTTGTAATTTAAACGGAACTAAGGCCTCAAGGATCCACTTGTGGTAGCCCCCATGTGAATTCATTCATTCAAGCATAACATAACTAGAATTGAAGTTCTATCTCTCTTCTAGTTGGAAGATATAGCATTTAAACACAAACAATCCCCACTTAAGTCGAAGAATCAGATTCTAGTCTTAATGAAGCACGTAGAATTCAAATATGTAGCCTTCGAAGTAACGACCATGCCAATAGACTATGGTACCCTCAGGGATTACTATAATTCAAATCAAATCATTCTAAACATGATAATCTTAGAGAATTGCAAGGAACCCATGTCCGAAGCACATGAACTCTCATAAAACATCCAAAACACCAACTTTTATTCAAACTAGAACTTAAAATCTAACTTAAAGTAAAGTACTTGAATTAAAATGAATTCAACATGATTACTACCCACAAGCTTCACCTCTTAGCCATAGCTAAGAGGTTCTAGTCGAGTATTATCATGCTTCAACTAAAAACAATGGAAAACTAATTAAAAGCATAAGAAAACTAGAAAAACCCTAATTGGAGGGGTTGTGAAAGCTCCACGATGCACTCCTTCAATTCCCACAAACTTAGAATTCTTTTAAGATACCTCAGGAATGAGCTAGAGGTGCCCCTTTATAGCAAAAGATGGTTACCGACTTGGAATTGCGTAACTCCTTATGCAACTGCACAGATAGGTTCGATTGATTGGAGCTCCCTCCGATTGATCAGACTATGATATTTGACTGATCGGACGACGATCCAATTGATCGTAAAAGTGTCTAGAGAGTTGCTATTTTTGTCGCTAATTCCGATTGATCAGACATGATTCTGATTGATCGAAAACCTCTGATCGATTGATCGGAGATCCTCCGATTGATTGAAATTATATCTAGTGAGATATTCAAAATTCAATTTTTCTGGTAAGTCCGATGGGTGGTCCGATTCATTGAAGATCCATCGGAACATCCTCCGATTGATCGAGGACCTATCGGCAATCCATCGGAGCTTGCTATTTCTTCATTCCTTTTTGCATTCTCTTTGGACTTTCTTCGTCATTCTTTGGCCCGCCCTTGATCACCAATAAAAGGCTTCTAAGTGAGTCTTTTAAGTATCAATTGAGTGAAGTCTCTCTCTCTCATTCCTACATTCACAAAACATGAATTAGACGGGTCTTTTAAGCATGTAAACCATGCATATAATGTGATGTGATGGGTTAAAAAATGTATAAATTAGAGGCTCAACACACCCCAAACCAGCATTTTGCTAGTCCCGAGCAAAACAAGTGTAAAACAATCCCTTTCTCTAAAAACTCAACTCTCTCTTGGAAACTATGTTTCTATAGACCTTAAAACATATAAGTGCAAAAATCAGAAAAACTAAATGATGAGAGATTGAATTCCTAAATTTTCCAAACATAATAAGTGTTCACATAGAATCCCCACCGATTTATTGACAAATAGATGAATCTGAACATGTATGGTCTAGTGTGCATTGTACATGTTCATCTCATGACTTTCCAGGATTACCTTCCCTATAAATCAGCTAAACCAAAGATCTAAGAGTGTACAGATCAACCAATTTCTTATAACAGGAATTTGCCTTACCGTTCCTTCGACGACTTTCACACTACTTCCCATTTCCAGCTTTGGTTACGGGTACACCATCCCCTGGTTGGTAATAGGTAGCTCTTTTTGGAATTTTTCACAAATATTTAATAAATATCCATACTTTCTTTTTCCTTTCTCTTCTTTTCCACATGTATTAAATAGGATTTTTAGAAATCCATATCTTTCGTTCTTTTCTCTTGTTTTCACTTGAACAAGGATGGACAAAGTATCCCCGGCTTGGTTCCTAAACACTTCAAATCTTCAGTCTCAGCAATCTACAACTCTAGTCATCCCTTTAAATCATGAGAATCGTGTAATGTGGACTAGACTCAGAAGTGTTCAAATGTTCCATTGATCAAACAAATAGGGAGATTCACATATAAAACTATTCCATTTAAGAAAAATTAGAGATTTCAAAATCATATCAATTCATCTTTCATCCTTTCATACTCATGACATCTCAAGTATATAGAAAAAAAGTTTTTCAAAAGAGTTTTGGTGTTTCAGAAAATTGAAATTTTTCAACACAACCTTACTCGAAATGTCACAAACTACTAGATGCGAATCTCATCTCACCCCCCAACCAAATCTTGCATTGTCCTCAATGTATAAAGATATGCAATGAGCATGAACATGAGAGCAATGGTAAAATGAAAGAGAGTGAGAACGATAGTACCTGAGAAAGTCGATCATAAAAGTCTACCTCCGGTATCAAAATCTACCAAGGCAAATAAAAACAGAAAAATAAACTAAAACTAATCTACTCTATGCCTCCGTCAGACTAGGGGATCAATTATCCTCATACACAGGATCGTTCAGAATGATGGACATGTCCTCTGAATCAAATTTCTCAATGAATGGTTTAAGGCATTGTCCGTTCACTTTAAAACAGTTACCATTCACCGCATTTTCTATCTTGATAGCCCCATGAAGAAAAACTTATTTAATACTATACGAGCTGGTCCATCGAGATCTCAATTTTTTCGAAAAAAAGATGAAGTCGAGAATTGTACAAGAGCCCTTTCTAACCACCATGGAAAAATTTTCTGAAGATGTGTTTGTCATGAAAGGCCTTCATCTTACTCTTGTAAATCCTCGAGTTCTCGTAAGCATCATTTCGGATTTCGTCAAGCTCATTCAGTTGGAATTTGTGAAGCGAGCTAGTCTTGTCAATATCAAAGTTCAATGCCCGAATTGCCCAATTGGCTTTGTGTTCAAGTTCCACAGGCAAATGACAAGCTTTTCCATAGACAAGTCTATAGGGGGACATTCCAATGGGGGTCTTGTAAGTAGTACGGTAAGCCCAAAGAGCATCAACTAATCTCAGCAACCAATCTTTGCGATCCAGTCTCACTGTCTTTTCCAAAATTTGTTTGATTTTTCAATTGGAAATTTCAACTTGCCCACTTGTCTGTGGGTGGTATGGGGTACTCACTTTGTGTCTAATGTCCATATTTCTTCATTAAAGCTTTGAAGGGCCTATTATGAAAGTGAGAACCACCAGCACTTATGATGGCTCGAGGCGTTCCAAATTTGGAAAGTATGTTTTCTTTAAAGAACTTTAGAATCGTACGATGATCGTTAGTTCTACATAGAATAGCCTCTATCCACTTGGACAAATATTCTACGGTAAGCAATATGTAGACATGACCAAAAGATGAGGGGAATGGTCCCATGGAATTGATGCCCCAACAATCGAAGACTTCTAGATGTTGAATTGGGTTAAGGGGCATCATATTCTGACGGGACAATCCTCCTAACTTTTGACAGTGCTCGCATGCCTTACAAAACTCGTGGGCGTCTTTAAATAAACTAGGACAATAAAAACTACATTGCAGAATTTTTGCAGTGGTTTTCTTGGCGGAAAAATGACCACCACATGCTTGATTATGACAAAAGGAGATGATAGAATTTTGTTCATCATCAGGAACACATCTCCTAATTATTTGATCTGGGCAATATTTAAAAAGTAATGGTTCATCCCAGAAAAACCTGCGCACTTCCCTTAGAAATTTTCGTTTATCTTGCGCAGTCGAATGAGTCGGCATCACACATGTGGAAAGATAATTTGCAATATCAGCGTACCATGGTAGATGCATAGCAACAAAGAATTGCTCATTAGGGAATGAGTCCTCAATAGGTGACTCGTCAGTGGAATCGGGTAGGACTAGGCGGGATAGATGGTCCGCCACCACGTTCTCTACTCCCTTCTTATCTTTAATTTCTAAGTCAAATTCCTGAAGGAGTAGGATCCATCTAAGCAAGCAGGGTTTAGCATCCTTCTTAGAAAGAAGGTGTTTTGGTGCCGCATGATCCGTGTACATTATAACTGTGGATCTTATCAAGTACACCCTGAATTTGTCCAAAGCAAAAACAATGGCTACGAGCTCCTTCTCCGTAGTCGAGTAATTGACTTGGGCAGGATTCAAGGTCCTACTCACATAGTAAATAACGTGGGGCTTCTTGTCCTTCCTTTGTCCTAACACCGCCCCAATAGCATAATCGCTCACATCGCACATTAACTCAAAAGGGATGGACCAATCTGGTGGTTGCATAGGTTCAACATGTCTTTCAGCTTTGAAAAAGCTAATTGACATTCGGCACTCCACTCAAATTGGTTATCCTTTTGCAGAAGGTTACATAAAGGCCTAGAGATATGGCTGAAATCCTTTATGAACCTTCTGTAAAAATCGACGTGTCCAAGGAAGGACTGCACATCGTGTATGCTTTTGGGTGGTGGTAGATTGAAAATGATATCGATTTTGGCCCGGTCTACTTCTATTCAATTAGACGAGATGATATGTCCAAGGACTATTCCTCTTTGTACCATAAAATGACACTTCTCCCATTTTAAAACAAGGTTCTTCTCCTCACACCTTGTTAAGACCAAGTTCAAGTGATTGAGACACTCATCGAATGTACAAAAAAAAATAAAAAAGTCATCCATGAATACTTCGAGAAACTCACCTACCATGTCTGAGAAAATACTCAACATGCATCGTTGAAATGTGGCGGGTGCATTACATAGTCCGAATGGCATCCTTCGATATGCGAAGGTACCAAATGGGCATGTAAAGGTAGTCTTCTCTTGGTCTTCCGGGGCTATCTCAATTTGGTTGTAGCCAGAATAGCCATCAAGGAAGCAATAATAGGAGTGACCCGCTAACCTCTCTAAGATTTGATCTACAAATGGGAGAGGGAAGTGGTCCTTCCTAGTAACTGTTAAGCTCTTAAATGTGTATATTCTAACCCCATTTCATCACTAACTATGCTTGAAATACATGATTAAAGACCTAACTAATGCATGGTTTTGTGGTTGTAGGAATGAGAGAGAGAATTCATCAATTAAAGGCTTAGAGACGCTGTTTACAAGCATTGAAGATTAAAAGACCAAGCGCCAAAGGTTGGAAGAAAGAAAGCAAAGGAGAGAAGAAAGAAGTGCAGAAAATTGAACTGAAGACCGGTCGTCCGAGCAGTTGGCCATTGCCCAAGACCGGTCGTCCGAGCAGTTGGCCATTGCCCAAGACCGGTCATCCGACCGGTCCAAATACTCAATAGGAGAACTCTGCTACCAAACGTTGCTAGACCAATCATGACCGGTTGTCCGACCGATAGTCCACTAATTAGACCGGTCGTCAAATTAAAAAATTGGGTTTGAATTTTCAGAAAACTCTCTAAACTATTTTTGGCCTTTTACGACCGGTCGTCCATGAGCTCAGACCGGTCGTCTGCGTAATAGAGCTTCTTCTACAAGCTCCGAAATTTGCTGCGCAAAGTGCAGTTTTTGTGGATTTTCTCGAAGTTTCTTCCCGCCTAGGGTCCCAAACCTATAAAAGGACTCCTCTAGCTCATTCTTAAGGCATCCTAGAAGAGATATATCACAGAGGTAGGCGGCGGAAGTCGGATTCGGAGTTCTACAACTCCTCCTAGTTTGTTCTTCTAGTTTTTATGTTTTTCTTAGTTGCTTTCACGTTTCCTTGGATTATGAACAGGCTAAATCTCTTAGCTAGGGCTAAGAGGTGAAGCTTGTAGTGAATCTAAGATGTTTTAATTCGGTTGTTTTGGTTTCAAATTGGATTATTAGTGAAGAACAATGGTTTGAAGTTTGAATAAAGTTCTGAGTATTCTTTCTTAGTCTTATGATGGCTCATGGATGTTTAGAAGAATTGCTTGAGTTCTTAACCAAAGTTCTACTTTTCTGAATTTCTGAATTATGTGTGATTTTGTAAGTGATTTGAATGAAGTTTAAATCATGATCTAGTTATGCTTTGTGACAGAGTTTAATGATGATTATGATTATGATCTTAACCTATTGGAACTAGGATTGACCTATGTAATTAAGTGTGCTCAAGTCCTAACTTGAATTGAGGGAATCATATATATAAATCACACATATGACAGACTGTTTATTATAACCGCTCTATCATTCGGCTAGATAGGATTTGATTTCGATTATAGTGGAGTAATTGCGAAACCACAGCGAATTGAGCATCAAGGATTGCTACTAGTGGATCCTTGAACCCCTAGTGCTCTTTATTATTGATTACATTCAGTTTTAGTTCAAAATATCTATCTACATCCGATTCAAAATCATGTTTAGTTAGTTCTCAATTAGAAACCATTGGAAGTGTTTTGTGGGTTCCTACACAATTCCCTGTGGATCGACCTCGGTCTTACCAAGATTATTACTACATCATAACCCTACACTTGGGGAAGCGAACAGGTTTTTGGCGCCGCTGCAAGGGACTTTGACAGTTTTTCACAAAATTTCTGAAAACAGTTTCTATTTGAGATTTTTAGGAGTCCTTTACTAACTTAGTTTATTTGCTTTGTTTTGTTTTTACAGGAATTCTAGAAGTCGAAGTAGTCACTTCAAATAAGGTTTTTTTAACCCTTTTTCTTTTATTTTTCTGAGATTTGCATGCCACATTAGGTTCGGGATTTTAATAACTAACTCATTAGTGAAGGGGGGAATTGTTAAAGGGATTGATAAGAAGCTGTTGAGTGCTTATATGTGTATATTCTAACCCCATTTCATCACTAACTATGCATGGTTTTCAAGCTTAAAGACTATTCTAATGCGTGGTTTTGTGATTGAAGGAATGAGAGGAAGTTCACTTGATCAATAGCTAAAAAATTGCATTTAAGAGCTTTGGATGAAGACCCAAGGTGGGCCAAAGAAAGAAGAAAGTAAGGAGAGCGAAGAAAGAAAAAAGAAAGAAGAAAAAGGAAGAAAATAAGGGTCCGACCGGTCTTGACCGGTCGGCCAGCATCAGGAATCACTCCAGCGTCTGCTGGAGGTTATTATACAACAGTCTGACCAGTCTTGACCGGTTGGCCAGAGCCCGCCCCTCTCACCTATGCACGCTGTACACTCCACAGATAGGCTAGACCGATCGTGACCGGTCGGCCAGTGTAATTGGGCGAGATTCCAGCAGCTTCCTCGTGAAGCTCCGATTTTTTAGCGTAAGTGCGTAAGTACTACGCAAATCTGGAAGATTCTGAGGTGGTAGAGCCTCTCCACTATAAAAGGGAACCCAGGGGACGTAGCTAGGATATCCTAGAAGAGATCTACGAAGGTGGGAGGCAGCGGAAGTCGGATTCGGAGTTCCACAACTCCTCCTAGTTTGTGTTTTCTGGTTTTATGTTTTCAGTTGTTTTCATGCTTCCATGGATCATGAACGGCTAAACCTCTTAGCTAAGGCTAAGAGGTGAAGCTTGTAGTGAATCTAAGATGCTTTAATTCGTTTTGTTTTGGTTTCAAGTTGGATTTATTGAAGAACAATGGTTTATAGAAGTTTGAATAAAGTTCTAAGTAGTTTTTCTTAATCTTATGATGACTCATGGATATTTGGAAGAATTGCTTTAGTTCTTAATTATTTTGCACAGTTCTAGACCTATACGCTCTGAGGAATCGGTTTCAATACGCTCTAGACTTGGATTTCCATGTGGAACTTCAACCAAAGTTTTACCTTTTTATTCTAAGTTCTGAATTATGTGTTGATTGTATATGTGATTTGAATGAAGTTCAAATCATGATCTAATTATGCTTTGTGACAGAGTTTAATGATGATTATAATTGTGATCTTAATCTATTGGAGCTAGGATTGACTTATGCAATTGAGTGTGCTCAAGTCCTAACTTGAATTGAGGGAATCATTTAGATAATCACAAATATGATAGATTGTATGTTACAACCGCTCTATCATCCGACTAGATAGGATTTCATTTCGATTCTAGTTGTGTAATTGGGAAACCACAGCGAATTATGCATTGAGGATTGCTACTAGTGGATCCTTGGACCCCTAGTGCTCTTTTATATTGATTACATTCACTTTTAGTTTAAGAATTCTCTATACATTCAATTTTAGAAATTTGTTTGGTTAGCTCTCAATTAAAGAATATTAGAAGTAATTTTGTGAATTCCTAACAAATCCCTGAGAACGATCTCGGTCTCTACCGAATTATTACTACATCATAATCCTACACTTGGGGAAGCAAACAAGTTTTTGACACTGCTGTCGGGGATTTTTGACGGTTTTTACAAAATTTTTGAAAATAGTTTCTATTTGAGATTTTTAGGAGTCCTACTAACTTAGTTTGTTTGTTTTGTTTTGCTTTATTTGCAGGGATTCTAGGAGTCGAAGAAGTTACTTCAATTAGGTTTTTCTAACCCTTTTTAATTTTTAGTTTTCTAAGATTTGCATGCCACATTGGGTTCGGGATTTTAATAATCGACTCATTAGTGAAGGGGGAATTATTGAAGGGATTGATAAGGAACCACGTGCTAAGAGACGTTTAGACTCTCCAATTTTTTCTGATAATATGGCTAAGAATCAACCCAACCCTATGGCCAATCAAAATTTGGGCCAAACTGAAACGGGTGAGAATGAGGTTAAGAATGTTCTTCGACCTAGAACTTTACGTGATCACTTGCAACCTACAAGAGCGAGTACTCCCTCATGTATAATTTTTACAACCAATGTAGGGAATATTGATCTAAAACCGGGAGTAATCCAACTCCTTCCCAAGTTCCTTAGTTTAGACAGTGAGAGCGCATATCAACATCTTAAGGAATTTGATGAGGTGATAACCACGTTGCACTTTGCAAACGTATCTGATGATGTTGTGAGACTTAGGTTATTTCCTTTTTCTCTTGAAGAGAAGGCTAAGGCTTGGTTTCATGCATTAAGCCCAAGATCAATCAGCACATGGACTAAGATGACTAGTGTTATAGGCAAAATGGTGGAGATAAGATTTCACGTGGAATGTCCATTCGACTCTCGAGATCATCTGATCGAGAGTCGAATATTGGACAAGTGCGGGACGCCCATTCGACTCTCGAGATCATCTGATCGAGAGTCGAATATTGGACAAGTACGGAACGTCCATTCGACTCTCGAGATCACCTGATCAAGAGTCATAGATTGAAAAATACAGAGCAGCTATTCGCAAGTCCCGAGTCTTCATAACTGATAGTCAAATACGGAAAAGCTCGATCCGCGAGCATACCTTCTCACAAGTCGTTGAAAGACATTACACCCAAAATATGTATTTGGACTCGCGACCACATTTTAACCTGCGAGCAGCTTTACTACGGGCGTCTCCTTCCTTTTCGGAGGTCATGACTCCCAGCTACGGGCGTCTCCTTCCTTTTCGGAGGTCATGACTCCCAGCTACGGGCGTCTCCTTCCTTTTCGGAGGCTATGACTCCAACTATGGCTTCCGGCCGGATCCAGTCGGATTTCAAGGGATCACCATCTAGGGGTGTGATTGTTGGAATATATCATTGGGTTGGATCTGACTAAAGATAGGATCTTATCCCATGAAATCAGCGGATTCTCAGTATCGTATGCGACATCAACGGGATTTCGACATCTCACATAACAGATTGGATTGTTTCAGATCTATATAAGGGGATGGCTCCCTTGAATAGGAGGTACGTACTCATCATTCAAGCTGGGTCCCGTTTTGCTTGGCTCCTCTTCTGTGACCTAACTTAAGCGTCGGAGGGCTAACGGCTGGTCCCCAGCCACCCTTATTCGCTGTCTTGTTTCAGGTCTGGTGGTGGAAATCCCTCCCGGAGCGAAGGAAAAAAGCCGGAGGATCTCGTTACAAAATCTGACATTAACAGTTTGGCGCCGTCTGTGGGAACGACTTGATCATCAAAATCAATCGTGTTAACCACCGATCAAAATCCTTCGGTGATGCCTCCTAAAAAGACTGTTCATCCTTCAACTTCAAGGCAGGCACCACCTCCGCCCGGTGAGACGGAATTCGCACCTGCCCTCCCACCTGTTCCGGCAGATATCCCTCAAGGAGCCCCGAATATGCCATCAACAAATCCATTATTGGAGGCTTCTGGAAATCAGGATGATGTCCTACGATTCCTCGGGAACACTCTCCTAACTCTAAACGCCGGAGTTCAGGCACTGTCAAATCGACTTGATCAGCACTTCCCTGAACCGCAAAGACAACCCTCCGAAGGGTTACCGCCGCCACCTATACCAGTTGCTTCCAGGCATTCTATGGATGAACCACAGGTCCCGTCACTTGGCGGCCATCCCCCTGTGCCGTCTCCACATTCTATACATTCCAGTTCGTCTCGACAACCTCAACCGCAAGGCTCCAACGCCGAAACGTCTAGCTATACCTTGCCATGGGAAGGGGATCTCAAAAGAATCCAAGACCGTTTTGATCTCATGGAGCAGAGATACCAGGCAAATCGGCCATCTGCTGTCATGGCGGCTATACATCAATCTGAATCTCCCTTCACAAGCGAGGTCATGGAAGCCCCGTTGCCCAGAAAGTATCGAACGCCTATTATCGCTCCGTATACAGGCATTGGCGATCCTCTGGAACATCTGGAAACATATAGGTCCCTCATGGAGTTGGAGGGACATGGTTCAGAAATCATGTGTAGGGCTTTTCCCCTTACGTTGAAGGAAGCGGCTCGTACGTGGTTTCGGGAGTTAAAGCCTCTTTCCATCAGTTCCTTTTCCCAATTATCAGAGATATTTCTTTCTCAATTCATGGGAAGTATTCGCATTAAAAAGCCAGCCTCCCATCTGATGAATCTAAAACAGCAACATGGGGAGACAATAAAAGAGTTCACAGTACGGTTCACTGCCGAAGCCGTTCAAACTGAGGGTTACACTGAAGAAAAGGGTCTCACAGCCCTCATAGCTGGAATAACGAGCGAGAGGTTTAGGTTTGCCTTAGATAAGAGTCCGCCGAAAACTATGGCGGAATTTCAAGCCAAAGCTCAGAAATATATCAATGCAGAAGAAGTCGCATTGACACGCCATGGAGTACAAAGTAAGAAACGCAAGCCAGAAGGAACTTCTACAGAAAAAAAATACCATCGCGATCAGCGCGATCGATCTCCCAAGAAGCCTTACTCTGGTAAATATCATAATTACACTCCTCTTAATCGGTCTCCTGAAAAGGTTCTAATGGAGATAAAACACAAGCCATATGTGAAGTGGCCTGCAAAGATTAAATCCGATCCCGAGAAGAGAGATAAGAGTAAGTTCTGTTACTTCCACAAAGATCACGGGCATAGGACTCAGGACTGTATCTCTCTACGAGACCATATCGAAGCACTTATCCGAAAAGGCCATCTCCAGGATTATGTTGCTCGTAGAAATCGGTCACCAGAAAGGGCGAAGACCTCATCTCGCCAAAAGGAACCGTCTCAAACCGACCAAGAGGATGCTGAGCCCACAGGAGAAATTCGCACTATCGTCGGGGGTCCAGCTTGCGGGGGTGACTCTCAAGCTTCAAGAAAGGCATACGCTCGAAAGGCGTCCAAAGAACCCCAGCAGATCTATTGGCTGGAACAAACTTCCAATTCTTCGAAAGCTAGCCACCCCCCAATTTCTTTCACCCTCGAAGATGCAGCGGGAATTCATTTCCCTCATGAAGATTCCATCGTAGTCACACTGAAGGTATCAAATTATCTGACTCATCGAATTATGGTGGATACAGGTAGCTCGGCCGATATTCTGTATTTGGAGGCTTTCGACAAGATGGCACTTGTCAGAAACCTCCTCAAGCCAGTATCGACCCCTCTTGTCGGCTTTGGAGGAGAAGTGGTGACACCTGAAGGAAGTATCGATCTCCCAGTCACCTTTGGGGAGAGTCCAGCGAAGACCACCGTCTTCGTAAACTTCCTCGTCGTGGATCGAAAATCAGCATATAACGCCATCTTGGGGAGACCGTCTCTAACTAAGATTGGAGCGGCCTTGCACCCTTCATATTTATGCGTGAAATTTCCAACCCCAAATGGCATAGGGGTCGT
The DNA here is from genome assembly GCA_003013855.2 of Liriodendron chinense. Lineage (NCBI taxonomy): Eukaryota > Viridiplantae > Streptophyta > Magnoliopsida > Magnoliales > Magnoliaceae > Liriodendron > Liriodendron chinense. The sequence goes on from ML058451.1 coordinate 743,516, forward strand.
GCGAGGAAGTCAGCAGGAGGCACGGTCCTGTTACCAGATAGCCCTCCAAGATCGAAAGAAGGCTCAAGCGACACCTGTCATGGAAATAGTTCAAGGATCACCCGACGTTCTCGCCACCACGTTGGATCCAAGAGAAAGTGCTCTGAAATCAGGAACTCCAGGGGAGGAAACAGTGGCGATCCGCTTGACCGAAGACGACCAGTTCAAGATCGTGTACATCGGTTCCTCATTAAATAGTATCCACCGCGAAAATTTGATTCGTTTCCTCACTGAATACCAGGACGTGTTTGCTTGGTCTCATAAAGATATGCCGGGCATCGATCCTAATGTCATCGTACATCGTCTCAACATTGACCCAAAGCATAAACCCGTACATCAGCGTCGACGTGCTTTCACTGCAGAGAGACAAATGGCGATCAAAACTGAAGTTGAGAAGCTGCTCGCGGCAAATTTCATAAAAGAAGTTGACTACCCACAGTGGGTCGCCAACGTAGTTCTCGTCCGGAAAGCTAATGGCAAATGGAGGATGTGCGTCGATTATTCAGACTTAAACAAAGCATGTCCCAAAGATAGCTTCCCGACACCACGAATCGACCAGTTGGTCGACTCGACAGCTGGACACGCCCTCCTCAGTTTTATGGATGCTTACTCTGGTTACAACCAGATTATGATGCATCCACCTGATGGCCAACATACTGCCTTCATCACAGATCGAGGACTATATTGCTACCAGGTAATGCCGTTTGGTCTCAAAAATGCAGGGGCCACTTATCAGCGTCTTGTCAACAAAATATTCGCTGCTCAAATCGGTAGGAATATGGAAGTTTATGTTGACGATATGATTGTGAAGAGCATCGATGAAGATGACCACATTCCTGATCTTCGAGAAGCCTTTGATCTGATGAGGAAGTATCAGATGAAATTAAATCCAGAAAAATGTGCGTTTGGAGTATCTGCAGGAAAATTTCTTGGATTCATGGTTGGCCAACGCGGAATTGAGGCGAATCCAGAAAAGATTAAAGCATTGATAGAGATGAAATCCCCAGTGACTCTGAAGGACGTTCAGCGTCTAGCTGGTCGCATCGCATCATTGAACAGGTTCATCTCGCGAGCATCCGACAAGTGCCTGCCCTTTTTCAAACTCCTTCGTGCAACGGCCAAGTCTGATTGGAAGTGGACACCTCAATGTGAAGAAGCTTTTCAACAACTGAAGCAATATATGAGCACTCCCCCCATTTTATCTAAGCCTGTGGCGCATGAGCAACTCATTCTTTATTTATCTGTGTCTCCCACGGCCGTTAGTGCCGCCTTAATAAGAGAAGATTCCGGGGTACAAAGGCCCGTTTATTATATCAGTCGAGCAATGGTTGATGCAGAAACTAGGTATTCTGATTTGGAGAAACTGGCCCTAGCCTTAATCACGGCAGCTCGAAAACTGCGACCATACTTTCAAGCCCATGCCATTTTAGTACCAACAAATCATCCACTACGTCAAGTCCTTCAAAGGCCTGAGGCTTCCGGGCGCTTAACTAAATGGGCGGTCGAGATCAGCGAGCATGATATTTCATTCTGTCCTAGGACCGCAGTCAAAGGCCAGGCCGTGGCTGACTTCATCGCCGAATTTACATATTCTTCTGAAGATGGCGTCATGACCAGCGATCAACCTCCTTGGTCGCTCTTCGTGGACGGGTCGTCACGGGCCAGTGGCAGTGGAGCGGGCCTGATTTTAGTGGCTCCAGACGGGTCGCATTTTCAATACGCTCTGCGTTTCGAATCACGCGTATCCAATAATGAAGCAGAATATGAGGCCCTTATTGTTGGCCTCGAGCTAGCCATTGTCCTCGCAGTCCAGAATTTGATAATTCATAGCGACTCCCAGCTCATTGTCAACCAAGTTCTTGGCGAATTCTAAACCAAAGAAGAAAGAATGGCCTTATACAAATCTCGTGTCCTCATCCTGCTCGCCAAACTGAAGACTTACAAAATATTCCATATCCCTCGCGAGCAGAACCAACTTGCCGATTCCTTGGCAAAACTCGCTTCTGCACCAGAATCAGAACTATCACATTCGATCCCCATCGAGCACCGTCAACACTTGAGTATCGACCAAGTAACTCCTGAACAAGTTGTTTCGGTACAATCGTCTCCATGCTGGATGGATCCTATCATCCTTTATCTCAGAGATGGATACCTACCAGAAAACAAGAAAGCTGCAAGACAAATTCAGCTTCGAGCTGCCAGGTACACCTTACAAGATGGAATCTTGTTGCGAAAAAGGTTCTCCTTGCCTTATTTGAGGTGTCTTCACCCAGAAGAAGCACATCGTGTTCTAGATGAAGTACACCAGGGGGCATGTGGTAATCATCCCAGGGGGCGATCTCTAGCATATAAAGCGATGAGGCAAGGATATTATTGGCCTACTATGAAAGCAGATGCCATAGAATTTTCTAAAAAATGCGACAAGTGTCAACGATATCAACCTATACCTCGCGTACCGTCTGAGCGGATGACCCTAGTCGACAGCCCTTGGCCTTTTGCTCAGTGGGGGATCGATATCATCGGTCCCTTACCTATGGGAAAGGGACAGAATAGGTTCGCGATCGTGGCGGTTGATTATTTCACCAAATGGGCCGAGGCAGAACCATTAGCCAAAATTACTGAAAAACAAACTACTAAGTTTATATGGAGAAATATTATATGTCGCTTCGGACTTCCTCATACTATAATTACCGATAACGGAACGCAGTTCGACAACGCAGCCTTTGATGAATTTTGCGACAAATGGAAAATACGTAATCTCCGCACTTCTCCATATCATCCACAGGCGAATGGGCAGGTCGAGGCAGTGAATAAAATTATAAAGCATCATTTAAAGACCAAGCTAAGTGAATGTAAAGGGGTGTGGCCAGAACTACTTCCAGAAGTGTTATGGGCCTACAGAACCACAGCTTGTACATCAACAGGAGAAACTCCTTTCTCCTTAGCATTTGGTGTTGACGCAGTGGTACCAGTGGAAATTCAAGTGCCCTCATATCGGATCGAACAGTATGATCCCGCGAGCAATCAGGAAAATATCCGACTTCATCTCGATCTCTTGGAAGAGCGAAGAAATGCTTCCCAAGTACGAGTGGCAGCATATCAACAACGTATTGCTCGTTATCGAAATGCAAAGGTTCGACCTAGATCTTTCCAGTTCGGAGATTTGGTTCTAAGGCGAAATCTTGGAGTTCCTGTTCGTTCATTGGATCCGAATTGGGAAGGCCCGTATCGGGTTATTAGGGTTGTGCGACCCGGTACTTATTATCTTGAAGACATGCACGGGAAGCCTGTACGTCGCCCTTGGCACGTGGAGCATTTGCTAAGATACTACCCCTAGATTCGATGTGGTTTATCATAACATTTTATGAATAAAGTGAAAGATATCTTTTGGCCGCTACTCCATTTATATGGACCCGAATAGCCCTGAAGAGTGCTTATACATCCTCTTGGCCAATTGCCTACCCTTGGTAGGGCTGAAATCATTACTAGTTGGTCGCTTCTCCATTCTCATGGACCTGAACAGCCCCGAAGAGAATGAATACCATCTCTTGACCAACCTTCTGCCCTTGGTAGAATCAAAATCTCAATCGATAGATCAGTCTATCTCAACGCGGACATGGTCTCACGACCCCCGGATTGAGTCTAATTCATTTTTTCATGAGTTAGTTACTCGCGATTGGTGAGGAGGAATCGCACTCCAAAATGCGAACACCACAGCTCGTGCCCAAATTAGGGCAGCGAACGGGGTCACATCCTGATCGCGAGCAGCTTAGTTCATGCTCGAATTAAAGGGTCACATCTCTGACGAATCCATTCAAGATTAACAAGCCAAAAATGAAAGATGAAGGGAGAACAGCAACGAAACAGCAATACTTCCAAAAATATCTTTTCATTGATAATCATATGATTACATATACATGAGCGCAGATACAAGAGAAGAAAATAAAAGGAAATCAATCGCTAGGAGGAGCCACGCTCTCGACTTCAGGGCCCATTTCAGGAGCCCCTCCAGCCTGCGTGGCTTCGGTCACCTCGTTCTCGGCAGCAGCTTGCTCTTCTGCAGCGATGATGGTCGCGACTCGACCGAATTCCCCCATATCGAAGGATGGGATCATTCGTTGCACTACTCTCAGTGCAAAGTCTCGACCAGCATCGTATGACTCATATCGTTCATCGTCATACAGCTGCGAAGTCCGGAACTCGGAAACTGCCCGAGTACCTTCCTCCGAGAGCATTTTTACAAGGGCGACTCTCTCCTCGTCCCAGTGGATCGAGTCGTCCTTAAGCTGCGCAAGAGCGGTGCGCTCCCTAGTCAAGTTGTCGTATGCCTCCTTGAGCTGCGACCTGGCTCCCGCGAATTGCTCCTCTAATGAGATCTTGTCCTGTCGGAAGATCTCCCTCTCTCTCTCTGCCTTCTCCTTCAGACCCGTGAGCTTCACGTAGTCTGAGTCCAAGGCCTGATACCTGTCGGTCAGGACTTGGATCTTCTCAATGAGGATCTTTTTCTCCTCATCTCTCTTCGAGATCACTGCCTCACGAGCCTTGAGCAGTTGATCTCTTCCTTGAACTGCCTTTTCCAAGGCAGTCCTCTTTCCCTCAGCCTCCTCTATCGTGCGACGGGCGGCAACGATATCACGCCTCGTTCGCAGAATCAGATCTAAACCCTGCACAGAGATGAAAAGTATAAGATTTCTGGAATGTATCAACAGGTCGAAACAGATCTTGACAGTCTTACCTGAACCATCCTCATCCCCGCTTCAAGGATAAGGTTCTCAGGGCTTGGCTCGGGGAGAGAGCCGAAGGCGTGAGGCGGAACGTTCTCGAACAAGAACTTGCACACAGGGTGGAGGTGGCGTGGAATCGAGTACGTCCCGCTCCCAGACGGTTGGGCAACGACCAAACCGGTCTGCTCGCGAGGCGGAGGCATGGACTCGCGAGCAGGTCCCTGCTCGGCAGTTGGGACCAGTTCCCGAGCAGGAGTTGACTCTTGAGGCTCTACCTGCTCTCGAGCCTCTTCAGCTGGGGGGCAGCTGGACCCCACCCCATCTGGGGAATTGTCTGCAATGTTGATCACTGGTGGCCCAGGTGCGACCACCAGTGAAGGGATAGTGGGCCCAGCTGGGGCCCCCTCCATGCTCGCTGGAAGGGCAGACTGATCGCTGCCCGCGCGGATGGAAGATTGAGACGGTTCGGCAGGGGCTCTCTTCTGCCTTTTGGAACCTGTGCCCTTCAGACGGGGCAGTAGGCCTCTCTTCTCTCCGGCCTTCGTCATTTCGACTTCTCTCCTGGATATGAGGCCTGCTGCTGCAAGTCGCGAAGGAGATAAGCAAGCCTCGATATGCCTATCTCCGACAGGCACCTTATACACTCTGACGATCTTCTCGTTGATCCCACCCTTCAAATTCGGTTTCCGCAAAGCTGGGATACCTGCGAGCACAAATCATGGTCAAAGCGAAACCCTAAAATTTATTCTAAGGAAACTGCACAATACGGGATTGTCTACCTTCACAGAAAAACCGGGTCACTCCTGGACCCCTGGAGGAGGCAGACTCCCAGCTCCCGGAAGCATAGAACCACCGCTTCCTCCAGCCGGGATAGTTCGAGGAGGGCTTACCCAACACGAAGTTATCCCGGTGCCAGTAACATAAATAATACCAGCCTTCGCTGGATGGAGCTTTCTTCAGGCGGAACATACGGAGGAACTCCTTCGCCGTGAGTTCCCCGTTGCCAGCCTGAGCCCAAAGGGCAAAGGAGCCCAACACCACCCTCCACCCGTTCACAATAAGTTGCCCAGGGGCAATCTTGTAACTTCGTAATACATCGCGAACAAAGGGATGGAGGGGAAGGCGTACCCCCAAGATGAGCTGGTACTCGTAAAATGCTACGCATCCTGGGGGGGGGGGAGTCGGGTGTTTCTCCACCTCCGGGCAAGCGGAGAGTTACAGAGGCAGGGATTTGGTATCTCTCCCGGAGCTCAGCCAGCCGGTCCTCCGATAAAACGGAAGGGTACCCGGCTGCTGTGTATCTCCCCGCCGAAACCCTTGCACTGCTGGAGGCAGAGGACTCCGGAGTGGCATCGCCAAGGGGGACAGTGGTCTCGTCAGAGTTCCCAGCCATGGGGAGATGAAAATAAAAGAAGAAGAAAAAGGAAGTAATACCAAGAAAAAGAAAGATTGAGCACCGGAGGAAGAAGAAGAATGGAAAGGAAGGGTTGCAGGATTCTTTCGAAAAAACTTCTGTAGAAACTCAAAGAAATGGCGGACTCCGTATATTTATAGACAATCATTCCGCCGTATCTGATGGCACGTGGCAGTCCCTTGTTGGACACAGCGCTCGAGCAGGCACGCCCATTAACTCCTCAAACACGTGGCGAGCGCCCCTTCATTTCCCATCAGCGAAAAGGCTGCGAAAAGCTGGCGCTCATTAATTTCAGCCCATCATGAGGGGTGTCATTCTCGATGAAGGTAGCGAGCGGTTTCGTGTGATAGTGAGCTAAGTCCTTTCCTTAAGAATTCTTGACGGCAAGGACTTGGGGGGCATCTGTTATAGGCAAAATGGTGGAGATAAGATTTCACGTGGAATGTCCATTCGACTCTCGAGATCATCTGATCGAGAGTCGAATATTGGACAAGTGCGGGACGCCCATTCGACTCTCGAGATCATCTGATCGAGAGTCGAATATTGGACAAGTACGGAACGTCCATTCGACTCTCGAGATCACCTGATCAAGAGTCATAGATTGAAAAATACAGAGCAGCTATTCGCAAGTCCCGAGTCTTCATAACTGATAGTCAAATACGGAAAAGCTCGATCCGCGAGCATACCTTCTCACAAGTCGTTGAAAGACATTACACCCAAAATATGTATTTGGACTCACGACCACATTTTAACCTGCGAGCAGCTTTACTACGGGCGTCTCCTTCCTTTTCGGAGGTCATGACTCCCAGCTACGGGCGTCTCCTTCCTTTTCGGAGGCTATGACTCCAACTATGGCTTCCGGCCGGATCCAGTCGGATTTCAAGGGATCACCATCTAGGGGTGTGATTGTTGGAATATATCATTGGGTTGGATCTGACTAAAGATAGGATCTTATCCCATGAAATCAGCGGATTCTCAGTATCGTATGCGACATCAACGGGATTTCGACATCTCACATAACAGATTGGATTGTTTCAGATCTATATAAGGGGATGGCTCCCTTGAATAGGAGGTACGTACTCATCATTCAAGCTGGGTCCCGTTTTGCTTGGCTCCTCTTCTGTGACCTAACTTAAGCGTCGGAGGGCTAACGGCTGGTCCCCAGCCACCCTTATTCGCTGTCTTGTTTCAGGTCTGGTGGTGGAAATCCCTCCCGGAGCGAAGGAAAAAAGCCGGAGGATCTCGTTACAAAATCTGACATTAACAACTAGGGAATTCATTAAAAAGTTTTTCCTTACTCATAAAACAAACATGTTGAGGCGCCTAATCATGAATTTTGCCCAAAAAGAGGATGAGACCTTCTTCCAATGTTAGGAGAGGTTCAAAGACTTATTGAACACATGCCCACATCATGGCTACGAAATTTGGCAGGTAATAAGCTTTTTCTATGAAGGATTGACTTCACTCATGCGCCAATTCGTAGAGATGATGTGCAATGGAGAATTCATGAATAAGGAAGCCGAGGAAGCATGGGACTATTTTGATATCTTAACCGAGAATGCACAATCTTGGGATACAACTAAACCAGCAAATTCCAAGATAAGCCAACAAAGAGAAAAGGGAGGAATCTATGTCCTCTCCGAAAAAGACAACATAAGTGCACGCGTAGCTAGCCTCACAAGAAAAGTTGAGGCCATGGAATTAGGGAAGGGAGAAAAGACTAAGGAAGTTGAGAATATTTGTGGGATTTGTTCCGGTAACCAACATGCAACACTGGATTGTCCTACAATCTCTGCATTCCAGGAAGTTCTACAAGAACAATCAAATGCCATAAATAATTATCAACGACCATTTAGCAATCCAAACTCCAACACGTATAATTCTGGTTGGAGGAACCATCCCAATTTCAATTGGAGGAATGGGCCATCAGAGAATGCAAACAATAACCCAAAAGCTACGCTTGAGGAAATAGTGGGTACATCGTCTCGGCCCAAGTTGAGTACAATAAGATTAATTCTTACAAAATCGATGGGTTCATGTAAGAACAACTAAAATTCAACCAAAATTCATCTCAAGCCATCAACGATTTGAAAACTTCAATGACTAGAGTTAAATCTCATCTTAGTGCTAGGGAGAAAGGCACACTTCCTGCCTAACCTCTCCCTAACCCAAGGACCCAATTTGAGATACAAGACCTCAACCCATCCTCCCAAAATACGGAGCATGTTCAAGCTATCACCACTTTGAGGAGTGGCAAGATAATTGATAAATCCAATCCGGTGAAGGCCTCAAAGCCTAATGATCCAGAAATCGCCAATAAGGATGATATCTCGAACAACACTCCACATGAGAAAGAACCGAAAAGGCAATACAAGTCAGTTGCCCCGTTTCCCCAAAGGTTGATTTCACCCAAACCTTTAGACAAAAACCTGAAAATTTTAGAGGTTTTTAAGCAAGTGAAGATCAACATTCCGTTGTTGGATGCTACAAAAAAAAATACCATCCTATGCCAAATTTCTAAAGGAATTGTGTACAGTCAAAAGGAAACACAATGTTCACAACAAAGTACTTTTGACTAAGAATTTGAGCGCCATTATCAAACAAGAGGTGCCCCAAAAATACAAGGATTTGAGTAGTCCTACTATCTCATGCATCATAGGTGACTACCGGATCAAACAAGCTTTACTCGACCTTGGGGCAAGTGTTAACCTCATCCTATACTCAATCTATGAACAACTTGGGTTAGGTGAATTAAAACCCACTAAAACCACACTTCAACTCACTGATAGATCTATTCGTATACCGAGAGGGATGATTGAAGATGTCCTTGTCCAAGTCAATAAATTCTACTATCCAGTAGATTTTATTGTCTTAGATACACATCCTGTGATGGGAACCGGTGCTCAAATTCCTGTAATACTTGGCCGCCTTTCTTAGCTACTTCAAATTCAATTATCAATTGTAGAAACTGGCTTGTACAAATGTCCTTTGGAAATATGACACTCGAGCTGAATATTTTTTATTTATGCAAACAACCACGGGATGTTGATGACGAGGTCCAAGAAATTAATCTGATTGAATCATTCGTAGAAGACAAATCCCTCCTGACATTCTATTCCGATCCCTTGGAGGCATGCTTGGCCTATTCTCATGAGATTAATGATGACATGATAAGAGAGATGGATGCCATTTTAGATTCTATACCAATACTTGATAATAAAAGATGGAAGACACCATTTGAGCCTTTGTCCTTAAGCGAGAACAAGCCTCTTACATCTAATATCAAGACACCGAAGCTCGACCTAAAACCATTACCCACTAACTTGAAATATGTTTATCTAGGTCGAGATGAGACATATCCGGTGGTGATTTCTTCCCACTTGGATGAGGAACAAGAGAGTAGGCTGATAGCCACTTTAATAGAGCATAAAAGTGCCATTGGATGGTCAATTGCAAATCTCAAAGGCATAGATCCTCTGATTTGTACTCATCGCATACACCTTGAGGAGAATGGCAAGACATCTAGGCAACCACAAAGACGCCTCAATCCAAACATGAAAGAGGTGGTTAAGGCCGAGGTGTTGAAACTATTGGATGTGGGTATCATTTACCCAATATCTGATAGTCAATGGGTGAGTCCAACTCAAGTGATGCCCAAGAAATCTGAAATAACCATTGTAACCAATGCCAATAATGAACTCGTGCAAACCAGAGTCACTACCGGTTGGAGAATATGCATTGACTACAAGAAGCTAAACACAGTTACAAGGAAAGACCACTTCCCTTACCATTTGTTGATCAAATTTTAGAAAGGTTGGCAGGTCATTCCCACTTTTGCTTCCTTGATGGGTATTCAGGATATAACCAAATAGAGATCGCCCTAGAAGACCAAGAGAAGACAATATTCACTTGTCCATTCGGCACTTTTGCCTATCGAAGGATGCCGTTTGGACTATGTAATGCCCCTGCCACTTTTCAGTGTTGTATGTTGAGTATTTTTTCTGATATGGTGGGAACGATTCTTGAAGTCTTCATAGACGATTTCTCTGTATTTGGTTGTAACTTTGATGAGTGTCTTGTGCACTTAAAAACTGTTTTAAAAAATGTGAAGACAATAACCTTGTGTTGAATTGGGAGAAATGTCATTTTATGGTTCAAAAAGGAATTGTCCTTGATCACATCATCTCACAAAATGGAATTGAGGTGGACAAGGTTAAAATCGATCTTATCTCAAACCTTCCTTCCCCCAAATGTGTACGAGATGTGCGGTCCTTTTTAGGACATGCTGGATTCTATAGATGATTCATAAAGGACTTTAGTTCACTCTCTCGTCCTTTATGTAACCTCCTTCAAAAGGAAAACTCATTCGAGTGGAATAAGGATTGTTAAAATGCCTTTGACAAACTTAAAGGCATGTTGACATGTGCTCCCACAATGCAACTACCTTATTGGAGCCTTCCTTTTGAAATCATGTGTGATGCAAGCGACTGCGCTATTGGGGCTGTGTTAGGCCAAAGAAAAGAGAAGAAGCCTTGCGCCATCTACTACACAAGTAGAACCTTAAACTCGGCTCAAGCAAACTACACTACTACAGAAAAAGAACTTTGAGCCATAGTTTTTGATTTGGACAAGTTTAGGTCCTACTTGATCGGATCCAAGATCATCATATTCACCGACCATGCAGCGCTTAAGTACCTTCTCTCTAAGAAGGATGCTAAACCACGCTTATTAAGATGGATCCTCCTACTCCAAGAATTTGACATAGAAATACGTGATAAGAAAGGAGTAGAAAACATAGTTGCTGACCATCTTTCTAGACTTGTTCTCACTGATTCCCCTGAGACGACCGCGATTAATGACATGTTCCCAGATGAACAACTTTTTAAAGTCTCCCAATTTCCATGGTATGCGGACATTGCTAACTATCTTGCTACAGGTACAATTCCGACACATTGGAAAAAGCAAGATAAGGATAAGTTCTTCAACGAGGTGAGAAAATTCCTAGGGGACGACCCGTACTTATTCAAGTATTATCTCTATTAAATCATAAGGAGACGTGTGCCGGATGATGAATAACAAAGTATCATCTCCTTTTTGTCATTTTTAGGCGTGTGGTGGCCACTTTTCGGCTAAAAAGATCATAGCTAAAATTCTGCAATGTGGGTTTTATTAGCCCACCATGTTCAAAGACACTCATGACTTTTGTAAAACATGTGAGCCTTATCAAAAATTAGGAGGAATCTCCTGTAGAAATATGATACCACTCAATCCCATCTTACCAATCGAAATTTTTTATTGTTGGGGAATCGATTTCATGGGTCCATTTCCATCTTCTTTTGGAAATCTATATATCTTGCTTGTTGTCGACTATGTTTCAAAATGGGTCGAGGTGATTCCATGCCGGAACAATGACCATAAAACAGTCATTCATTTCTTAAAAGAAAATATCATTTTTACGGTTTGGAACACCTCGAGTCATTATAAGTGATGGTGATTCCATTTTTGTAACCGCCCGTTTGAAGCTTTAATGAAAAAATATGGCGTCAATCACAAGGTGAGCACTCCCTATCACCCACAAACAAGTGGACAATCTAAGATATCTAACAGGGAAGTTAACCATATTTTGGAGAAAACAGTGAACCCCGATCGCAAAGATTGGTCGCTTCGACTCACCGATGCACTCTGGGCTTACCGTACCGCTTTCAAGAGCCCCATTGGAATGTCTCCCTATAGACTTGTCTATGGGAAAGTTTGTCACTTGCCCGTGGAGTTTGAACATAGGGCATATTGGGCACTAAAGAAGATGAATTTTGATTCTGAGAAGGCAAGCTTGTTGCGCAAACTTCAATTAAATGAACTTGCGGAACTCCGGAACGAGGGTTATGAAAATGCAAGAATTTACAAGGACAAGATGAAGGTGTTCCATGATAGGAACATCCTTCGTAAGACCTTCACGATCAATCAAAAGGTTCTTATGTATAATTCTCGGTTACATTTATTCCTGGAGAAATTGAAGTCTCGATGGACCGGTCCTTTCATTGTGAAAACCATTTATCCATATGGGACCGTCGAGTTGTTGAATCCAAGGAACGGTAATATCTTCAAAGCAAATGGTCAATGCCTAAAGTCGTTCTTTGAGAATTTTTCTTCAGAAGGTATGTCCATACCTCTTACCGATCCTGTGTATCAGGATATTTGATCTCCTAGTCTGATGGAGGTATAGAGTAGTTAGGATTAGGATTGTGTTGCTTTTGGTTTGGCTTTTCATAGGTTTCTTAGTAGGAGGTTGAATTCCAATTTTATTCCCTCAGGTACTCTCATTCCTCACTCCCTTTATTTTATAATTGCTCTCATGTTTTGCCTATTGCATATCTTTTACATTGAGGACAATGCAAGATTTGGTTGGGGGTTTGGGATCACTAGGATGAATCTAGTGTTTTGTAACATCTCGAGCAACATGAAGAAGATTTTTCAGATTTTTTTTCTAAAAATTCAAAACTCTATTAGACAACTTTGTTTCTATGCATTTGGGATAGTGTAAGTATAAGAAAAAGAGAGGCGAAGTGAGTGATGTTGAATATTTTAAACATTCTTTTAGGTACTAGTCTTGTATGTGAATTTCCCTAATTTTATGAATGATAGAACTTTTGAACACTTTTACACCTAGTTCACTTCACAGGATTCTCATGTTTTGAAAGGATTATTAGATTTATGGATTAGCTAAGTTTGGATTCGAGGTGTTGAGAAACCAAACCAGGGTACTTTGTCCATCCTTGTCCATGGGAAAATAACGAAAGATATGGATTTCTAAAAATCTTGTCTAATGAAAAAGAAAACGGAAAGGAATGATGAAAATATGAGAATGATGGAGAATATGGTGCAAAATTCCGAAAAGGGCTACCTATTACCAACCGAGGGATGGTCTACCTGTAACCAAAGCCAGAAATGGGAAGTAGTGTGAAAGCCGTCGAAAGGACGGTAAGGCAAATTCCTGTCAAAGGCTTGTTGTTGATCAGTGCACCTTGAACTCCATAACTTAGCTGAATTATGAAGAAAAAAATCACGAGGAAAGACCACTTCCCCTTACCGTTTGTTGATCAAATTTTATAAAGGTTGGCGGGTCATTCCCATTTTTGCTTCCTTGATGGGTTTTCAGGGTATAACTAAATAGAGATCGCCCTAAAGGACCAAGAGAAGACAACATTCACATGTCCATTCAGCACTTTTTCCTATCGAAGGATGTCGTTTAAACTATGCAATGCCCCTACCACATTTCAGCGTTGTATGTTGAGTATTTTTTCTGATATGGTGGAGACGATTCTCGAAGTCTTCATGGACAATTTCTCAGTATTTAGTTGTAACTTTGATGAGTGCCTTATGCACTTAAAAAATGTTTTGAAAAGATGTGAAGAAAAGAAGCTCGTGTTGAATTGGGAGAAATGTCACTTCGTGGTTCAAAAAGGAATCGTCATTGGTCACATCATCTCACAAAGTGGAATCGAGGTGGATAAGGCTAAAATCAATCTTATTTCTAACCTTCCACCACCCAAGAGCGAACGAGATGTGCTGTCCTTTTTAGGACACGCTGGATTCTATAAATGGTTCATAAAGGACTTTAGTTCACTCTCTCGTCCTTTATGTAACCTTCTTAAAAAGGAAAACCCATTCGAGGGGAATCAGGATTGTCAAAATGCTTTTGAAAAACTTAAAAGCATGTTGACATGTGCTCCCACAATACGACCACCTGATTGGAGCCTTCCTTTTGAAATTATGTGTGATGCAAGCGACTACGCTATTAGGGCTGTGTTAGGTCAAAGAAAAGAGAAGAAGTCATGCGTCATCTACCATGCAAGTAGAACCTTAAACTCAGCCCAAGCAAACTACACTACTACAGAAAAAGAACTTTTAGTCGTAGTTTTTGCTTTAGACAAGTTTAGGTCCTACTTGATCGGATCCAAAATCATCATATTCACCGACCATGCCCGCTTAAGTACCTTCTCTCTAAGAAGGATGCTAAGCCGCTGCTTGTTAAGATGGATCCTCCTACTCTAAGAATTTAACATCGAAATACGAGATAAAAATGGAGTAGAAAACGTTGTGGCTGACCATCTCTCTAGACTTGCTCTTACCGATTCCCCTGAGACAACCGCGATCAATGACATGTTTCTTGATGAATAATTTTTTAAAATCTCACAATTGCCATGGTATGCGGACATTGCTAACTATCTTGCTACAGGTATAATTCCGACACAATGGAAAAAGCAAGATAAGGATAAATGCTTCAGCGAGGTGAGGAAATTCTTGTAGGACGACCCGTACTTATTCAAGTATTGTCTTGATCGAATTACAAGGAGATGTGTGCCGGATGATGAACAACACATTATCATCTCCTTTTGTCATTCATAGGCTTGTGGTGGCCACTTTTCGGCTAAGAAAACCACAGCCAAAATTCTGCAATATGGGTTTTATTGGCCCACCATGTTCAAAGATACCCATGAGTTTTGTAAAACGTGTGAGCCTTGTCAGAAATTGGGAGGAATATCCCGTAGAAATATGATGCCACTCAATCCCATCTTACCAATTGAAATTTTTTATTGTTGGGGCATCGATTTCATGGGTCCATTCCCATCTTCTTTTAAAAATTTATATATTTTGCTTGCTGTCGATTATGTTTCAAAATGGGTTGAGAAGATTCCATGCCGGAATAATAACCATAAAATAGTCATTAGATTCTTAAAAGAAAACATTCTTTCCCAGTTTGGAACTCCTCGACTCATTATCAGTAATGGAGGGTCTCACTTTTATAATCAACCATTTGAAGCTTTAATAAAGAAATATGGTGTCAATCATAAAGTGAGCACTGCTTATCACCTACAAACAAGTGGACAAGCTGAAATATCCAATAGAGAAATCAAACATGTCTTAGAAAAAACAGTGAACCCCGATCGCAAGGATTGGTCACTTTGACTTATAGATGCGCTCTGGGCTTACCGTACAGCTTTCAAGACCCCCATTGGAATGTTTCCCTGTAGACTTGTCTATGGAAAAGCTTGTCACTTGCTTGTGGAGTTGGAACATAAGGCATATTGGGCTATAAAAAAATGAATTTTGATTCTGACAAAGCAAGCTCATTGTGCAAACTTCAATTGAATGAACTTGCGGAACTCTGAAACAAGGCATATGAAAATGCAAGAATTTATAAGGACAAGACGAAGGTGTTCCATGATAAGAACTTCCTTCGTAAGACCTTCACGATTAATGAAAAGGTTCTTATGTATAATTCTCGGCTACATTTATTTCTGAGAAAATTGAAGTCTCGATGGACCGGTCCCTTCATTGTGTAAACTTTTATCCTTATGGGACTATCGAGTTGTTGAATCCAAGGAACGGCAACATCTTTAAAGTGAATAGTCAGCGTTTAAAGCCGTTCTTGAGAACTTTCCCTTAGAAGTTATGTCCATACCTCTGATTGATCTTGTGTATCAGGATATTTGACCTCCTAGTCTGATGGAGGTATAGAATTGTTAGGATTAGGATTTGTTGCTTTTGGTTTGTTTTTCCATAGGTTTGTTAGAAGGAGGTAGAATTCCAGTTTTTGTTCTCTCAGGTACTCTCATTCCTCACTCCCTTTATTTTATAATTGCTCTCATGTTTTGCTATTTGCATATCTTTTACATTGAAGATAATACAAAATTTGGTTGGGGGGTGTGGGATCACTATGATGAATCTAGTGCTTTGTAACATCTCGAGTAATATGAAGAACATTTTTCATATTCAAAGCTCGAACTCCATTAGAAAACTTTGTTATCTATGCATTCGGGATGGTGAAAATACAAGAAAAAGAAACGCGAAGTGAGTGATGTTGAATACTTTGAAAAATCTCTAAGGTACTAGTCTTGTATGTGAATTGCCCTATTTTTATGATTGCTAGAAATTTTGAACACTTTTACACCTAGTTCATATTACACGAGTGGCATCACAAGCCCAGCGTCCAGTGGATGCTGGGTACTCCCAGCGTCAGAGATGCTGAGCCCCTCTTCTTTCTCTTTTTTTTTTAATTTTTTTTCATGGTTTTAGTCCTGTGGGGCCCACAAGGGGACGATCCACTCCATATATCAGATTCCCCAGCTCGTGGGGGACCCAATGAGCCCTATATTGGGTGTATGATATGGCCCACAGACATCAAGGTGGGCCAAACAAATTCACAGCAGTAGGCTTCCTTTTTCCCCACTGTTTCATGTGGTGCGGTCCGCTTAAGATTTGGATCTGGTTCATATTCGGGCCCTGGCCCTAAAATGATTTGGGAAAACAAATGGACGATGTGGATACAGCATAAACATCAAGGTGGGTCCCACGAGTGGGGACCCTACTCACCATCCCAGCCTTACTGATGATGGACAGTTCCAGTGTCCCTGACGCTGTGAACGTCCAGCATCCACATTTTTTTTTCTATATATATAACAAGTGGGGCCCACATGAATGCGATCCACTCCGTCTATCGGATTCTTCAGCTCATGGGGAACCCATAGAGCCCTATATTGGGCAGGTGATTTGGTCCTAGAAGCATCACGGTGGGCCAGGGAAGTTTCAATGGTGGACATCATTATCTCCACTATTTTCTATGGTGTGGTCCACCTGATATCTGAATCTGCTTCATTTTTGGCATTTAGTCCTAAAACGGGCTGGAGAAACAGATGGACGGTGAAGATTGAATACATGCATCAAGGTGGGTCCCACGAGTGGGCGCCAAGGTCAACGTCCAAACAAGGCTTTAGCGCAGGCGCTGCTGGGCAAGCAGCGTCCTCTGGACGCTGCCTGTCCAGCGGCCAAACCTTCTTCTTCCTTTTTTTTTATATATATAATATAATAATTATTATTATTATTATCTGAGTTGTGGGGCCCATTCATGGATGATCCAATCCATCCATCTGATTGTCCATCACAAGGTGGGTCCAAAAAAAGAAGAAAATGAAAGGCAATAAGAAAATGAGGAGTTTATGTCCCCCCCTTGCACTCACAATGATGGTTGGACGGTTGGATTGACGATTGGACGGTCCGGATGATGGTTGGGGCCGTCCAAGCTTTGATCCCCTCCTTCAATTCCTATAATCTCTCTTTTCTCTCTTCTAATCTCACTCAAATCTCTCTTCAAATCCTCTCAAATCTCTCAAATCTCTTTCTTCTCTCTCTCTCTGTCTCTGTCTCTCTCTCTCTCTCTCAAATCTCTTTCTCTTTCTCTCTCATTTCTTTACAAATGGAAATGAGAAGGCCCCCCCTTCCTACGTATGGTATTGTATGGGTAGAGAGGAGGGAGCATAGGGTGATGATGGCTAGCATGGGAGAGGGCATGGGAGGTATGGGTTGTGTTGACTTTGTAGGTGAGAGAGTGATGGGGTGGGTATGGTGTGTGTAGACTAGGGTGATGAGAGGGTTATGGGTGAGGGTGATGGTGATTGATTTAACATTTTCTTGGGATTGTGCAAGTGGGGCCCATGCCAAACGCACTTTGCGTGGCCCACCTCGGATTGCGCAAATGATTGCAACTTTCACACCTGGGTATCGCAATGGGGCGTGCCACGAGGCGTTGGAATCGCAGCGCCTACGCGGTCGCCGGGGTATAGGTCTTGGGTCGATGCGGTACTAAAATAGGGTCGTGATCAAAGCTCGCTAATATGGTCCATCCGGGACGTACCGGCACCGAAAATTAAGCGTACGGAGGACAAATCAGGGTAGGGGTCTTGTAACTCTCCCCTCCTAACAAAAATTTCAGTCCTCGAAATTTACAATACAAACCCAAACTAGCCGAAGATCACAAGAAAAAAGGAAATCACATCACTATACGTATATCAAACGAAAAGCAATCATACAGATACAATCAATCATCGAAAAGATGAGGATAAGACTGGCGAATCTCTGCCTCTCGATCCCACGACGTCTTGTCTGTGCTATGATGACTCCACTGGACCTTCACTAAAGGAATGACCTTGGTTTGGAGGACCTACTCCTTCCAGTCAAGGATACGAACCGGCTGCTCAACGTAAGAAGCATCCTCACGAACCTCCAACGGTTGCCAATCTATCACAGGAACCACATCTAACCCACACTTCCGTAGTATAGAAACATGAAAAACATTGTGAACGCCAGACAACTGAAGTGGCAAGGCAAGCTGATAGGCCACGGCGCCAACGCACCCAGTGATCTCGAAGAGTCCAAAGAATCTCGGGGCAAGCTTCCCCTTGACTCCAAAATGAACCACGCCCTTCATGGGTAAGACCCTAAGATACACATGATCCCCAATGGAAAACTCTAGGGGATGACGCCGACAATCTGCAAAACTCTTCTGTCAACTCTGAGCTGTGCACATCCTCTGCCTAATGATATCAATAGTCTCTGATGTCCTCTGCACAAGCTCGGGACCTAGGAGACGACGCTCTCCAACCTTGGTCCAACAACTAGGAGACCTAAAAGGTCTACCATATAACGCTTCAAAAGGAGCCATACCGATAGTCGCCTAGTAGCTGTTATTGTATGCAAACTTAGCCAAACGCAGGTGTTTATCCCAACTACCTGAGAAATCCAACACGCAAGCTTGAAGCATGTCCTCAAGGATCTGGTTGACCCTCTCGGTCTGTCCATCAGTCTAAGGATGATATTCGGTGCTGAACTTCAAGGCAGGTCCCATCGTCTTCTGAAAACTCCTCCAAAACTGCGACGTAAACCTCGGATCTCGGTCAGAAACGATAACCTTGCAGTCTCACAATCTCCTCGATAAACAATTCTGCAAGTCGGTCCAATGGCCAGGTCGCATGTATCGCAAGAAAATGTGCTGACTTCGTCAGACGATCGTCAACAACCCAGATGGCGTCGTGATTGCTCTGAGTCCTCGGTAAGCCCATAATGAAGTCTGTGGTCACGTGCTCCCATTTCCACAACAGGACACTCAACCGCTGCAAGGGACCTGGAGGTTTGCGATGATCGGCCTTGACACGCTGGCAAGTGTCACACTCAGCCATAAAACTGGCAATCTGATGCTTAATTCCGGCCCAGAAATACTGTCTCCTCATATCGCGGTACATCTTGGTAGAGCCTAGGTGAATCGTGAACCTCGATCGATGTGCCTCATCCATAAGATCTCTGCGCAACTGAGGAATATCTGGGACACACAACCGCCCCTGAAACAAAGTCCACCATCTGACCCAATCTGCCAATCTGTCTGACCCTCTGACTTAGCCTTTGCTCGATAATCCTGCAACGTCTGATCGGCCTGCTGAGCCTTGATCACCCTAGAAACAAGAGAGGGTTGAATCGACAAGCTCGATAACTGCGCGATAGAAGACTGCAGGCTCGGCTCAAAATCATACTCAGCAACATCCTCGAGCATCCTCCACTCCCGGACCATCATATGCACGGCTAAGGGCATCAGCCACCACGTTGGCCTTGCCAGGGTGGTACTGAAGATTAAAATCATAATCCTTCAGGAGCTCCATCCAGCGTCTCTGCCTCATGTTCAACTCGACTGTGAGAAGAGGTACTTCAGGCTCTTGTGGTCGGAAAAGAGCTCGAACCTGACCCCATAAAGATAGTGCCTCCACACCTTCAGTGCGAAGACTACCGCTGCTAGTTCCAGATCATGTGTGGGGTAGTTTTGCTCATGGACCTTGAGCTGGCGAGACGCAAAGGCCATGAGTCTACCATGCTGCATCAAGACAGCACCCAAACCAATATGCGAGGCATCTGTAAAAACCACGAATCCTTCACTCCCGGAGGGAAGAGTGAGGACTGGTGTAGAAGTAAGAGGGTCCTTCAGTTCTACAAATGCTCGCTCACAAGCATCACTCCAAACGAATTCAGCGCCCTTCTGGGTCAACCTGGTCAGCGAGACTGCAATACTGGAGAAGCCCTCGATGAAACGACAATAGTAACCTGCTAACCCAAGGAAACTCCGAATTTCGGACGTGTTCGTGGGCTAACCCCACTGACGCACGGCATCAATCTTCACTGGATCCACTGTTACTCCCTGCCTCGTCACAACATGACCGAGAAACTTCACCTCCTCCTGCCAAAACTTGCAGTTCTCCAACTTCGCATAAAGCTGGTGTGTGTGGAGGGTCTCCAAGGTGATCTTCAGATGCTACTCGTGCTCCTCCCGAGTTCTCGAATAGATCAGAATGTCATCGATGAACACCACAACGAATTGATCAAGGTAGGGACGAAAGACCTCGTTCATCAATTGCATGAACACAGTAGGTGCATTGGTCAGTCCGAAGAACATGACCTGGAACTCAAAATGACCGTAACCCATCCTGAATGCCGTCTTCGGGATATCCTCCTCCCGGACACGGACCTGATGATAACCGGACAGTAGGTCAATCTTTGAAAAGAACTGGGCCTCCCGCAACTGGTCAAATAAATCATCGATCCTCAGAAGCGGGTACCTATTCTTAATCGTGACCTTGTTGAGCTCGTGATAATCAACGCAAAGCCTCAACGAGCCATCCTTCTTTTTCACGAAGAGTACCGGTGCTCCCCACGGTGAACTGCTCGGACGGATGAAGCCTAGTTCACGTAACTCGTCCAACTGCTTCTGCAGCTCCCACAACTCCAATGGTGCCATATGGTACGGGGCCTTTGAGATAGGCGCGGTACTGGGCACGAGGTCAATCTGAAACTCGGTATGCCAACGAGGTGGCAACCCCAGAATCTCCTAAAACACATTCGAGAAATCGAAAACTACCGACAAATGGTCGATGCACAAGGCAACCTGCTCCTCTACGGCACACAACATCAAAGATGACAACTGCTCTCCTCTGGGCTCTGCAACGAACTGAAATTGCGGCATGCCGGGTATAAGAAAAGTGACTGTTCTTGCGAAGCAGTCCAATACAGCGTGATACTCAGCCAGCCAATCCATGCCCAGGATAACATCAAACTCGGTCATCGGTAAAATAAACAAGTCGACAGGCAAAAAGGTCTCTCCTACCAGGACGGGGCAAAACGAACATATCAAACTTAATACTACAGTCTTCCCTAAGGGTGTCGACACTGACAAACCCTCGCGCACGGATTCTAATGGCAAACCAGTCAATCGACAGAAATCATCAGATATAAAAGAATGCGATGCGCCAGAATCAAATAAAACATGAGCGATGCATGCAAAGACAATGAGTGTACCATCAACGACTCCTCCAGGTGCTTGAGGATCCTACTGGGCTGCGTAGAACTTGCCCTGAGTCTGCTGGGATGTGTCTGTCCCCTCTGCAGTCATCGATGCTGCTGCTGCGACCTATGCTGCTGTTGTGGCTGCTGCTATCTCTGCTGCTGTGGATGTTACTGCTGCTGTGGGTGGGGGCACTCATGTCTACGGTGCCCTGTCCCTCCACATTCGTAACAAACACTTGCAAACTGTCTCTGGGATGGTGTTGGAGGTGCTGTCGGTGTTACTGGCGGTCGAAAGGATGGACGAACCGGATGCCTCTGCTGTGCCCGAGTCTGCTGCTGCCGGAAGCTGCTAGAAGGAGCCTTCCTCTTCCCCTTCCGATCTCCGCTCTAGTCACGGATCCGCTGCGCATCGGCCCACTCTGCGTCATATATCTGGGCTCGCTCTACAACCTCCTCGAACGTAGGAAGCTTGTGTCCCGTGACACGGCCACGAAGGCCAAGGCGCAATTCGGTCTCAAATCGACAGGCCTTCCACACCTCATCATCCACAAGATACGTTGCAAATCTGGATAGCTCAACGAATCGAGCCTCGTACTACGACACTAACATATCTCCTTGGACCAGTGTCTCGAACTCTAGAGCACGCTGCTAGCGGACATGCTCCAGGAAGAACTTTCGGTCAAACTGGTCCACAAAGTCCTCCCACGTCCACTCAAAATAAGGCCCAGCGGCTCGGGTAACCGATGCCCACCAGTGCTCGGCCACTCCCTGAAGAAGGAAAACGGTGAGAGGAACTTGCTCCTCGGTCGTACATCACATCGTAGTAAAGATCTTCTTTACCTCCAATTTCCATCTCTCTGCTACCACCCGGTCTGGCCTGCCCAAGAAACGTGGGGGATCTATCCGTCTAAAATCCATCAGTAAAGAACGAGCACAATCCTACTCTGATGGGGCAACTGCGTCGGATAACCTCCTCTCCTGGAGCTCTACCATGGAGGTCATAGCGTACATCATCTCCTGGAACTGACCAGAAGTCATAGCTGGAGCTGGAGCTGGGGTTGAGGCTGTCTGGGATGTACCCGCACTAGTCAACGGCCTACCGGTGGCTCGCTTGGGTGCCATATCCTACAGAAAAGGACAGGTATCACTTAGCATCGATACTCTCGAATGCACACACGTTAGGGAACCATATTCAGAAGTTTCTAAGCTCACAATAGGGAATCCTATTATAACTATGTTGTAACAAGATCCTAGTGTGGGTCGCTAAGTGCATGAGATCGGGATCCTAATCATCCTAAGTTTGCAACAATCATTCAGTGAAGGGTAGTTAATCTAAGGCCATTAGTAGATATGTGATGTCATCCGCAGGTATTCCCAAGTTATGCTCTGATACCAACTTCTGTCACGCCCCAAACCTGGGGACCGGGCTCACTAAATTCCCAATCGCCGACCTTGGTGCCAACAGCCTCCGTAGTACCCCATTCTCGGCTCCTAGTTCTCATATGCCAGGTTCCGATCCTGGGATCCTACCAGGAGGATTTTCAGGGTAATTTTTTTTTTGGTAAAGGAGCATAATCAAAACCATAAAACATCATCAGATATCCACTAATAAGTTGTTGAGTACAATGCTGGAAAGGGAAATACAAAATGTAGCAAAAGCCCAAAATAACAGGTACATGAACTGCGCTCAACGCTGCTGATGTGCTCTAGTACCTACAGCGTAAACAAACTGCGATAAGCTTCCTAAGAAGCTCAATAGAGTGCGTGTGTGCGCATGTGATGCATATGACAAGTATACAGATATCAGAGTAAGCGAAAGTGATAAAGGGCTAAGTTACCAAGCTCATAGATGCTATCAGCCATCCCAAGGCTATGCGATGCAAAGGCCTACATGGTCGAGTGTTACATGCTAGAGATGCAATGCAAACACGTCAATCCTCAACTAATCCACATATCAAAATAGTTCTCATCTGGGACATCGCCGGGGTCTAGTACACTCTGATACTGGCCGCCGCACATCACGCGCATGACCAAGCGAGTAGAAAAGACCTCAAAGACCTCACTATCCGCCTCGTCAGTGGTATGCCAATGCCCACCCGGCTCGCCGATAGCGGACCCATTCCATGAGCTGATCAGACTCGACCTAGCTTATAGCCCACCACACCCGGGCGGATAAGGTCACACCCCTTTCCAACTGACCTCGATACAGTGGGAGACGCGGCCTACTGGTAGTCGGCACTCTGGCGCTCATGTTATCCACTCGGTCTCGACGTTGAAGCATCCTACTGGTACCACAGGGTTTAGGGACTTTCACCCAAGGACATCCATAGCACCCACGTGCTAGAACAAGTTTTCGGTGTCCACTACTGCCAACCATGATGTGACTATGGTGGCCACTACCCTGATGCTGCTAGGGTGTGAAAGCGATCGTGACATACATAATAAGAAATGCATGAGTCACACAATCCAAGTCATGCACCAAACTTACGCATACTGCGTAATCATATGGGGCGACCCTGTCTCGCATAAGTCCCCAAAGTATAACAAGCCAATTAGCATATGCTATGGTTAATCATGATCCATAACAAGCATACAAATGATGCGTATGAGCATATGAATGAGCATGGTATTCATTATACTAAGCATGTTATCAGTGTGACATATCAAGCTAAGTATACTAGCATGTTACCAAACGTATCATGTGACGTTGGCCTTAAATGGCCCAATATATATACAGAGAGTGGGACCCGAACTGTGGGCCCCATTGGAAATGTAAAGGTCTTTGTAGCATAGCCCACTTGAGACCACATCAGCCCCATACTTGGGCCTGCACATACAAAGTAGGCCGACGAAATAGGCGTACGGCATGGATAAAACATATGTATCAAGGGAAGGACCATGGTGGGCCCTGCCCACTGGTCGGATAGCAAATATACATCATCGGTCTTGGAAAGTTTCAGTGGTAGGTATTCAATCACCACCATTTTCTAAGTGAAGCCCACTCAAATTGGGCCCCACGCATTGGTCAAGACAGGTGGTATGATACACAATGCATCCATCAAGGTGGAACCCAAAGATGGGGCCACAACCTCTATTTGGATGGAAAATAAACACTAAAGCGGCCCCAAGGAAGTTTTCAATGGTGGGCATCAATGACCACTATTCCCTATGGGTGTGGTCCATCTGACGTTTGGATCTGCCTCATTGTTGGGGTCATATCCTAAAATGGCATGGAAAAAATAAATGGGTAGCATGAATAAAACAGATACATCATGGTGGGACTAAATAGATACATCACGTTGGAACCCACAAGGTGGGCCACCTGCTGGGCTGCGTGGTACCCAGCTGGGTTCCAAGAAGTTTTGAACCAAGCAGATATTTGTGTTTTCCCCTCCATCCATATCCATGGGATCTTATGAACAGGTTGGATGACAAATAAACATCACTGTAGGGCCTGGGAAGGTTTCAACTGTGGAAATCATTATTCCCACTATTTCCTGTGGCATGGTCCACTTGACATTTGGATATGCTTAAATTTTGGGCTCAGCCACTAAAATGAGCTGGAAAAACATATGGACGGAATAGATAAAGCAAATACATTCTAGGTGGGTCCCACAAGTGGGCCACCTGCTGGGCAGCCCAACCAGACCATGACGCTGATTGCTCCTAGCGCCCTTTTCTTTTCTTTCTTTTTTTTTTGTTATTGTTCTCATCAAGTGGGGCCCACAGAAGCTTTCGATCAAGCTGATATTTTTGTTTTCCCTCACGTGTGGACTTATGAACAGGTTGGATCTCAAATAAACATCATGGTGGGCCGTAGGAAGGTTTCAACGGTAGGGTCACTGTCCCCACTGTTTCCTATGTTGGGGCCCTCTTGAGATTTGGATCTGTCTCATTCTTGAGATCATGCCCTAAACTGATCTCCCCAAATGGATGTACGGTGTGGATATAGCACACGCATCATGGTGGGACCCACGAGTGGGCCACATGCTGGGCATCACGAGCCCAGCGTTCGTGGACACTGGGTACTCCCAGCGTCAAAGACGCTGCGCCCCTCTTCTTTCTCTTTTTTTTTGTTTTTTTTCATGGTTTTAGTCCAGTGGGGCCCACAAGGGGACGATCCACTCCATCTATCAGATTCCCTAGCTCGTGGGGGATCCAATGAGCCGTATATTGGGTGTATGATACAGCCCACAGACATCAAGGTGGGCCAAACAAATTCACAGCAGTAGGCTTCCTTTTTCCCCACTGTTTCATGTGGTGCGGTCCGCTTAAGATTTAGACACTTATCTTGTCGGCCTACTTTGAATGTGCAGGCCCAAGTATGGGGCTGATGTGGCCTCGAGTGGGCTATGCCACGAAGACCTTTACATTTCCAATGGGCCCACATTCCGGGTCCCACTTTCTATATATATATATTGGGCCATTTAAGGCCAACGTCACATGATACGTTTGGTAACATGCTAGTATATATACTTAGCTTGATATGTCACACTAATAACATGCTTAGTATAATGAATACCATGCTCATTCATATGCCCATACGCATCATTTGTATGCCTGTTATGGATCATGATTAACCATAGCATATGCTAGTTGGCTTGTTATACTTAGGGGACCCATGCGAGATAGGGTCGCCCCACATGATTGCGCAGTATGCGTAAGTTTGGTGCATGACTTGGATTGTGTGACTCATGCATTTTGCATTATGTATGTCACGATCGCTTTCACACCCTAGCAGCATCGGGGTGGTGGCCACCATAGTCACATCGTGGTTGGCACTAATGGACACCGGAAACTTGTTCTAGTACGTGGGCGTTATGGATGTCTTTGGGTGAAAGTCCCTAAACCCTGTGGTACCAGTAAGATGCTCCAGCGTCGAGACCGAGTGGATAACATGAGCGCCCGTGTGCCAAATACCAGTAGGCCGCGTCTCCCACTGTGTTGAGGTCGGTTGGAAAGGGGTGTGACCTTATCCGCCCAGGTGCAGTGGGCTATAAGCTAGGTTGAGTCTGACCAGCTCATGGAATGGGTCCGCTATCGGCGAGCCGGGTGGGCATTGGCATACCACTGACGAGGCGGATAGTGAGGTCTTTTCTACTCGCTTGGTTATGCGCGCAATGTGCGTCGTCCAGTATTAGAGTATACTAGACCCCGGTGATGTCCTAGATGAGAACTATTTTGATATGTGGATCAGTTGAGGATTGACATGTTTGCATTGCATCTCTAGCATGTAACACTCGTCCATATAGGCCCTTGCATCGCATAGCCTTGGGATGGCTGATAGCATTCATGAACTTGGTAACTTAGCCCTCTACTACTTTCGCTCACTCTGATATCTGTATACTTGTCATATGCATCACACGCGCACACACGCACTCTACTGAGCTTCGTAGGAAGCTCATGCGTGTTTGTTTACATTGCAGGTACTAAGGTAGATAGCAGCATTGAGCGCGGTACATGTACCTAATATTTTGGACTTCTGCTACATGTTGTATTTCCCTTTCCAGCACTGTACTCAACAAACTTTTTAGTGGATATTTGATGATGTTTTATGGTTTTGATTATGCTCCTGTACAAAAAAATTTACCCTGAAAATCCTCCTGGTAGGATCCCAGGATCGGAACCTGGCACATGAGAGCTAGGAGCCGAGAATGGGGTATTATGGAGGCTGTTGGCACCAAGGTCGGCAATCAGGAATTTAGTGAGCCCGGTCCCCGGGTTTGGGACGTGACAAGAGAACTTCCCACCCACTCTTTGAATCTTTGAGAAAAGTTCAGAAAAGGAAGAAAAAGGAGTAGATTAAGAAGAGAAATCTCTAAGCTTAAGGTGATCTAAGACAGCAGTGCCGACCAATAGTAATCAAGGCGGCTCAAGGCTAACCTATCAGAGATCTAAGGCGGTTAAACCAACCAATAGGAGTCTCCTACCCACTCTACAAGAAATGATATAAGAATAAGAAAGAATAGGGAAGAAGAAGAATAAGGTTGGAAAGACAAAACTTGATTTGAGAATCTAAGAGAACCAACTTACTTCTTCTTCAGCTCCTAAAAATTTTTGCAAAAATCAAAATAAAACAAAGTTAGAAAGATTTCTAAAAATCTCAATAGAAAACTATTTTCAGAAATCCTGTAAAAACCGTAAAGTCCCCAACAATGGCACCAAAAACTTATTCGCTCCCCAAGTGTAGGGTTGCGATGTAGTAATAATTCGATAGAGACCGAGATCGTCCTTAGGAACTAATTCAGGAATTCATAGAATTTCTTCAAATATTCTCTAATTGAAATCAAACTAAAACTAAATCTAAAAATATGATATGTATGAGCAATTTGTAATTTTAAGATGAGTTTAATTATATAAAAGAAGCACTAGAGCGTCAAGGATCCACTTGTAGTTATCTTTGGTGCATAATTCACTTTGGTTTCTCAATTATACAACTAGAATCAAAATTAAATCCTATCTAGCCAGATTATAGAGCGGTTAATTCAGCAAAACAATGTAACACATTTGTTATAGATAAATTTGGCCTCCCTAAAATGTGAGTAGCCTTCCTCGTGCTCAACAAAAAGGGTCGCATCCTAAAATGCGAGCAGCCCAGCTCGTGCTTGTCGCGAGGGGTCGCATCATAAAATGCGAGCAGCCCGGCTCGTGCTAGTCGCGAGGGGTCGCATCCTAAAATGCGAGCAGCCTATCTCGTGCTCGTCACGAGGGGGTCGCATCATAAAATAAGAGCAGCACGGCTCGTGCTTGTCGCGAGGGGTCGCATCCTAAAATGCGAGCACTCCTGATAAGAGTAGCTCCTTCCTGTGAGTAGCTCCCGACACATGAATAGTTTTGATATCTGGTTTCTAGCAAGGACATCTCTCGCTTCAGAGCACCAGCAGCCCGTATAGGCCGGTTTTGGGCTTATCTTCGCCTGCGGTTCCGTATCTTAAGGGATCATTATCAAGGAACGTAATTAACCAGATGAGTAGTTGGATCAGACTACTCCTTTATCTAAGGATAAGTAGGATAAACACCTTATCCCATGAAATCCGTAATAATCTTGAGATCTTGCGTAACAGAGTGGGACATTCGGATCTATATAAATTGATGGTTTCATCAATAAGAAGGTGTAGATTATTCACTCTCAAATCGTCTATTTGTTTTCCTTCAATCCTATCCTATCTAACTTAAGCATCGGAGGGCCAACGGCTGGGCGCCGACCACCATAGTTTTTTCCTTTGTCTTTTGTCAGGTCAGGAGAAAATCGTTAGCAAGGAAAGGTGAATGTCTGGAGGACCCCGTTACAAAATATGACGTAAATAGATTGGCGCCGTCTGTGGGAACGAAATTTGGTCACCGAATTTAGCCGCTCCCACAATCGAGCACGATGCCTCCAAAAAAGACAGTTCATCCTTCCACTTCAAGGCAGACATTACCTCCACCTGACGTTGCAAAAACGGGGCCCATCCCTCAAACCACTTCGATAGGCATCCCTCAAGGAGATTCTAGCGTGTCATCACAAAACCCGTTATTTGAGGCTTCCGGAAGTCAAGAAGATGTCATGCGTGTCCTCGGAAACACACTCCTAACTCTCAATGCTGGGTTTCAAGCCTTGTCTAACCGACTTGATCAGCACTTCCTAGAGCCTCATAAGCTACCTTCCGGGGGGTTACCGGCGCAGCCCATACCGATGGCTTCCAGACACTCTGTGGATGAACCATAGGTCCAACCAAATCATCCTCCATCGAACCGAATGCCAATCGGCAACCAACCCCCTGTACTATCCCCACATTCCGTACATTCCAGTGCTTCCCGCCAATAGCAATCTCATGGGTCCACCGTCGAAACATCAGGTTATACTTTACCATGGGAAGGAGACCTCAAGAGAATCCATGATCGTTTTGATGATATGGAGCAACGATATCAAGCGAATCGACCATCTGTCGTGGTGGCATCAATACATCGATCCGAGTCTCCTTTCACCTGTGAGGTCATGGAAGCACCTTTACCTAGAAAGTATCGTACGCCCGTCATCACTCCATATACGGGTACTGGCGATCCTCTTGAACATCTGGAAACGTATAGGTCTCTTATGAAGCTGGAGGGACATGGTTCGAAAATCATGTGTAAAGCTTTTTCTCTAACCTTAAAGGAGGCAGCTCGCACATGGTTTCGTGGGTTAAAACCTCGATCCATCGGGTCCTTTTCACAACTATCGGAGCTGTTCCTCTCCTACTTCATGGGAAGCATCCGCACCAAAAAACCAGCATCTCACTTAATCGATTTGAAACAGCAGCGTGGGGAAACGATAAAGGAGTTTACAGTGTGGTTTACTTCCAAAGTCATCCAAACTAAAGGTTATACCGAAGAGAAAGGTCTCACCGCCCTAATAGCTGGGATCACAAGCAAAAAATTCAGATTCGCTTTGGATAAGAATCCTCCTAAAACTATGACAGAATTCCAAGCTAAAGCTCAGAAGTATATCAACGCAGAAGAAGTTGCTCTAGCGCATCATGGTATACAGGCAAGAAGCGCAAGTCGGAGGAAATCTCTCCTTCGGATAAGAAATATCGGCGCGATCGGTGAGACCGCTCTCACAAGAAAGTCTATTCTGGTAAGTATCATAACTACACCCCCCTCAACCGGCCTCCAGAAAAGCTGTTAATGGAGATCAAGCATAAACCATATGTGAAGTGGCCCGCAAAGATCAAATCTGATGCTGAGAAAAGAGATAAGAGCAAGTTTGTTATTTTCACAAAGATCATGGGCATAACACCCAAGACTGCATATCTCTGCGTGATCACATCGAAGCTCTTATTCAAAAAGGTCACCCTCAGGATTATGTTGTCCGACAAGGTCGATCACCTAAAAGGGGGGAGGCCCCGCCACAGCAGAAAAAATCACCTCACCGACATACATCACAAGAAATTGCTGAACCTGTTGGGGAAATTCGGACCATCATCGGAGGACCGGCTTGCGGAGGAGATTCTCAGGCTTCGAGAAAAGCATACACCCATAAGGCATCCAAGAAGCCTCAGCATATCTACTAGTTGGAACGAACTCCCAATATATCAGAGTCCAGTGGTCCTTCAATCTCTTTCTCCCAAGAAGATGCAGAAGGGATTCACTTCCCTCACAAAGATTCCATCATAGTCACATTAAAGGTATCAAACTATCTGACTCATCGTATTATGGTGGATACAGGTAGCTCTACTGATATTCTTTATCTGGAGGCTTTCGACAAAATGGCACTCGCAAGAAGCCTACTCAAACCAGTCTCAACTCCCCTCGTCGGCTTCGGGGGCGAAGTGGTGACGCCCGAAGGAAGCATTGACCTTCTAGTCACTTTTGGTGAGAGCCCAGCGAAGACGACCATCTTCATCAATTTCCTTGTTGTAGATCGGAGATCGGCGTACAACGCCATTTTGGGGCGACCATCGCTTAATAAGGTTGGGGCGGCTTTACATCCCTTGTATTTGTGCGTTATATTTCCCACCCCAAATGGTGTTGGGGTTGTACTGAGGAAATCAAAGAGAAGCCCGGTCTTGTTATGAGATAGCCCTACAAGACCGAAAGAAAACTCAGGCGACACCAGTTATGATGATAGAGCAAGATTCAGCAAGTCCTTCGACGACCGCCTCGCTGGATCCAAGGGAGAATGCTCTCCAATCAGGGACTCCCGGGGAAGAAACAGTGTCAATCCACTTAATTAAAGATGATTCATCAAAAGTCGTATACATTGGATCCTCTTTAACCAGCGTCCTCCGTGAAGATCTGGTTCGTTTCCTCACCGAATACCAAAACGTGTTCGCTTGGTCTCACAAAGATATGCCGGGCATCGACCTCAGCGTCATCACACATCGTTTGAACATTGATCTGAATTATAGACTTGTCCACCAGCGCCGACGTGCCTTCACTGCAGAGAGGCAAATGGCAATCAAAGCTGAAGTCGAGAAGCTGCTCACAGCCAATTACATAAAAGAAGTTGATTATCCGGAATGGGTCGCGAACGTAGTTGTAACGACCCGAGATTTTCGACTCTCGTGTATAACATGACGGCCGAATTCCCAAGTAATTTATGGAATAACTAATTTTTCAAATAATAAAATATAGCATTCAAGCATAATGGCAGAAACAATTATCATCTATTCTATCAAACTTACTACGTCATCATCAATGTTTAAATAAGGGAACCAACCAATATCCATACTGATTAATTAAAATACAAAACCATGTCTTCTCTTGAAGACTTATTACAATTCCATAAATGTATCAACTACTCAAAAGAAATATTTAATAAATGATAACATCAATTAAGTTTATCTAACATCGTCATCCGCCATGTGATCGTACGAACCATCGAACTCTTTTCCTTAAAAATCGGGTTCAATACCTGGATCTTCACCTGCATCATCTAAATTGTGTTTGGGATAGCGTTAAACGCTATCATAGTGGGGAATATTTCCTCCAAGACAATCAAGAATAATAATAACAGTACAGAGTAAACGCAAGCAGTATATTATCATTTAATCAAATCAAAACAACCAACTAAAAATCTTTGTTAATGCTGTTTACTTCGAATTTTGTAACTGGATCCACCGGACGTTCATCTTCCCTTCAAGCTTTTGGATTTCCTCTTCGGACCTGAAAAGGGACAGAAAGCAACTAAGGGTGGCCGGTATCCAGCCGTTAGCCCTCCGATGCTTAAGTCAGATGGGGTGAAGAAATAGAACAGCCAATCACCGGAGGTAAAGATTGAATATTGTGTACCTCTATCTTAATGGAGTCATCTCTTTATATAGATCTGAAGTGATCCAATCTGTTACGTAAGATATCGAGATCCCGCTGATTTCGTGGGATAAGATTCTTATCCTTAGATAGAGGAGTGATCTAATCCAATGACTCATCCGACAGTTACGTTCCTTGATAGCAATCCCTTGAAACTCGGAACCATTGAAGAAGATAAGCCCAAAATCGGCCTATATGGGCTGCTGGTACTGAAGGCTAAGGGATGTCACCACAGACTTATCAGAAAAAGCTGTTCGCATGTAGGAAGAAGCTCGCAAGTCCAAGCGCTCGCTCATTGAGATGTGACACCTTTCAACGACTCGCGATAAGGACTGCTCGCAAGTAAAAAACAACTTCTCTCGCCTTCCAATATTCGACTATCGACCACAACGTCTTGAAGACTTGGTAACCGTGCGTCGTTTTTCCTAATATGCGAGCCTCGAGTAGACGTTCTCGGTAGTCGAATAAAGGTGCTCGCGGGATCGGAACATTGTTAGAATATGCGAGTCGCGAACATACGTTCTCGATAGTCAAATAAAGCTGCTCGCGGGATCGGAACATCGTCAGAATATGCGAGTCGCGAACATACGTTCTCGATAGTCAAATAAAGCTGCTCGCGGGATCTGGACATCATGAAGATAATAGGAAACCTCGAGCAGACAATCTCCGCTATTTTGGCTATAACAAATGCGATGCATGGAATGCATGCTCTGGTTAAGGCACCCTGGCTAGAATCACAATCCATGAAGTGGGAGACTCCCTGTTACGACTTCATGCTAGCCACTAGTCACCAGAGGTTCCTGGGACGCACAAGCCCATAGTTTTGCCCGACCACGTGAGAAACGGGACGCTCATAGCCCAAATCTACACGTGACAGTGTACAGGAGAAGTAGGACGCTCTAGCCTATTCTCAATTTCGTACACCCACATGGAGCCAAGTGAATGCATGACTTTAGTTTCACCTTTATTTAAGTGTTTTCAGCATACAACCAATTTAAATAAAACTTAATGGTCACTATGGGGAGTCGCAAGCAACCCAGCATAGGCCGACAGCACGGGATTAGTGTCCATAGCACCAACCCCGGCTCATGAGAATTTGTATACCATTAATGTTTACTCATTGTCCCGTTTTATGATATCATCATGTCCTAAAAAGCCAATGTTGTACATCATGACTAAATTCATTAAAATACTCATGTAATGTAAATGGATCCAATCAAGCATCATATACATGTAAGGATCCATTAACAAACAAGCACTTCATTCTCTTAGTTAAGTCAAGAGATATTCTTCCATCATGGACACCTCTCATGGGTTCCATCTCTCTACATCGAATAATTTTACCAACTTAGGGACAAAGAGTATACAATAATGGGATGTCTATATGATGATCTTATACACATATTTAAGATATATCACAATATAAAAATCAATGTTACTTGTACACATAGACTAAGAAAATAAGGGCATAGATTTCATAAAGATAAGTAACACAAATACACATGCTTCGTAGTAAAAAAAATCTAAATAAGGAATCACATCATTATATAATGATATTCATTACAAATCCTACATTAAACTTCATATTATATGGATCAGCAATTTAAAACAAAATAACTATACATGCCACAAAATAACTTACGATAATCGTGATTTTATTAATGAAAGGCTTGAAGGAAATTCCTTACCTTATGATGGACTTAGAAGAAGAGGGTTGTAGAAGATCCTAGCCTGCTGGAAAAATATGAGCAAGAACTCTCTTCTCTTCTCTCTCTCTCTCTCTCTCTCTCTCTCTCTAAGGCATGGAGGTTAGGGTTAGGAGAAGGATTTGGAGGTGCGTAGTAGAAATATGGAGAGGGATGTGCACGCGAGGTCTTGTGTAACAACCTCTTGAGGTGGGTTTCTCAAATCTCAATATTCAGGTGATCTTTGATCAATTCCAATCCGTTCATCTTATCAAGCTCGAAGAGTAGAGTTAGAATACGTAAATTTCTTGATGATCCACATTCTAGATTGGCCGATCCTTGAAAATGGCCTAACGGGTGCTAAAATGGGCTAGATCTCAATTAACGGTTTACGTTTGATGATCAGGGCCCAAATTTTGAGAAAATATATAGTCATGATAGGTAAACAATTGTACAAAGTTTAGTGGTTGATTGAAGGTGAGAAATGCCTAGATCTGAAATTTCAACTTTTGGCGGAAAAGGAAGGGGCTGGCTTTGTGGTTCAACGGCGTAGGATAATAGATCGGGGTCCAAATTTTGTGTAAACTCGTAGTCATATGAGTATAATAAGTGGTCCAAATTTGAGAAGCGATTGATGGTGAGAAGTGGGTAAATTGAAAGGTTCAGATTTAAAAAGAGTTGGTAACTCGTTAATTTCTAAAACCGGATAACTTCGCGCATAAGAAATATGCTTATCAAGGTGGGGCACTCAAATCATACTATTGGTCCATGATAAAGACAATCCAAGTCACTCATATGAACAGAAATATTTGACTACAACTAACCATCTACTTTCCTCACTCGATGGACATGAAAATCAAGGGTTAAGGGGCTAAGTTGACAATTGGACCACTTCTACTATGATTTAAGGGCTTAAATTTGACGTGTATGGTTAATATGTGTTCAAAAGCTTAAATCCAAGGTTTTGCGTAAAAGTGATCGTAAAAAACTATAATACTTAAAAATAACACCTTAACTTAAGTTTAACTAATGGCATTTTCGTAATTATTTGAAAAGTGCATGATTTTTGAAATCTGATCTTTCTACGATGTTTATGGGATCATTTTAAGAAAATTTTGTAAAGGGTCCCCTATCGGATCTCTTACGGATGTCCCGCTATTCGCAAATCAACAATAAATGTACGATAATTAATAAAAATAAATTAAAAAATGAATTTTCAAAAATTTTTAAATAAATCTCGAAAATGTGGGGCGTTACAAACCACCCCCCTTAAAAATAAACTTCGTCCCCGAAGTTTCCTAAGCATCGTCGATAAAAGATTGAGGACAATCTCACTTCATGACTTCTCGCCAAACTTTCTGAACTATTCCGGGTCAGACGCGATCACAATCCACCCCCCTTAAAAATAAATCCGTACTCGACATCGATTTTTACAAGCTCCCCCAAATTTCTTTCCTATCATTCTTCCACTGTGCACTCTGATTCCTAGATAGTTCTGCATATATTGATTGATCTCTCAAATCATTCAATCATCTAGCGCCCTAATATTTCTCAGGTTTTGGTAGGTGCTCTTATAGTCAAGGATCTAAGACGATTAGGGTTAGATAATTATCAAGGATGTCTGATCGCTAACGAAATGACTGATCAAGAGTTTAAAAGATAGATCTGGGTTTGATTAGGTTGGCATGATCGGATGGTCACTTGAATGAGTGGATAAACAAGCGGATAGCAGAGTGAATGAGATATCATCGACAGTTCTTTAATAGCTGAAAGTGTGACGGAAAGGTGAGGTTAGGGATACCGTATTCTAACTCTTTATAGGGTCTAAGTGGCTAAGCTTCTACGTCCTAGGGTCGTCTATACATCTATCTTATTTTAGTCATCCAAAGAAAACAATCACACACATTCCAAGAGAATGCACAAAAGTCGTCCAGTTAGAACAAGGATCTGATTTGTATTGTGTCGACATCACGGGTGAACAGTTCAAGTAGATTCGGATCCAATACTTAGATCTTCTACTCGCATTTGAGCATTGAGTTCATTAGTATCCATTCGAAATTCCGACTGTCGACCCTCGGAATTTGAACAAGGATTCAATCCTTTACACAATATATTAGGTACAGTTCTGCCCTCCTGTGCGGCCGATTTAATCTAACATTGTGGGGACTTTCATGTATTCTTCAAAAAAAAATCAACAAAGATCACGTAAATTAAAATCCAACAATACAAAACATTAAAACCTTACGAGATCCTATTTACTTTCATTGTTAGACATGGTCGAAGATCTATGTGAGGGATTGGTAAATGGCATTTTATGGTTACAATAATCTACTTTAAGTAAGAGAGTTGGGCCTAAAATTCGTAAGGATATATGAGAATATGCTAGGAAGTATTTCTAAGGGTGCCATCTCATAATAACTAAGCCTAAACAAGGGGTTTAGAGGTTTTCAAAGCTAAGGAGCTAGGATAGTGTCGAATCTGGAACACAGGACTTATAAGCGCTCTTAGAATTTTATCTCTCAACCTGAATGTCCTTTTTGCCTGAAATTTGGAGGGTAATCTGAAGGTTAGGTGAAGAATATTTCAAAATTTTCTTAGAATGAAATTCCTATGGTAAGATATGATTCTGACCTCTAAAAGTCTGAAAAATGTAACAGTCCAGCAGTTTTCAGCGCAACATTTTCTCTACTAACAGAATTTTCATGATTTATCTACATGTTGGATTGATCTGAAATTTTATGAAAGTGTTGGGTGATGAGTTGGAAATATGTATAAAAATTTTAAAAATTTATCTATTCCAAAAATATAATTCTTAGTGGTGACATTGCCAAAGGGTCAAAAAAAATTTGTCCTACCAAAAATAATTCAAAATAAAATAGTTATCCTTAAAATTTGAGGGAGATAAATCCCATGACTCAGTGTAACGCTAATCTAAATATGAGAAAATGATGGGAGCTCCAAAAATTCTAGAAAAAGTGAGAATCCACTTTTCAAAAATCCTAAAATTTCATATTTGTATGTTCATCGACTATCCTAATGATTTTAAGGGGCCTATGTTTGAGTCTCTAGATTCATAACATCTCATGCATCCAATGGAGGATGAACCTAGGTGTTTTTATTTCTATTTCATGGAAACCTAAGCCCTAAGGGATATTTATTATGAAAATGGTCGGGTTTCTCACCCAGAGGTCCCGATTGTGCTCTGATACCAACTGTAACGACCCGAGATTTTCGACTCTCGTGTATAACACGACGGCCGAATTCCCAAGTAATTTATAGAATAACTAATTTTTCAAATAATAAAATATAGCATTCAAGCATAATGATGGAAACAATTATCATCTCATTCTATCAAACTTACTACGTCATCATCAATGTTTAAATAAGGGAACTAACCAATATCCATACTGATTAATTAAAATACAAAACCATGTCTTCTCTTGAAGACTTATTACAATTCCATAAATGTATCAACTACTCAAAAGAAATATTTAATAAATGATAACATCAATTAAGTTTATCTAACATCATCATCCGCCATGTGATCGTACGAACCATCGAACTCTTTTCCTTAAAAATCAGGTTCAATACCTGGATCTTCACCTGCATCATCTAAATTGTGTTTAGGATAGCGTTAAACGCTATCATAGTGGGGAATTGTGGACCCTCGCCGATTTTTCGCGCTCCCACACGACGTTCTTCTTCTCCCTTCCCCTTTCCTTTCGGAAAAGAAGGAGATGAGGATGTGTGAGTGCGAAATCGCCGTTTGTGCCACTGGCTTGCCTCGTTCTCGAGGGCTTCGTTTGGTTGTCGTGTTAAGCTAGATATGTTTAAGTGAGTTTATATAAGACCAGAGTCGCCACTAGCCAGTTACTTCGAATCTATAGTCGGCTAGACCCTGTAGAAATGTTAGAGAAGGGAATCCGAAGATTCCTTCCTCTAAAATGACTCCTATTGATCTGCGGTCAGAGATTCAAGGTAAGGGATCACGGTTACAGGGTGGGAAGAGGTTAAGCACCCCACACACTGCCCGTACCGAAGTACGGTCTCTACTTCACAGAATCGATCGAATACTTGAAAGTCTAGTTTAATCCTCGTATATTCTCATGGATGACATGATGCATGAATGCAGGTCTGAACAGTAAGAGTTTCTGATGGGCAGGTTCCAACAACGGGCAAGCCCAGAGCGTACGCTCGAACTGACAGGTGCTTTATGCGAGATGATGCATGCTGTGTGCTTGAATATTTAAAGTGCTTATAGTGATATGTACGTGAATGCAGGTCTGAACAGTAAGAGTTTCTGATGGGCAGGTTCCAACAACGGGCAAGCCCAGAGCATACGCTCGAACTGACAGGTGCTTAATTTAAGACATATGCGGTGTGCTTGAATAATCAAGGTGCTTGTAGTGAAGCAGGGGGGTTGGAAGAAAAGTAAATGTTGCACTTATGCTAGATGCGAATGAGATGATGCCGGAAAAGAGTAGCTAGATGGACGGAGGTGTCGCAAGGATTGGCTTCGAGTGGCTGGATCAAGACTTGGGTGACTTGAGAGGCTTGGACCAGTGGTCAGGCTGGGCTAGACCAGGGTTAGGCTCTCCTCACTCGGGCTCTCCTTGGTGGAAAAATGGACTAAAGGGGACTCGGATCGCACTCGGGCTGAATGGGCTTCGAATGGATGTTGAAATGAGAAGGGGAGGGGGGTATTTATAGCAGCGGAGAGTGGCATTTCTCGAAATTTATCTCGGGCGGCCTGCTATGGGCCGCCCGTACGGCCACTCCTCGGTTTCCAACGATGTACGGTTGCTTCCTCGGGGCTGCTGTTTGACTTGCTAGGTCGACTCAGTGTGTTGACTCAGCGGGTCGACTCGGTGATTTGACTCGACGGGTTGACTCGACGGGTTTTGACTCGGTGTTTTGACTCGACGGGTTGACTCAGCGGGTTGACTCAGCGGGTTAACTCAGCGGGTTGACTCAGTGAGTTTGACTTTTTTGGGATTTTTTGACTGGCTTTTCTTATGGGGGGTTTTTCAAGGTGGTGTTTAGGACTGGGTTGACTGGGTTCAGGCTTGAACTGGGCTATGGAATGGGGCTTACAAGGGTGAGTTTGGCTGAGTTTGGACTTGGGATTTGGGGGTATGGTCCTCCATTTATCCAGCTTTCTCTACCAACAGTGTAGCCGAAGGTGGGGTGTCTACAGATGCCCCTGATCTTTGGCAGAGGTTGCGTGCAACCGAATGCCAAAGCGAGTGGACACCCCACTTCTGACCCGGTCATTCATAGATCATGTTCTAAAATCTTTACTTGCCTTTGTATCTGTGTCAGTTGATCGTTTGGAAACCGATCACTCGCACATACCGCGGGAGTTTGGAGAAAACGTTGCGATTTTCCCTGCATGCGCTGCAACCTAGGTACCCAATCGCAACCCTTCCATTCCCGACCGGTACTAACATCGGAAAGGTACAGCAGAGCCTCTGCGTCGACAGTCTTACAAGGTTACTGACCCTGAGACTGATTGTGTGATGTTTGATGTTTTTCCAGATCACTCCAGGAGTACTTGTTTCGCTTGACTGTCAAAGTGGTTAGACGCCCTGCATCAGATAGTCTTACGGGATTCTACTACGCCGACTTGGACTCAGTCAAGGTACTTCAGGCATCCACGACTGGGTATGTGCGGGTGGGCTTTTTCCACCCGATCTGCTGGTTTCGATGCTTGGTTTGCAATTCATTCTTTCCTTGATTTGTTATCCTTTGTATCTGAGTCAGTTGATTACCTGGAAGTTGATAACTCGCACATACCACGAGAGTTTGGAGAAAACGTTGCGATTGTCCCTGCAGTTTGCTACAACTTGGGTACCCAATCG
Source organism: Liriodendron chinense (assembly GCA_003013855.2). Taxonomy (NCBI): domain Eukaryota; kingdom Viridiplantae; phylum Streptophyta; class Magnoliopsida; order Magnoliales; family Magnoliaceae; genus Liriodendron; species Liriodendron chinense. The sequence goes on from ML058451.1 coordinate 783,171, forward strand.
CAACCCTTCCATTCCCGATCGGTACTAACATCGGAAAGGTACAGCAGAGCCTCTGCGTCCGTAGTCTTACGAGGTTGCTGACCCTGAGACTGTTTGTGTGATGTTTGATGTTTTCCCAGATCACTCCAGGAGTACTTGTTTCGCTTGACTGTCAAAGTGGTTAGACGCCCTGCATCAGATAGTCTTACGGGATTCTACTACGCCGACTTGGACTCAGTCAAGATACTTCAGGCATCCACGCCTAGGTATGTGCGGGTGAACTCTTTCCACCCAATCTGCTGATTTTGATACTTGGGTTACAATTCATCGTTTCCACCTGTTCAAATGGTTTCTGTGACCGAGCCTTTTGGCTTTCATCTTTTTGTATCTTGGCATGTGGTACGACCGCACTGACATTGGAATTCAGTTCGACCGTACTTTGAGTGCATTGGATCCGATGGTCTCCGGGGAAACCGCGAGATATCAGATCTTATTTGATTTTTGCGTTGGCTCCTACCCAGAGATATGGAAGATCTCCTGGTGTGTTGGAGGCAGAACGCTCTACTGAGAAAATATTTTTTGGATTTTTGAAAAGATACCCACTCTGGGGAGTGATACTCCGTGGGGTTTTTATTTGCAAATGGGAATATTTTTTGTCTTTTGAAATAGAAATCGGGTCTGTACGTGCCTCCACTAGGGATGCCTGTGGGGTCTTTGGCTAACCGACTTTTATTTTGAAAGCAGGTAAACATGATGATGGATGCAATGGATGCTGATGCATGGAGATGCATGATGAATGCATGGCTTGGCTCATTCTCTTTTAGTTTGATGATTTTGCTTTTGCTGGAGATGCAGAGAATTCTGAGCTTATTGCTTGCAGGGTTGTGCTTCCCTGGGAATTTTTCTTTTTAATGCGGATGTTTGGTCAGCGGGTTGGTCAAGATCCCGACCCGTGGTCGATCAGGTCCATCATCCCAAGATGCTGTTTCTTTGCGAATGAGAATGTACGAGGATGTTATCCGACTTCAAGATGTTCTTCTGGGCATACATGTGATTGAGATGGTGTTTAGTTGCCCATTTTGGTCAAGATTCCAATTTGCGGGCGATTGGATCCGTCATTCCATACTGTGAAGAGAGTGGAGTTCAAGACTCCTGAAGTGTAGTGCTGGGGGATAGTGACAATTTTTGTGATTTTTGCAAATATGTGGTCCGAATCTTTACCTGAGTGGTCAGGATAGAGATCGGTTATTGAAAACAAAGGAAATATTTTTGTGATTTTTTTGAAAATATTTGATTTGAAAGCAAGGGAAATATTTTTTGTGATTTTTGTAAATATTTGATTTGAAAGCAAGGGAAATATTTTTTTGTGATTTTTTGCGAATATTTGATTTAAAAGTAAGGGAAATATTTTTTTGTGATTTTTTGCGAATATTTGATTTGAAAGCAAGGGAAATATTTTTTTGTGATTTTTTGTGAATATTTGATTTAAAAGTAAGGGAAATATTTTTTTGTGATTTTTTGCGAATATTTGATTTGAAAGCAAGGGAAATATTTTTGTGATTTTTTGAAGAGGTGATTTTGCAATGTTTTTGTATTTTGTGATTTTTCTGAAATGCAGGAAAAAGTATGGAATTTTCATCCACTTCCAGCTTCTACTGCTGGTAAGGCACCCGATCCATTTTACGTCAGCGAGCAAGATGAGTCTCACACAGTTAAGTGCCGTAGTTTTGCATCTTCGGATGAGGAGATTTTGAGGGTTTTCAGTCAACACACCCACAAAGTTGCCTGTTCCTCATGTGCAATGCACATAGACCACGTATCGTCCGACGGACTCCTTTGGCCACAAAATGAGCCACATCCTCACATTTCCCTTAGTCAATCCAGTTTGGGGCCTTACGTTACTCACAATTCCGTGAGGGTGCGCTCCACCTCCCAACAGCCTTAATCCCCTTCATGAGTTTTAGGAACAGGGAACATCCGTCAAATTCAACAGCGACTTCCAAATCAAGGTTGTCTATCACGGTGCGTTCAACACGAACAGGGTTGCGGAGTTCTGCCCGCCTCAGCCCTTACTGTTTAAAAGATTCCAGACACCCGTACGATCAAGTGTCAGCCATGTCTGGAACAGGTTAGGAAAGAAAGCCCCCGAGAAGTTAATCCCAATGTAGTTTTAGGTCTTCGGACCACTGGAGATGAATTTGTGCAGTTGAAATTTTTGGTGAATCATTTTTTTGTGTTTTTTGGAAAAAGTTCCAGATTTCAGCTCGAATGATCGAGATTGATGCTGGTTTTTGTGGAAAGCTTTAAAATATTTTTGGTATTTTTGGAAATGATCTGGGTTATCAAACCTTGATCCCAACGGTCGAGGCCGATGCCGGTTTTTAGTTGAAAGCGAGAAAAGGTCCCCCGAGAAATTAATCCCAGTGTAGTTTAAGGTCTTCGGACCTAAAAAACTGTACAAAACAGGAAAATCTTATTTTTGCTCTTTTTTGGAAAATATCCGGTATCAGCGGATCTTGATTCGACGATCCAAACTGCTACCGGTTTTTATTAAAAAGTCCCTCTGGATCTTGATCCCGACGTAGTTTAAGGTCTTCGGACCATGAAACTGTACAAAAGAGGGGCTGGCAATATTTTTTTTTTTTTTTGTCTTTTAGAAAATGTCCGGAGTTACCAGATCTTGAAGAAGACCGATGTCGGTTTTTATTGAAAATCTCTCGGGGTGTCGATCCCGACGTAGTTTAAGGTCTTCGGACCATGAAACTGTGCATGACAGGGAAAACCTATTTTTTTGTTCTTTTTTTTTTGAAAAATGTCCGGTGTTAGCGGATCTTAATTCGAGCGATCAAGACCGACACCGGCTTTTATTGAAAATCTCTCGGGATGTCGATCCCGACGTAGTTTAAGGTCTTCGGACCAAAAATATGTACAGAATAGGGCAACACATTTTTTTTCATTTTTGGAAAATGTCCGGTGTCAGCGGATCTTGATCCAGACCTATACCGGCTTTTATTGAAAATCCCTCGGGATATTGATCCCGACGTAGTTTAAGGTCTTCGGACCGAAACTGTTCAAAAGGGCAGCAATCCAGGTTGGAGACTACGGGAATTCTTCTTGGAATGGTTCGGATCATCAGGTCATACCCCTGGATGGTTGAGATCACTGTTTGACCAAGTCAATCTTTTTCTTTCTTTTTCTTGAAAATCCCATAGAACTTTTCCACATCATCAAGCCAATTTCCCATTAATTTCTCTCATGATGAGATTTTGGTGAGATCTCTTCCTTTTTCTCACCATTCTCTTCCATCACTTCATTCTTACATGGAGGTACAAGATTCACTTGCAACCACCCTTCCCAAGGAGGAGTTCTTCCCAAGGAGAGGGGGAGAGAGGTCGTTTCATATAGGTAGGGGCTAGGACGGCCTCCTATGGGCCGCCCGGACGGTCTCTGGCCCCTGGTCTCTTCAGTGGGCTGGGTAAAAGGGTGCCCTCCCCTTTTCTATATAACATGGGGCACCCTTGCCCCCTCCATCGTGCAATTTCTCTCTTTTCTCTCTCATACTCTCTCTTTTTCCAAGTTTTCTCTCTCTTCTTTGGTAGTCCTTTGCTTCTCTCAAGTGGTGGCCCTTAGAGACGTTTTGGGACAGCAAGGTGGTCCCTCTTTGGTGAGTGGTAAAGGTATGAACCACTCCCTTTCTCTTTCTTGTTCTTTTCCTTCTTCATTGTCTCTTCTCATGGCTCTTTTCTTTTTCCATGTAGTTATTCCAAGAAGAGTGAGGGTGGGCCCAAGGGTTTTTTGCCACTTTCTAGATCTCAAGTTCTTTTCAAAGGTGGTGCATGGAGAAGGACATTGCAAGCTTTCCACTTCATTTTTCTTTCTTCTTTTCACACTCCCTTCATGTGTATGTAAAGGGTGATTTTGCCATGTCATCAAGTGTGCATGGCAAAATACTCTGTCTTTTTCATGGGAGTTGGGCCTTTTTTCATATGTATCAAATGGGCTCAAAGTGAAGTCATGGCCCTTGGTGTATTTGATGGGCCCAATGCTTCATTTTGGGCTCCCTCATGCTTTCTTGCCCTTGTCATTTCCTTTGGAGCTTTCTTTTCTTTTCCATCTTGTTTTCAAGGTTTGGGCCCATGGGCATGGTAGGGCCCATCTCAAATTTTGGGCTCATGGGGCTCACTTTAGGTGACCCCATCTTTTTTCACACATGTATGGACCAAGATGACTAGCCCATTCTTCATTTTGGATCTCAAGTGGCCTAGATTTCCTAGTTGGGCCTTTATGGACAAATGGCCCAAATCTTCCACCATCTCTTGATTATGATGTACATCCTTGTACAAAGTGTGGTGGGCTCCTTGTAGTTTTTCCATATGGATGGGCTTTTGGGCCTTCATTGAAACTTGTGCACTTCTTTGAACCATGTGTGCCCCACTATACTTTGTTCATGTAGGCTTTTTCCTTTCATGCTCTTTTCTTTTGATGGATGGAGAACTTGAGTTACTTGATCATCTACAAGTCCCATGAGTGAGTTGTTCCAACAATCTCACTAGGTTCAAATGGTTTTTCCTTAAGGTAGGAACGTGGTTCTCAAGAGTTTTCCTTTAATGCTATCACCATTAAATGGATGATCCTCAAGTGAGCTATCCATACAACCATGGCTCCTTGATCTTTTCTTTGGGGGCTTGGTGGGTCATCCACCATCATTCTCAAGTATGAGTGATTTCTTCTTCGATTTGTGAGAAAGAATGATACCCATAAGTTGCCCATTTTTGTCCCATGCTTAGGGACATTTTGGATTTTGATCTTCAAGTGGGCTATGTGTACCATTCTTATCCATTTTCATGATGGTTGGGTGACTCATCAAGCCATGCTCCTTTGTGCTCATATGGTCTCCATTTTTGGTGAAGAAGTTGGTGCACATAAGTTGCCCAAACTTACCCTTTCATGGGCATTTTCAACTTGGTTCCTCATGTGGGCTATGTGCATCAACTTTTTTACCATTAGCTTCTTTGATTCATATGTTTGTGAGTAGACCGCCATGTTGTATTCTCATGGTCAAAACTTTCATCAAGATGAGTCACATAAGGTTGCCCATGGTTAACCCATGAATGGGTCCTCATGTTCTTCAAAGTGGGCTATGTGCTCTCTCCAATCCATTGAGATGAGGCATTTGGGTTGCTCTTGGGGGCCCACTTCCTTTCTATCCCCCACTTGTCCATGCACATGTGTAAAAAGATGGAAACATCTTAAGTGAGAATCATGGCCTTGGCATAAAAGTGGATCAATCTTTTGGCCACATATGGACTTTGAAGAGGAGCTTCATTAAAATCCTTTGTTGATCTCGTGGCACTTGAGTGCATTTGTTGTCCAAAATGTGTCCTTGGATGATAGACTTTTCTTGCCTAAGGCATGCCATGCCACCTTCTTTAAGGTGGGCCTTACTTTTTCCAATGGGCTCAACACATATCCTAAGTGACACATGGAGTTGGACTTTGGATTTTGCATTTGAATGTGAGTCCAATCCCATGGGTTTCTTGGATGATAATTTGGATTTTAATGGGTAATGGATAGGGACTTACCTTGCCAAGCTTGTAGGATTCAATGGCGGATGGTACCAGAGGTCACCGAGTGATTGATGAAGATGATCCTGCCTTCATCGTCCGCCGAGGGGACCACATGTGTTCCTTAGCTATGGAGCATCAACCTCTTCCCGCTATCAAGGGTCGAGGTACCAGGGATCGCTGGGACTACTGGGTGAAGGATCCACAGCCCTTGCTTGAACGAGTATTGAATGGTACTCCTTTTGCTGGCCTCCTCACCTTACGTTTCCATAATAACGATGCTAACCGCATGATGCTCGCGGCCCTTTGCAAGAGGTGGCGGGATGAGACCCACACCTTCCAGCTCCCTTGTGGTGAATGGGGAATAACCCCCTTGGACATTTATATGCAAATAGGCTTCCCGTTTCATGGAACAGTTGTTCCTCAAGTCAGCTCTCTGGCTCCCCTCACTTCCACTGACTGGCTACGGCTCGTTGGTGATGTCCCACCCGAGGGTGAATTCCAAGGTCATCAAGTAAAGATGCGATGGTTCTATAACACTTTTGCCTCCGTCATCCCTACCACCGAGCGAGAGGCACTCCACAAAGCTCGGGCCATGATCACTTATGCCTTCGGGTCCTTCCTCTTCTGCCATGCGAATGAGAGGGTTGATCCTAAATTCCTTTGTTTAGTCGAGGATCTTCATCATCCCTATAACTGGAATGGGGCTATCTTGACCCATATCTTTCAAGGTCTGGACAAGACCTGTCGGCATAGCCGGTCCTTCACAGGCTTCTGGCCTGTCGTTGAGGTATCTCTTCTTTCACCTTTCTTGAAGGGCTTTCGCCTTCTTTCTTTCTCTGATCAGTAGATGTGTCTTTTGCCCAGACCTGCTTTTATGACCATTTTTCCCATCTCGCGCCAAGGATGCGAGATGATGTTGAACCCTCTCTGTATCGCCACATGTACTGGCACCAGCAAAACCGTCAGCGGAACGCCCGAGTTTCTGGGGACAATTGGCGTGCTGACATAGACGGGTTGACCGTTGAGGACGTAAGTATCTTGCTTTTCTTTGCCCTCGTGCTGTACTGTAACTGATCATGGTGACCTCATTTGTTGCAGCTCACTCGGATGCCGTATGCCAGTTTCCCTCTCTATTATACCCCCCAGCGTGTGGAGGCATACGATGCTTCATGTCTCCGTATCATGCTTTCCGACGCTGAATCTTTTCAGTGGTATCTGGGGGAGAGGTTGCTTCGGCAAGTTACTGGGGTGGCTCGGGTCCCTTGTTCTGCACCTCCCCCAGCTGCTCGGATGCCAGTTGATGAGAGAGTTGAGGCTCTCGTGGGCCAGCCCGGATTTCGTTTCACGATCCCGGATCGTGACTATGATGAATGGTATTTGCTGTTCGGCCAGGGGCCTCTGCTTCCTTCGCTTTATGTTCCAGGTGGCCGTCGCAGATATGCTGGAGGCTCGGTGACTGCTCCTTTGATGGACCTTTATCGTCGGGAGCGGGACGCAAGGAGGGACGATGATGACTATGTTGGCGACTTGTAGCATGCTTGGGTGTTCTGCTTTGTATGGCCTTGTACTTTTGCTTTTATCTTCTTTTGTATCAAGCTCTTTTTGAATGAATATACAGTCTTCGACTTGTCTCAAATTCTTTGATGATGTCTGGACGCTTTGACCTTTGACTTGTTCCTTAATGATTTGCGGAAGATGAGGCTTCTTAACTGCATGGATGATGACTTGAACGGTTCAGATTGCTTGATTAGGCCTTTGTGGGCCCACTTGATGATTAAATCTTGAATTCTGGCCCTTCTTTTGATGATCGAACCTTTGATCTTGTTGCTCCATGACTTGTGTAAGCTTTCCAATGGTTTGGATCCTGATGATCTAGTCCTTGAATGGTTCAGATTGATAGATTCGGCCCTGTGGGCCCACTTGAGACCTTGGCTTTACTTTGGGGCACCTCTCTTGATGATTTGTGAGGCTAAGAAGGCATTCTCATGGTGTGGATGATGGCTTGAACATCTCAGATCGCTTGACTTGGCTTTGTGGGCCCACTTGATGATTAGATCTTGGATTCTTGCCCTTCTTTTGATGATCGAACCTTTGATCTTCTTGTTTGATGGCTCATGTAGGTCCTTCCATGGTTTAGATCATGATGATCTAGTCTTTGAATGACTTGGATTGCTTGTGGCCCCCACTTGATCACCTTTCCTTCTTTTTGACTTGATCAACCATGTTCTGGCTGCATTGCTTCGTGATTGGACCGGTGGGGCACCTTTTATATGATCTTGATCAATCTCAGTCGAAATCTGGAGTAGACCGGAGCCTTGGGCGGCCTATGGAGCGCCATCTGCTGACGTGGACTATCAGCCTCACCTATCAAGAACCCCGGAGCCAATCCCGCGGAGAGAGGAGATCCATGTCCGTACAGGCGGCCTAGAGCAGGCCGCCCAGGGCTTGTCTCTTGAGCGGCCTGGGCTGGCTCGTGCTCGGACATTCCCTGGTCCCTGTTGCTGCTGTCCCCACCTGCTCTGTACGTTCAGGTTCGATTCCAACAATGAATCTTCTCTTTGTCTCCTCTTTCCTCATCATCTTGTCCTCATCTTGCTTTGTCCTTTCTTGGGCCATGGATGGTGGTGATTTAGGGGTTGTGGGGGCTGCCCATGGTGGGTCCCACACTTCAGAAAGTATTGAAGGCTTTAATGATGGAGGGATTTCTTTAATGAATGGTGGAGATGGGGCATTGAATGGAGGCATTGATGAGGGGCTAGGGATGGTGGTTGGTGGAGTTTTAAATGGCTCCATTAATGGTGGGATGGCTGGATTTTCATATTTGAATGGGCCCCTCATTATGGGAGGAATGGATGGTATAGATAGGATGATGGGATGGGACATAGGTGAGGCTATGCATCCCTTGAGTGTGGGCCCCATGGATGATGTGATGGATGGTGGTGATGGGACCATGATGGACATAGATGGGCTGATCTCATGCTTGGATGGGATGGATGGTTCAGATGGTACCTTTGACGGTTTGGATGCTTTGGATGAGGGCCGAGATGTGCGGTATACTTGCTTGGGTGGACTTGATGTGGTCATTGATGATGTCCCCCTGATGATGGACGGTGTGGATGCCTTGATGATCCCTTTGATCGGCCAGAATGATGATTGGATTCATGATTTCCTGTTGGAGGGGGCCGCAGGTCCAGATCTGACCGTTGATTCTTCGATCGGGGTTACCGGGACCCTTTTTTATGGTTCAGATGTATTCTTCGACGGTCAGATTAGCCAGGATGCCACGATGTGCGGTGTGATCTTCACTGATAGTCCTTTTGATGGGGAGCATTGTCCTTCTCTTGGTCATCGGTCCTTTGCGCACTCCGTTCATGAGGTGGGCGAGTCTTCCCATGCGGCTGAGGTTGTGACAGTTTCCGACAGTGATGCGACTATATCAGACATAGCCGTTACTGGGGACAGGTCAGGGGTTGTCGAGTCTGCAGAGGTTCCAGCTTTTCCTTCTCCTTCGCCCGTTGACCTTCCGATCCTTGATGAGCCATTATTGACTTCTGGGCCTTTTGTGCTGGAGGGGGTACCAGTGAGGACTTGTCAGCTGTTTCCTCATCCTTCTTGCTCACCACGACTGCTTGCTTGGCTTGACAGTTTGTCAGCTTATGAGATTCGAGATTTGGAGTCCTATGGCTTCGGCAATCTGATCCATATGGCCAGAGTTGATATTGACTGGAGGATGCTCGGAGCTGCCTTGATTGACTGGGTCCCTTCGTTGAACTTGTTTGCATTCAACGATATGGAGATGGGGCCTTCTTTGGAGGAGCTTGCACGCTTGACAGGTCTACCCTGGGATTATGCTCAGTATTTTTCGCCGAAGACGTCGCCGAAGACTGCCACACCGCAGAACTGGTTCGGGATCCCCTATCTTGTTCGGCCTGCAGCCGGTGGCCAGGATGCTGTGGTGTTTTCCTTGGACTTACTGTATGATCTTTTTTCGGGTCCTCGGAGTGTGGCCGATTCTACCTTTGCTCGGAACGCACTGATGTTCTGCTTGATTGCTGAGGTGCTGTTCTCGGGATGGCGCAGGTCCCAGACCCCTCTGCTTTTTGAAGTGATGAGCCGAGCTATTCGACGGCAGGGGATTATTTCTCTCATCTTGGCCGAGCTGTTCAATGGGCTGACTGACTGCGCCCTGGGCCGCACTCGTGTCCTTCGCGGCTGCTGTGCCTTTCTGCAGGTATCCTTTCTGCACCATTTTCTTCTTGCTTTGCTAGGAATTGCTCTGCTCTAGCTGAACTTCTTTTCCTTTTTGTGATCAGGTCTGGCTATGGGAGCGTCTTTCGATGACTGTTCCTGTACCTTTTCCTGACACTCGTCGCCCAGACCTTATGCGACACATTATGGAGTTTCTTCCTCATACAGCTAGGATGAGCGAGCCCTTGTATCGCAGGATGTTTGCTGAACTTCGTGACTGGAACGTTCGTTGGGAGTCATCTTGGCTTTCACTTCCTCCAGTGCTTTGCGATGCACACCGCCTTCCTCTGATGTTGGTAGGCTTTCGATCTTACTTCTCTTATCACCCTATCCGGTTCCTGCGGCAGTTTGGATACGAGCAGGATGTTCCTCTTTTTGCTTTCACGGGTATTGGGCGTCGAGTGCTTCCATCTAGGTCCTCTGACTTCAGGACCCAGATTGATTGTTCCTGGGCGAGTTATTTGACAGCTGATTTGTTGGGATTTGAGCTGCGGACTTTTTCGATGGCGACCGCCCCGTATCAGTACTGGGTTGCTGAGCAGTCTTTGTATCGACGTATCCCTTGCTGGCACCAGACTGCTGATGAGGATGAGCAGGATATCCTTGGAGATGCTGGCTCTTCATCTGGTTCATATGAACCTTTTGAGGAGCGCCCATTCATTGATCCTTGCTTCCTTTTGGCCACTCATGGCCATCTGCTGTCTGAGATCTCTGCACTTCGTTATCATTGTGAGATGATGTCGAGGAGATTGGCTGCCGATCAGAGATTGTCTGATGAGGAGACAGCGATCCGTACCCTTGAGCGCGATGAGGCGCATTACTGCGTATGGAGGTGAGCAGGTTGAGAGCGAGACTATCTTTTTATGAGTCAGAGGACTTACCTGATGTGGCCGAGGAGGAGGGTAGAGATTGACTGTGTTGGCCACCTTGCACGTTCTTTTTTGCATATATGATTGATGATGATGAATTTTTTTTTGTATTTTTTTGAAAAAGATGATATGATATGTGTAAAAGAAATATGATGCGTTTAATTGAAAAGAAAACTGTTTGAAAATCTACTGTGCCATGAGTTGTCTTGTGAGTGTGTCTAGATTTTGTGTCAGGATATAGGAATCAGAACTAGGGCTCGGCCAATGCCTTGACCGATGTCTCGAGATTTGACTTGTGTGCTCCTTTGGTTCCCTCAGAGGTGTAGGCAATGGAAACTGTTGCTTCTTGAGATTGTCAGAGTTTGTAGAGCTCTTCGCGCCTGACTGCACTTCTTGTTCTTGAACTGTAACTGCTTGAACCGATCTGGACCGTCTGCTTTCTTGGTACCTGCACTTTTTTTTCTTTTTTCATTCAAGCCATTTTTGCCTGCAGCGCTCTTTCGAGTTTTCACTACAGCCGGCCTTTTCCCTTCATTTTTGCCCGTGGCGCCCTTTCAGGTTTTCACCACGTCCCGGGTGTTTGATCTTGCCTGCCCCTTGGCAGCTATGCTATTTTTACCCTCAGCACCCTTTCGGGTTTTCACCAAGTCCTCTGTATGCCCACTGTTTTTACTCGGAGCGCCCTTTCGGGTTTTCACTCCGCCCTTTTTGTTTAGGCACACATTTTCTTTTTTCCTTTTTTTTTGTTTTTTTTCTTTCTGGATCTCTGGATAACTGTGGCGGCTAGAGGTCGGGAATCCGTCGTTGCCGGCCGATGGCAGTCTTTCAGCCCTTATCCTGAGTTACGATAATAGAGCTGTCGGTCTTTGCTAAAGACCCTTCTGAGGTGGATGGATGGATGAATGTGTTTCTTCTTGGACTGATTTTTTTCTCTTGGGTGCCTTGCTTTGGCTTCCCTTTTTCTTTCTCTTTTCTTCTTTTTTTTTCTTTTGTATTCTTTTTCTCTTCTTTTTTTTTGTCTTTTCCTTTTGAATCCCTTTTTTTTGTATTTTTCTCTTTTTGAATCCCCTTATTTGAAACACTTGTTGGTGGACGGAAATGATTTCTTAGAGATCTTAGCTTTGACCTCTTGACTTCAGCTCTATTAAAGTAACCTTGATAAGGTCAGAATGACTTACTCGTGAAAGATCTTCACGTTGTCGGCGTTGGTTGGCTCAGGAAGATCCACCCTTCTCATGCTGGTGAGTCTGAGGGCGCCTCCGGGAAGTACTTCTCTGACGATTAGTGGCCCGTCCCACGAGGGTTTGAACTTTCCTCTGGGGTCCGGAAGGTGCGACGGTAGAATCTTCTTCATAACCATGTCACCTACCTTGAAACTTCTTTTTCGGACTCTCTTGTTGTAAGCCCGAGCGATCCACTGAGAATGACTTAGTGCACGCATGCGCTTTTCATCTGCTAGCTGCAACTGATCGAATCTGGCCCGTTGCCATTCTCCTTCTTCAACTCCGCTTTCTAGTAACACCCGTAGTGATGGTATTTCCACCTCGACTGGTAGAACTGCTTCCATTCCATAAGTAAGCTCGAAAGGAGTAACGCCCGTAGCAGACCGTACAAACGTTCGATAGGCCCAAAGTGCATATGGGAGCATATTCGACCAATCTCGATAGGTCACGACCATCTTCTCAAGTATCCTGACGATTGTCTTGTTTGCGGCTTCTACCCCACCGTTCATCTGGGGACGGTAGGGGCTTGATCGATGACGTTGGATCTTGAACTTGCTGAGGAAGTCATCCATCTTCTTGTTGACGAACGGGTTCCCATTATCTGTGATGATGGCATTGGGGATTCCATACCGGCATATGATGTTGTTCTTCATGAATTTGATCACCTGAGATGCTGCAATTGTGGTGTAGGAGGCTGCCTCTACCCACTTGGTGAAGTAGTCGACTGCCACGAGTATGTACTCATGACCATTTGATGCTTTGGGACTGATCTTGCCGATGATGTCGAGTCCCCACATGGAGAAGGGCCAGGGGGTGGTCAGGTTGTATAATTCTGATGATGGGGCATGGATTTGATTCGCATGCTCCTGACACTTGAAGCATTTTCTGACGTGCTGGCAACAGTCTGTCTCCATGGTGAGCCAATAGTAGCCGAGTCGTAGAATCTTCTTTGCCATCATGTGCCCGTTCATGTGTGGGCCACAGATTCCTTCGTGTATTTCTTCCATGATCTTTGCATCTTCTGTTTCATCGACGCATCGAAGGAGGATGTGATTATAGGATCGCTTGTAAAGAACTTCGCCACTGATGGTGAACTGGCCGGCCAAACGCTGAATGGTTCAGCGATCTGTTGCTGTTGCTGATTCTGGATACTCCTGGGTTTCGAGATATTGCTTGATGTCGGCATACCAGGGTTTGTCAGGAATAGCTTCGGCTTCTTCTATTTGCAGGCAAAAAGCAGGTTCATCTTGAATTTCGACTGTGAGCTCCCATTCTGAAGCTCCTTTTGGGATCTCGAGCATTGATGCAAGTGTGGCGAGAGCATCTGCAAACTGGTTCTTGGCTCTGGGCATGTATGAGAAGGTGATTTCCTTGAATTCCTCGATCAGATTGTCAAGATACACATGATATGGTATCAACTTCTCATCCTTGGTTTTCCATTCGCCATTGGTCTGATTGATGATAAGCTGTGAGTCTCCAAATACTCGCAGCTTCTTGACACCCAAGATTATGGCTTCCCTTAAGCCAACGATGCATGCTTCTTACTCTGCCATGTTGTTGGTGCACTCGAATGCTATGCGCCTTGAGATAGGAATAGGGACATCGTCTAGAGAGTAGAGGATTGCTCCAATACCACTTCCTTTAGAATTTGCTGCACCGTCGAAGAATAACGTCCACTCACCTTTCTTCTTTTCTTCACTTTCGACAAGCAAGAGATCTTCATCAGGAAAGAACGTCTTGAGCGGCTGATAGTCCAGGAGAGAGTGAGCCGCAAGATGATCGGCGAGGGTCTGCCCCTTGATTACCTTTTGAGTGACATAGGTGATGTCGAACTCAGACAAGAGTAGTTGCCATTTAGCTATTCTCCCAGCGAGTGCCGGTTTCTCGAACAGGTACTTGAGCGGATCCATGCGAGCGAGGAGGAGAATAGGGAATGCAATCATGTATTGACGGAGTCGCTGAGTTGCCCAGACTAGGGCGAGGCAAGTCTTCTCGATCGGGGAATACCTGGTCTCGTAGTCGGTGAACTTTCGGCTCAAATAGTATATTGCTTGTTCGTTCTTCCCGGTCTCGTCGTGCTGGCCGAGGACACAGCCAATGGCTTCTGCTGCTACCGAGATGTATAACAATAGTGGTCGTCCGGGAGCGGGCGGCACTAGGACTAGAGGATTCATGAGATATCTCTTGATGCAATCGAAGGCGACTTGGCAATCATCATTCCATTCTTTTGGAACGTTCTTCCGAAGGAGCTTGAAAATGGGCTCACAAATAGGTGTGAGCTGTGCGATGAAGCGACTGATGTATTGAATTCTGCCAAGGAAGCCACGAATTTCTTTCTTTGTTCTAGGAGGGGGCATCTCGATGATTGGTCTGGTTTTGGTCTCGTCGACCCTGATGCCATCCTCGCTCACCATAAAGCCGAGGAGCTTACCTCCCATTGCACCGAAGACACATTTCTGTGGGTTGAGGCGGAGCTTGTACTTCTCTAATCTGTTAAATAGCTTCTTCAGATCTTCAAAGTGTCCTTCAATTGTGCGAGATTTGACGATCATGTCGTCCACATATACTTCAAGCTCTTTGTTCATCATGTCGTGGAATAGTGCTGTCATTGCTCGCTGATATGTTGCTCCTGCGTTCTTCAGACTGAACGGCATTACCCTGTAACAGAAGGTTCCCCAGGGAGTGATGAACGATGTCTTCTCGCGATCTTCGACAGCCATCTTGATCTAATTGTAACCTGAGAACCCATCCATGAATGAGAAGATCTTGTATCCAGCAGTGTTGTCGACCAGAGTGTTGATATGTGGAAAAGGGAAGTCATCTTTTGGGCTGGCCTTGTTGAGATCTCAAAAATCGATGCACATTCGAACCTTGCCATCCTTCTTTGGTACTGGTACGATGTTGGCGAGCCATTCAGGGTAGTTGGAGACTACCAAGAATCCCGCGTTGTACTGCTTGATGACTTCATCTCGAACTTTCAGGGCCCATTCTGGCTTCATTCTTCGAAGTTTCTGCTTCACTGGCTTCATGTCTGCCTTGGTTGGCAGATGGTGTACAACGAGCTCTTCATCGAGCCCCGGCATGTCTTCATATGAGAACGTGAAGTTGGACAATCTTGGAGCTAGGAACTCTATCATTTTCTGTTTCATCTCAGGTGGCAACGATTTTCCGATGCGTACTTCCCTAGGGATCTCAGGTGTCCCCAAGTTTACTATCTCAAAATCGTCGGCTACAACATTGGCTTTAGATTCAAACTTTTTGAGGAGATCCTCAAGTTCGGGAGCTGGATCATCATCTTCCTCATCCCGAGCTTCGTCTAGACCCATGAGCTCGAAGTCTAATTCGATGTCAAAATCATATGATTCGACTTCAAACTCATGTGACTCTTTAGATGAACTTGGCACACTATTGAATGCAAGAAAAGAAATATTTTTTGGTTTTTGAGAATTTTCTGAAATTGAAATACTAGATGTTTTTGGCTTTTGAAAGTTTTTTATTTTTTTGGATTTTCGAAATTCATGGGACTTTGAACAAGCGGGTATTGTAGACCATGATTGAGCCCAACTTGTTCCAAAGTTCCGGTCGCTGCTTAAACAGGCATTTTTTTTTGGAAGCCAGAGCCCTCAGATGGCTCTTTGGCTGATTCGAAAGTTAGGGGAACGGATGACCATTCAGGACCCCACACTTCCTCCCCTGAAGAGGTGGGGGTTGATGCTTTGGGCGAAGAATCATGGTCTGGCCCAATGACCATGATTTCTCGCTGGTCGGGTTTGAGATTTGAGTCGTACTCAGTGCCTCCCGGATCACTTACTTCGCATTGCAGTTCGTCTGGTTCCACAGCTAGGCACAAGTTTGGAATCTGAACATCAGACCAATCTAGGGCTGGCCACTTCCCTTTCTTGGTCCAATGGATGGGCTGCTTCTGCCCCTGGCTGATGATTGATGAAGTTGACTTTGCAGAGATGGGCAAGTCGTGCCCCTTGCTAATTGGTGCTGAGATGGGCAAGTTGTGCCCCTTGCTAGCTGGAATTGAAGTGGGCAGGTTGTGCCCTTGGTTGATTGATGCTGAAGTAGACAGATTGTGCCCCTGGTTGGGGGCAGGTATCAGAGTAACCTGGTCCTGAAGCTGCTGTATTTGACTTCCTTCTTCGTCTTCATCATCTCCTTCTTCTTCTGAAGGCTTAGATGGTTCGAGAACCTGATCCCATCGAATGGGGGGCCACGTGGCCCAAACTAGGCTCATCGGGAGGCCTTTGTGTAGTGCAGTCGGTTGATTCCCTCCTGGATCTTTACAAGGTTCTCCTGGCTTGACGAATTGGATGGGTGAGCACCGAAATTTCTTCCTTCTTTTGTCCATGAAGGTTGCCTTGTATCCAAGTCCCCATTTGCGTTGGTTATATATCAACGGTACCTTTCTAGACTTGAAATGATTCTTCATTCGATATTTGAGACTCAGACGCTCTGCCGGTGAAAAGACACGGTCCACCCTTATCGGTTCTGGATTAGCGATAGAGTTCACAGTCTCGAATTCGAAACTGTGAAACGGGATGTCTTCTTCAGAGTGTTGGATATCGATGACCGGGATGTCTGGTTCAGTGGCAGCAGCATTGGAAGGAATGATGAGCTCCTTCTCTGCATGGATAGAGATCACTTGATTTCCACAGATATACTTCACTTGTTGATGCAGGGTTGATGGCACAGCTCCAACCTTGTGTAGCCAAGGCCGTCCGAGCAGCATGTTGAAAGAGGCTGATATATCCAGGATTTGGAATGTGATAGTGGAGACTTCCGGTCCTATCTGTACCTCTATGTCGACCTCCCCTTCCACTGATCGGCGGGTGTTGTCGAATGCTCTGACGCATATGGTGCTGGGTCGGAATGAAGAAGGACTGATTCCCAGACGTTCCGCGGTCTTGAGTGGACAGACATTTAAGCTTGAGCCATTATCGACAAGGACCAGCGGGACGCAAAAGTCTTTGTATCATAAGGCTATGTTGAGGGATCGCCCATGATCACGTCCCTCTGGTGGCAACTCATTATCTGTGAAGGTGATGGCGCGCGGAGCCAGGAGTTGTCCAATCATCAAAGCTATCATTTCTGGTGCCGTATCGGAGGAGACGTGAGCATCGCTCAAGGTTTTGGCAAACATTTCTCGGTGTATCGAGATGTGCAGAGTAGCTCCCATACTGAGATTTGAGCAGGGATTGACTTGAGCTGAGTTGCCACATCGTATGCGGCTTCATTTTTGTTGCCGAGGCCTGAGAGAGCGCCTTTGGGATCTCCTCTATTCTGATTATCTCTTCGGATGCAAAGCCCATTGGGATTCATGTTCCCCACTTCCGCACATTCTGGATAGTGCCATGGAACCTCTTTGTAGTTTTCCTCCCTTTTGCCTTCTAGGACCACTGGTTCTTGCAACGGTGCTGGTGTGGGTACCAGATCTTCCTCGTATGGAGCTTTTGCCTTGAGAACTACATTGTTGCCTGTGCTGAAGGGGTAATATCGAGGCTTGTCTTCGTAGACCACATAAGGTCGTGGTCCTGGCTTAACTGTTCCTGGAGCTGGAGGCTCCCATGGAATGAATACTGGTCCTCTTGATATGGCAGGGGGTTTCTCTATTCGTCCGAGCTGCCGTAGCGTGATTGACACGCCTCCGGGATTTGCCCCTTGCAATATAACTGGCTCAACTGGAAGAACTCCTTCCAAGACAACGGGCTCTTGCTGCTGATGAGTATAATCCTTCCATTGCGGATTGGATTGTTCTGGAGTTGCCCTTTGCAAGATGACAGGTTCGTATGTGGGCTCAATGTATGATTGTGCTCCTTCCAGGACGACTGGTTCCCAGTTTGAATGGTTGTAAGGTGCCCCTTGAACAACTGGTATATCATATGGAGGTGCTCCTTCGAGTACTACTGGCTCGGAGATTGAAGGAAGAAAGGGACCTGCCCCTTGCAAGATTGGAGGAGGATTTGTCGGCCCATAGGTGTAGGCATGAATGGATTGGATGGGGGAGAAGAAGCGATCGAGGCGTTCTTCTTCTTCTATACTGTTGACGGTGGGACCTCGAGATGAACTCGGGTCCGTCTGATGTTGAGGCAGAGGATTCTGAAGAATGTTGGTGGAAGCTGCTGCAGGAGTTCCAGGGACTGAGATGACAATCTTGCGGTCATCAATCAGATCTTGTATGGCGTTCTTCAAAGTGAAGCATCGATCAGTGGCGTGGCCACGCCCTTGATGGTAGGCACAATACTCATTTTCTCGGTAATTCAGTGGCAGAGGATGAGGAGGGGGCCTAGGTGCCATTAGAGTAAGTAATTGCTTCTGCACTAGAGTAGCCATGACTTGACTGAGTGGTTGAGAGAGGGGAGTAAATTTCCTGGACTCCCTGTAGTTTTGCCTATTTTGATATGAGTATTGACCGTTTCCTCTGAACTGCTGTTGTTGTCGATGTGGTTGTGGCTGAGGATTCGGTTGTGGCTGATACCGCTGAGGCCGATGCTGAACTGGATTCTGCTGATACTGTTGACGTCCCTGTGGGGGAGCATGTTGATTTCCTTGAGCAGCAGTGTTGATGTTGTTTACCTCTGTTGGGTGGGGAGGAGAACCACTGCGGTTTTCATTCCCGTGCCCGATAGGTCTTCCTTCCACTCTGTTCCTTTTGATTGGAGTGGCTTGATGAGGCCATGGGGAGATTGTCCCGTCACGGATTCCTGCTTCGACTTGCTCTCCAGCACGGATCAATTGTGAGAAATTCGAATATGGATGCGAGATGAGATATCAGGATATGCCTGGATATGTTGAATGAACAATCATGGAGATTTGTTCTTCGTCGTCGATAGGTGTTCGCATTCTGGCTGCCATAGCTCGCCAACGTCCCACATAAGCTGATAGTGTTTCATCACTCCTTTGTCTGAGAGCCGCAAGGTCAGCTCTTCTGGGTGCCATGTTGAGATTGTATGCGAATCTGTCGATGAAAGCCTGGGAAAGTTGTTCCCAAGTCCGGATGCGATGACAATCCAATGAGGTGTACCAATATAGGGCATCGCCCTTCAGAGATTTTTGGAACAAACGAATGAGGGCCCCTTCATTTCCTGAGATTGCACTCAGTTCTCCACAGAAGGCCTTGAGATGTGCCGTGGGACAACCGCTGCCATCGTATCTTTTGAATTTAGGTACCTCAAAGTTTTGAGGTACTTGAGCATCTGGGAAAGGACACAAGTCCCTGAACTTGGTTGAAGGTAGATCAATTCCTTGTTGTCGCTGAAGCTGATTTTGCAAGATTTGGAACTGCTCCCGCAACTCGTCCAGTCCTGAATGATCTGTTCGAGCGACTGGTGCCTCTTGGAGTAAGGCACGTTCTTCTTCGGCATAGTGGCCGATGTCTTCGACCCTATGGGCTTGCTGAAAAGCAACCGCGGGTTGCTGAAATTGATTTGATGACTGAACTGGATTCTGATGAACTGGTGCTTGAAAGGATTGTAACTGAACTGGAGATTGTACTGAAGGTTGAACTGGAACTTGCTGGAAATTAACTGGAGATTGCTGAACTGAAGATTGCTGAAAATTAACTGGAATCCCATCGGCGGGGATGTGCTGGAATTGAAAAGTGCTCCTGTTTGCAGGAGGCTGAGATGCTGGGAAGTGACCCCCTTGCTGGGTATTCGCCACTGTCCGCTGGTTGATGTGGGCTTGACACTGACCCCCATTGTGGGCATTCGCCAGTGCTGTCCCTATTGCTGGAAATTGAATTGAAATCCCATCGGCGGGGATGTGCTGAAATTGAAAAGGTGTCCCATCAGCGGGGACATGCTGAGATCTACTGAGATTGTTGCTTGCAAGATTGACTGGAAACTGACTGGATGTTCCTGCAACGGAAGTGCTCTGAGATGGCCTTGTCATCGCAGGAAGATATTGAGAAGGATGCCCCATAGCGAAGGGCTGAGATGGCTGCTGTCGGTAGTCTTGGGCAGACTCCGATGGTTGCGCTTGATTTGAACTGGAGGCCGAAAGGACCCGGCATGGTTGCTGAGACTGCTGAACTGGGCCAACTTGATTGTTGGCTGCTGCGGTGGCTTGTGCTTGCATGAATTGCAAGAGCATTTCTTGCATTGCTCTCACTCCTTGTGCCAATTCTTGTATGATTGGCGTATTATCAATGGGCTGTTGCGCTGGAGGTTGCGCTTCGGTCATCTCAAGAGTGGGGAGGAGATGAGTTTCTTCTTCGTGGTCGGACATGGCTTGTTGAGCCCGAGTGCGGATTATGCTGCGGAAGGGAAGTTGTTTCCGCGTTCGTTGAGCCCGAGGAGGCGCAATGGTGAGGACTATACTCTACTCTTTTTGGGTTTTGGGATTTTCTATTTTTTTTCTGGTTTTGGGATCTTCTATTTTTATTTTTTTTTTTGGGTAGAATTCTATGCAGATGAGATTGTATGAGGATTAGTGACTTTCAAGTACGGGAAGGATTCTGTTTTTCAAGTCGGATCACGACTAGTGGGACTAGCTCATCCCCAACAGAGTCGCCATTCTGTGGACCCTCGCCGATTTTCCACGCTCCCACACGACGTTCTTCTTCTCCCTTCCCCTTTCCTTTCGGAAAAGAAGGAGATGAGGATGCGTGAGTGCGAAATCGCCGTTTGTGCCACTGGCTTGCCTCGTTCTCGAGGGCTTCGTTTGGTTGTCGTGTTAAGCTGGATATGTTTAAGTGAGTTTATATAAGACCAGAGTCGCCACTAGCCAGTTACTTCGAATCTACAGTCGGCTAGACCCTGTAGAAACGTTAGAGAAGGGAATCCGTAGATTCCTTCCTCTAAAATGACTCCTATTGATCTGCGGTCAGAGATTCAAGGTAAGGGATCACGGTTACAGGGTGGGAAGAGGTTAAGCACCCCACACACTGCCCGTACCGAAATACGGTCTCTACTTCACAGAATCGATCGAATACTTGAAAGTCTAGTTTAATCCTCGTATATTCTCATGGATGACATGATGCATGAATGCAGGTTTGAACAGTAAGAGTTTCTTATGGGCAGGTTCCAACAACGGGCAAGCCCAGAGCGTACGCTCGAACTGACAGGTGCTTTATGCGAGATGATGCATGCTGTGTGCTTGAATATTCAAAGTGCTTATAGTGATATGTACGTGAATGCATGTCTGAACAGTAAGAGTTTCTGATGGGCAGGTTCCAACAACGGGCAAGCCCAGAGCATACGCTCGAACTGACAGGTGCTTAATTTAAGACATATGCGGTGTGCTTGAAATTCAAGGTGCTTGTAGTGAAGCAGGGGGGTTGGAAGAAAAGTAAATGTTGCACTTATGCTAGATGCGAATGAGATGATGCCGGAAAAGAGTAGCTAGATGGACGGAGGTGTCGCAAGGATTGGGTTCGAGTGGCTGGATCAAGACTTGGGTGACTTGAGAGGCTTGGACCAGTGGTCAGGCTGGGCTGGACCAGGGTTAGGCTCTCCTCACTCGGGCTCTCCTTGGTGGAAAAATGGACTAAAGGGGACTCGGATCCACTCGGGCTGAATGGGCTTCGAATGGATGTTGAAATGAGAAGGGGAGGGGGGTATTTATAGCAGCGGAGAGTGGCATTTCTCGTAATTTATCTCGGGCGGCCTGCTATGGGCCGCCCGTACGGCCGCTCCTCGGTTTCCAGCGATGTACGGTTGCTTCCTCGGGGCTGCTGTTTGACTCGCTGGGTAGACTCAGTGAGTTGACTCAGCGGGTCGACTCGGTGATTTGACTTGACGGGTTGACGCGACGGGTTGACTCGGTGTTTTGACTTGACGGGTTGACTCAGCGGGTTGACTCAGCGGGTTAACTCAGCGGGTTGACTCAGTGAGTTTGACTTTTTTGGGATTTTTTGACTGGCTTTTCTTATGGGGGGTTTTTCAGGGTGGTGTTTAGGACTGGGTTAACTGGGTTCAGGCTTGAACTGGGCTATGGAATGGGGCTTACAATGGTGAGTTTGGCTGAGTTTGGACTTGGGATTTGGGGGTATGGTCCTCCATTTATCCAGCTTTCTCTACCAACAGTGTAGCCGAAGGTGGGGTGTCTACAGGAATATTTCCTCCAAGACAATCAAGAATAATAATAACGGTACAGAGTAAACGCAAGCAGTATATTATCATTTAATCAAATCAAAACAACCAACTAAAAATCTTTGTTAATGCGATGCATGGAATGCATGCTCTGGCTAAGGCACCCTGGCTAGAATCACAATCCATGAAGTGGGAGACTCCTTGTTACGACTTCATGCTAGCCACTAGTCACCAGAGGTTCCTGGGACGCACAAGCCCATAGTTTTGCCCGACCACGTGAGAAACGGGACGCTCATAGCCCAAATCTACATGTGACAGTGTACGGGAGAAGTAGGACGCTCTAGCCTATTCTCAATTCCGTACACCCACATGGAGCCAAGTGAATGCATGACTTTAGTTTCACCTTTATTTAAGTGTTTTCGCATACAATCAATTTAAATAAAACTCAATGGTCACTATGGGGAGTCGTAAGCAACCCAGCATAGGCTGACAACACGGGATTAGTGTCCATAGCACCAACCCCGACTCATGAGAATTTGTATACCATTATGTTTACTCATTTGTCCATTTTATGGTGTTCATCATTGTCCCAAAAAGCCAATGTTGTACACCTCGATCAGGTAATGCGATGTGTAGTAATACAATAGACAGTGATCCACAGGAAAGAGTTAGCTTCTATTACTCCAGCAATTTTCTTCATGGAATTTCATTTATGAAAATCTAAGTCAAGGCTTTCAAGGACCAAGCAATCCTAGTTAATTCAGTCAATCCAAGTAGAGAACACAACTAGATTTGAAGTCCTATCTCTCATCTAGTTGGAAAATAAAGCATTCACACACATTCATCCAATTCAAGTTGAACTTCCAAGTTCAAGTCCATTCAATCAATGTAGAATTCAAATTCATAGCCTGCGGAGTAACAGCCATGCCTATGGACTATGGCCTGCTCAAGGATTACTATAATTCGAATCTAAACAAGCAACCTGTGATAATTTCAGAGAATTAAAAGGAATTTATGTCCGGAGCACATAAACTCAGATAAGACATCTCAAACTACCACCTATTGGACTGAAACATAAGAAAAATCCAACTTTGAATTAAAAATACTTGAATCAAACTGAAATTAACATAAAACTAGCTACAAGCTTCACCTCTCAGCCTTAGCTGAGAGGTTTTAGCCGAGCATAGTCATGCTACAACTAAAAACTCAAAAATAAAGCATAAAACTAGAAAAACCCGAAAATAGATGTTGCAGACGCTCCACAGTCGCCTTCAGCCTCCAAACTCACGTTCCTTCTCCTCTCTCATGCCTTAGGGAGAGCCCCTAGGTGGCCTTTTATAGCAACAAGCCCCCCTTGCGTCGGATTCTGCGAAAGCCTTCGCATTGCGCAGCAATTTTCGGAGTCCCAATTTAGAAAGGAGACTTCTTACGCAGGGCCGACCGGTCGTGACCGGTCGGCCTGGCTTTTCAAATACTCCAGAGAGCTCAGCCGACCGGTCATGACCGGTCGGCGTGGATTGTCCATTGTTCCAGCGTGCATGCCCGACCGGTCATGACCGGTCGGGCTGTTTATCCTTCATCCAGTGCCTATGGCCGACCGGTCATGACCGGTCGGCCCCAATGCAATGTGTCCAGTCTTCCTGGCCGACCGGTCAAGACCGGTCGGCCTCCTTCCATTTACGTCTTTTATGTGGCTGACCGGTCGGACGACCGGTCAGCCTTGGTTTTTCTTCCACTTTTTCTTCTTTTCTTCATTCTCTTTTCAGGGAAAAAGAAGAAGAAAGAAACTAGGTAGGATCCTGAAGTACGTTACAGAAGTTTATGTAAGAAAACCGAGGTTAAACTACTTTAGGTGAGAGTAGGGATGTTAGTGTCTTTGTGCACAATCCACCCGGAAATTTGGTACTTTTAGTACGTTTGATACATCACATTACCCGTTACGTTACATATTTAACCTCCAAGTTGTATGTAGTACTGATTTAAGTAATTTTATGAGTACATTACATTTACCTAGGTTAGTTCGTAGTATATGTACATTCCTAGGTAACTGTTTGTTCGTGAAGTAAGAAAATCAATTCAGTTCTCTATAAGAAGGTAGTACCTGTGGAGAGTACCCAAGGTAGAGAGATGTAACTTATTAAAATGGTTGAATCCCTGTTTCTCATATGTTATTACCCTACAGATATACTACTAGAATATGTGTATAAAGTATATATAGTGTTATATTTTAAGTTACAATGAACATTGTGTATCTGATTCTTTTATAGGGCATAGATTTCATAAAGATAAGTAACACAAATACACATGCTTCTTAGTAAAAAAAATCTAAATAAGGAATCACATCATTATATAATGATATTCATTACAAATCCTACATTAAACTTCATATTATATGGATCAACAATTTAAAACAAAATAACTATACATGTGTTGGGGCTCAAATTTGCACTCATTATAAAATGACATCCCATGGTCTAGTGGCAATGATTTGGATAAGTTTCGAGGTCAGGAGAGCCCCGAAAATGCCAGCACAACCCTGATCGCTTGGTAGCGACCAAAATGAACTGGACATGCGCTTCATCGCCAAATGATCCGAAATGTCTTAAAACCCTTAACCTGCAAGTTTCGAAGTCATCCGGTGCATATTTTTACCTGCGCACCTCGAAATGCGTTTCATCCCTGCCCGAAACTGACAAAAAGGGGTCCGTAAGCCTACAGCTACCATTTTAGAGCGGAACTGGACATGCGCTTCACCGTCAAATGATCTGAAATGTCCTCAAAACCCTTAACCTGTAAGTTTCGAAGTCATCCAGTGCATATTTTTACCTGCGCACCTCGAAATGCGTTTCGTCCCTGCCCGGAACTGACAAAAAGGGGTCCGTAAGCCTACAGCTACCATTTCAGAGCGGAACTGGACATGCGCTTCACAGTCAAATGATTCGGAGCACCCCAAAACCCTTAAATAGCAAGTTTAAAGTCATTACGATGCATATTTCCATGCGCGCGCTCCCCGGAACAACATTCCTATACGACAAGCCGACCCGGAGGCTCCAAATTAGGAAGGAAGTACCAAAATTAGCAACATTCGGACTTCTACACCTCATCCCGTTCATTCAGGAGGTTAATCATAGCCTAGAAATGGCTTGGCGACAGTGAGTGCATGTCTAGAAAAGGTAGCTGTCCTTTGGAGATCCCCCGTCGGAGCTGAAATGCTGAAATTTTCTAAGTGCTGGAATCCTGAAAATCTGGCTAAGTAGTGGGAAAGCGCTGGCAAAGGACATGCGCCTGGCCTCCAACCACATGCGCCTGGCCTCTAAACACATGCGCTTGCATTCTAGTGAATTAAACATTTTTCCGAAAAGCGCCGGGAAATGTGCCGGTAAAGCACATGCGCCCGGATCCACCACATGCGCCCGGTGCGTTTTTTTTTTTTCCACATGCGCTTGACATAGTTTCTGGCACATGCGCCGGAAAATACTCGCCGGGTAGACCCGAACCCGATTTCCCTCCTATAAATAGTGAAGTCACTTCATTACATTAGCACGAGATCATCCCCTGCCGACCTCAGAGTGATGTAAGCACCACATGCGCTTGCTTTCTCTCCCCTCTCCGGATGCCTTGGCCGGAGTGGATTTCCTCGCCAGAAACCCTTGCCGGAAAGGGATTTCCTCGCCGGAATCCCAAGTTCAGGAAGAAAATCCTGAAATTTTCTAAGTGCTGGGCACATGCGCTGGCTTTTTCCCAACATGCGCTGGTTTTTTTCCAACATGCGCTGGCTTTTTCCCAACATGAGCTGGCTTTTTCCCAACATGCACTGGCTTTTCTGGCCGGAAAATCCTGATTTTCTCTAAGTCTGGGAGGGACATGCGCCCACTCTCTGGGTCCAGGCGCATGTGCACTGCCACATGCGCCCGGAACACCTTTCCGTCATCTGTTTTCCATGGAAAATCATCACATGCGCTCGGATGATGACCACATGCGCCCGGATGATGACCACATGCGCTTGACAGATGATGCAATACCACATGCACTTGTAAAATGGTCACATGCGCTTGAAAAATAGGCACATGCGCCTGTACACACTCCCCCATGCGCCTGGACGCTGATGGGAGGAGTGGACCTTCCGTCGCACGGCCCGCCTTCGTCCGGGATCCGATTTCGATGAAACCACAGCCGCCGGATGTGTCTCGATGAGATCTATCCATCCGCCGGATCAGATTCTCCAACGGTCAATGATAAGTAGCCCAAATCAATGTTTTGATCCAAAATGACCAACACTTAGCCAATTTGGCAACTCTGGAAATCCATCCGAAAGAGCCGAAAACGGCGAAAACGAGAAGAATCGGGCGGAATTGGACCGAGCCCGAGAGGGAAACTTTTCTTCTACTTGACATGATATATCATAATCATGCACCGCGACGAGGTTATCCGATCTCAAGACCTCCGAATACTCTGATCAAGCGGACGGCAGGTCCACTACTTAGTCATTTTCAGCCCTGGGAAGTGCCCTATTGGCCAGAAAATTGACTTCTACTAAGCGAATCGAAACACGATCGCACCGCGATCTTCGTGGACATAAACCATCCCTGTTCCAAGTCGGTCATCGAAAATATTCACCGAATACCCTGATTAGACCGCAGACAGGTCCACTACTTAGTCATTTCCAGCCCTGGGAAGTGCCCTGTTGGCCCGAAAATTGACTTTTGCTAAGCAAATCAAAATGCGATCGCACCGTGATCTTCGTGGACGTAATCCACCCCTGTTCAAAGACGGTTATCGATAATATTCATCGACTTCTCTAATCAGACCGCAAACAGGTCCACTACTTAGTCATTTTCAGCCCTGTGAAGTGCCCTGTTGGCTTGAGAATTGACTAGTGCCAGTTGAAATCAATCGCGATCTCAAAGACGCCGAGGCAAAGCTAAAGCGCTCAGGCTATCCAACAGCCGAGTTAAGCATTCACGGGGCACCGATCCCCATTATTCATAAGAAATTGGCATGAACAGGAGTCCATCGGACCCTATACTTAGCCATTTGCAGGCATCGGAGATAGCCGATCTAGCCCATTGAATATCGAAATCTTCAAGAGATCTTGGCTCGACAAAGCCTATCTGATCCCATACAGATCATTGGAAAATACTCAGAAGAAAGAATGCTCTCAAAGCCGAGTCGCCCGACTCCAGAAGAAATACATTTACTTTACTGTACAAAGCTCTATTCATCCCGGATAAAGGTCCGAGGCTAAACCTAAGGGGTTATGGTTACCACGAGAAACCACAAACAAAGAGTTCTAACTAAGCTTGAAACATCTTGCTATGGACTGCCACTATGAAAAAGACCGTCGATGCCCTACCCATCGACAACGGGTCCGTCGGTTGAGCTGATGAGGTAGTTGAGGGCTTTCCTAAGGTCACCCGTCATAAAAATACGGGCGCGGGCTTTAGTTATGCCGACCAACATTTCGAGGTTCGTGTATTCCAGCGGTCACCTGTTCACAGTAACAGGCGCAGGCCCCGAGTTGCACCACTCGATTAAAACCCTCGTTCGGGAACGTTGCGGAGTGCTTTCCTAAGGTCACCCGTCATAAAAGTACGGGCGCGGGCCTTAGGTCATGCCGACCAACATTCGAGGTTCGTGTATTCCAGCGGTCACCTGTTCACAGTAACAAGCGCGGGCCCCGAGTTGCACCACTCGAATCCTGACAGTCTCTCAACCCGGACACACCGAAAGAAAATGGGACATAGACATCCGGCGTGTCTAATAAATGTGGCTCAGTCCATAACAAGAAAACAAAGGTCTCTACGACCATGAACTCAAGAACATAATCCCCGGCGGATTAGTCTTTTGCCTTCCAATCAAGGGTGATCAACCGTTTATGTAATTAAAGGCTCGTGACCAGTATCACAGCCTGGAATGTAAAAGATCTCAGAATCTCTGGAATAAAATTCGCCTTGCGATATCTCTCTCTTGTGTACACTTTGTGATTGCTTATGATTGTCTATGAATGTCTCTATACTCAGAATTCCTCCAGAATAAAAGAAACATGAAAAAAAGAAAGAAGGACTGCTGACGAGTAGTTCTGATCTTTCCCCCTTTTTCTAAGTTCTAACAACATGCCACAAAATAACTTACGATAATCGTGATTTTATTAATGAAAGGCTTGAAGGAAATTCCTCACCTTATGATGGACTTAGAAGAAGAGGGTTGTAGAAGATCCTAGCCGCTGGAAAAATATGAGCAAGAACTCTCTTCTCTTCTCTCTCTCTCTCTCTCTCTCTCTCTCTCTCTCTCTCTCTCTCCTCTCTTTCTCTAAGGCATGGAGGCTAGGGTTAGGAGAAGGATTTGGAGGTGCGTAGTAGAAATATGGAGAGGGATGTGCACGCGAGGTCTTGTGTAATAACCTCTTGAGGTGGGTTTCTCAAATCTCAATATTCGGGTGATCTTTGATCAATTCCAATCCGTTCATCTTATCAAGCTCGAAGAGTATAGTTAGAATACGTAAATTTCTTGATGATCCACATTCTAAATTGGCAGATCCTTGAAAATGGCCTAACAGGGTGATAAAATGGGCTAGATCTCAATTAACGGTTTACGCTTGATGATCAGGGCCTAAATTTTGAGAAAATATATAGTCATGATAGGCAAACAATTGTACAAAATTTAGTGGTTGATTGAAGGTGAGAAATGCCTAGATCTGAAATTTCAACTTTTGGCGGAAAATGAAGGGGCTGGCTTTGTGGTTTAACAGCGTAGGATAATAGATTGGGGTCCAAATTTTGTGTAAACTCGTAGTCATATGAGTATAATAAGTGGTCCAAATTTGAGAAGCGATTGATGGTGAGAAGTGGGTAAATTAAAAGGTTCAGATTTAAAAAGAGTTGGTAACTCGTTAATTTCTAAAACCGGATAACTTCGTGCATAAGAAAGATGCTTATCAAGGTGGGGCACTCAAATCATACTATTGGTCCATGATAAAGACAATCCAAGTCACTCATATGAAGAGAAATATTTGACTACGACTAACCATCTACTTTCCTCACTCGATGGACATGAAAATCAAGGGTTAAGGGGCTAAGTTGACAATTGGACCACTTCTACTATGATTTAAGGGCTTAAATTTGACGTGTATGGTTAATATGTGTTCAAAAGCTTAAATCCAAGGTTTTGCGTAAAAGTGATCGTAAAAAACTATAATACTTAAAAATGACACCTTAACTTAAGTTTAACTAATGGCATTTTCGTAATTATTTGAAAAGTGCATGATTTTTTAAATCTGATCTTTCTACGATGTTTATGGGATCATTTTAAGCAACTTTTGTAAAGGGTCCCCTATCAGATCTCTTACGAATGTCCCGCTATTCGCAAATCAACAATAAATGTACGATAATTAATAAAAAAATAAATTAAAAATGAATTTTCAAAAATTTTTAAATAAATCTCAAAAATCTGGGGCGTTACAGTAGTTCTCGTTCGAAAAGCTAATGGAAAATGGAGAATGTGCGTCGACTATTCAGATTTAAACAAAGCGTGCCCTAAAGATAGCTTCCCAACTCCGCGAATCGACCAACTGGTCGATTCAACAGTTGGGCATGCTTTGCTCAGTTTTATGGATGCCTATTCCGGTTATAACCAGATCATGATACATCCGCCCGATAGCCAACACACCGCCTTCATTACTGATCGAGGCCTATATTGCTACCAGGTAATGCCTTTTGGCCTTAAAAATGCAGGGGCCACCTATCAGCGCCTCGTCAATAAAATATTCGTCGCGCAAATCGGCTGGAATATCGAGGTTTATGTCTACTGACATGCTTGTGAAAAGCGCTGTAGGAACTGACCACCTTGCAGATCTTTGAGAAGCCTTTGACTTGATGAGGAAGTATCGAATGAAGTTAAATCCAGAAAAATGTGCCTTCGGAGTCTCTGCTGGAAAATTTCTGGGGTTTATGGTCGGCCAACAAGGAATCGAGGCGAATCCTGAAAAGATAAAAGCATTGATCGAAATGAAGTCCCCGACCACTCTCAAAGACGTCTAACGTTTGGCTGGTTGCATTGCATCGTTAAATAGGTTCATCTCGCGGGCTTCCGACAAGTGCTTACCTTTCTTTAAGCTCCTTCGAGCCACTAGCCAAATCTGATTGGGAGTGGACACCACAATGTGAAGAAGCTTTTCAACAATTGAAGCAATATATGAGTGCGCCCCCCGTTTTATCTAAACCTGTGGCACACGAGCAACTCATCCTTTATTTGTCTGTGTCTTCCACGGCTATTAGCGCTGCTTTAATAAGAGAAGATTCCGGGATACAAAGGCCTGTTTATTATATCAGTCGAGCAATGGTGGATGCAGAAACCTGGTATTCTGATATGGAGAAGTTGGCCCTTGCTTTAGTCACAACTGCTCGAAAACTACGACCATACTTCCAGGCCCACGCTATATTAGTACCAACAAACCATCCGTTACGGCAGGTCCTTCAAAAACCCGAGGTTTCAGGACGGTTAACTAAATGGGCGGTCGAGATTAGTGAGCACGATATTTCATTCTGCCCCAGGCACCGCGATCAAGGGTCAAGCCGTGGCTGACTTCATCGCTGAATTCACATATTCCTCTCCTGATGATAATTCCAGGACCAGCTATCAGCCATCCTGGTCACTCTTCGTGGACGGGTCCTCACGGGTCACTGGCAGCGGAGCGGGTCTAATTCTAGTTGCTCCAGACAGGTCACATTTCCAATACGCCTTACGGTTCGACTCTCACATCTCGAATAATGAAGCAGAATATGAGGCTCTGATCGTTGGCCTCAAACTAGCAAACGTCCTCTCAATTCAGAATCTGCTCATTCACTGCGACTCTCAGCTCATAGTCAATCAGGTTCTCGGTGAATTCGAAGCAAAAGAAGAAAGGATGGCCTTATACAAATCTCGAGTGCTCATCCTGCTCGCAAAGTTGAAGAGTTATGAAATAATCCACATCCCTCGCGAGAAGAACAAACTCGCTGATTCTTTGGCAAAACTTGCCTCGGCATTAGAATCTGAGTTATCGCATTTAATTCCCATCGAGCACCTTCAGAGCCCGAGTATTGAGCATGCGACTCTTGAGCAGGTGATCACGGTACATCCCTCTCCGTGTTGGATGGACCCCATTCTCCTTTACCTCAGGGATGGAGACCTTCCGGAAAATAAAAAAATCCACACGACAAATCCGCCATCGAGCTGCCAGGTATACTTTATAAAATGGAATGTTATTGCACAAGAGTTTTTTTTGCCCTATTTAAGGTGTCTTCACCCAGAAGAAGCACGCCATGTTCTCGATGAAATACACCAGGGGGTATGTGGTAACCACCCACGGGGACGATCTCTAGCATACAAGGCGATGAGGCAACGATACTATTGGCCCACTATGAAGGCAGATGCAATTGAATTCTCTAAAAATTGTGACAAGTGTCAGTGATACTCTCATATACCTCATATACCATCCGAGCAAATGACGCCAATTGATAGCCCTTGGCCCTTTGCCCAATGGGGGGTCGATATCATCGGGCCCCTGCCTATCGGAAAAGGACAAAATAGGTTCGCAATCGTGGAAGTGGATTATTTCACCAAATGGGCCGAGGCGGAGCCTTTAGCCACAATTACTGAGAAACAGACTACCAAGTTCGTATGGAGAAATATCATATGTCGTTATGGACTTCCCCATACTATAATCATCGACAATGGAAAGCAATTCGATAATGCTGCTTTTGATGGATTCTGTGAAAAATGGAAAATATGCAATGTCCGCACCTCTCCATATCATCCACAAGCAAATGGGCAAGTTGAAGCGGTGAATAAAATCATCAAGCACCATTTAAAAACCAAGCTCGGTGAATGTAAAGGCGCACTGCCAGAACTCCTGCCAGAGGTCTTGTGGGCATATAGAACTACGACTCGCACGTCTACAGGCGAAACTCCTTTCTCCTTGGCATTTGGTACCAACGCAGTAGTACCAATTGAAGTTCAAGTACCCTCGTATCGAGTCAAGTAATATGATCCCACTTGTAATCAGGAAGGACTTCAACTTCATCTCGATCTTTTGGAAGAATGGAGAAATGCCTCCCAGATGCGAGCAGCAGCATATCAGCAGCGCATTGCTTGATACCGGAACACTAAAGTTCGGCCTAGAGCTCTCCAGCTCGGAGATTTGGTCCTTAGACAGAACCTCGGAGCTCCTGTTCGTTCAGTTGGACCCGAATTGGGAAGGCCCGTATCGAATCATCAAAATTGTGCGACCCGGTACCTATTATCTTGAAGATATGCAGGGAAGACCCGTATGTCGCCCTTGGCATGTGGAACACTTATTACGGTATTTTCCCTGATTCGATGTAATTCCAGACACATTCGAGTGAATAAAAATAAAAGTCACTCTTTTTGGTCGCTTCTCCATTCAAATTGGACTCAAATAGCCCCGAAGAGAATGCATACATTCTTTTGGCCAATTGCCTACCCTTGGTAGAGTTAAAATCATTCTTGTTGGTCGCGTTTCCATTTTGTAGATAACAAATAGCCCTGAAGAGAACATACGTGTTCCCTTGACCAATCTTCTACCCCTGGTAGAATCAAAATCTCAATCGATAGACTAGTCTATCTCAACGTTGACATGGTCACGTGACCCCCGGATTGAGTCTAATTCATTTTTTCATGAGTTACTGATACGAATGGACAATATACGATGGACAGAGGGCGAAAAAACTGGAGAAAGTACGCAGCATTGAAGAAAAGAGAAGTTTCCATTACAATTGACTAAAAAGTCAAGTTAGTTACATGAGCAATTTCCTTTCAAATATATATATATATATATATATATATATATATATATATATATATATATATATATATATATATATATATATACACACACAAGATAGAGAAAGGAGAAGGCACATTAATCACCGCAAAGCAATGGCTTTGTTTTTTTCAGACAGACAACAAAAATTTAACCCACCTTCAGCCAAAATAGCGATTAACGTTATAGCCTTTGGGGTCGGAGCCCGTTTCGGACTCCCAGTTGTCGGAGACATAAAACCATTTTTCCTCCATCCCGGGCAATTGGAAGAAGGGTTTCCCAAAATAAAATTATTCCTGACACCAGAAGCAGAGGTAATACCAACCCTCGCTAGCTGGGGCCCTCTTCAGCTGAAATAACCTTAAAAATTCCTCAGCGGTTAACTCATCGTTACCTGCTTGCTTCCAGAGGGACAAAGGTACTTATAAGCACCCACCAGCCATTAACGATTAGTTGGCCCGGGGCAATCTTGTAAATACGAAGAAAATTTCGTATGAACGGGTGGAGGGGAAGATGCACGCCAACTTTGAAAAAATATTCGTAAAAAGCTACGCAGCCTGGTGGCGGTGCATCGGCTGTCTCCCCTCTCCCAGGTAATCTGAAGGTAACGGAGTCTGGGACCCGATATTTTTCCCTAAGGCTAGAAAGCCTTTCCTCCGTCAATATAGAGGAGTAACCGGCGGCAGAATATCTCCCGGCCGGTACTCTGGCATTGTTGGATTCAGATGAATTAGGGGTTTCATCTCCCAGAGGGACAATCTCTTCATCGGAAACCTCCGCCATTGCAAAAGAAAAAGTAAGATAGGAGAAGAAGAGAATGGGAAGGAAGACTACCTCTGCGAAGAGGTTTGCACCGAAAACAAAGAAGAAGAAGAAAGAAGAAATCTCCGCAGCTTAAAGTTCAAAAATGGAAGAAACCCCTGTAGGATTCGATATTTATACGCAATCATTCCGCTTGATTTGGATGACACGCGGCGGCCTCTCATCCTACACGATAAACGAACGGGAGCGACATTAATTACGGAGACACATGGCAAGCGACGCTTCACCTCTTACGGATGAAAAGCTGCGTAAAGCTGGCCATCATAAATGCAGCATCACGTCTAAGAACCCATGCGTGATTCTTTTCCAGTGCACATATACAAACAAAACTCTTGGCGTACCTCTTCAAACGCTAAGGGTTTGGGGGGGAAGTTGTTATAGATAAATTTGGCCTCCCTAAAATGTGAGTAGCCTGCCTCGTGCTCGACAAAAAGGGTCGCATCCTAAAATGCGAGCAGCCCTGTTCGTGCTCGTCGCGAGGGGTCGCATCCTAAAATGCGACCAGCCCATCTCGTGCTCGTCGCGAGGGGGTCGCATCATAAAATACGAGCAGCACGGCTCATGCTCGTCGCGAGGGGTCGCATCCTAAAATGCGAACACTCCTGATAAGAGTAGCTCCTTCCTGTGAGTAGCTCCCGACACATGAATAGTTTTGATATCTGGTTTCTAGCAAGGACATCCCTCGTTTCAGAGTACCAGCAGCCCGTATAGGCCGGTTTTGGGCTTATCTTCGCCTACGGTTCCGTATCTCAAGGGATCACTATCAAGGAACGTAATTAACCAGATGAGTAGTTGGATTAGACTACTCCTTTATCTAAGGATAAGTAGGATAAGCACCTTATCCCATGAAATCCGTAATAATCTTGAGATCTTGCGTAGCAGAGTGGGACATTCGGATCTATATAAATTGATGGTTTCATCAATAAGAAGGTGCAGATTATTCACTCTCAAATCGTCTATTTGTTTTCCTTCAATCCTATCCTATCTAACTTAAGCATCGGAGGGCCAACGGCTGGGCGCCGGCCACCATAGTTTTTTCCTTTGTCTTTTTTCAGGTCAGGAGAAAATCGTTAGCAAGGAAAGGTGAATGTCTGGAAGACCCTATTACAAAATATGACGTAAACAACATTGTTGTTCATCAACATGATTCCCTCAATTCAAGTTAGGACTTGGGCACACTCAATTGCATAGGCCAATCTTAGATCCAATTGATTATGATCACAACTATGATAATCATCAAAACCTACTAGATTTAACTAATATCATAATTTGAACTTGATTCAAATCATATGAACAAGCAACTCATATTTCAGATTTTGCAGAAAAAGATAGAACTTTGGTTTGAAGTTCCCACATGAAGATCCAAGTTTTAGAGCGCTTGAATCCAATTCCTCAGAGCGTACATGTCTAGATATTTGTAAAACAACTAAGAACTAAGAAAATTCTTCCAAATATCTATGAGTCATCATAAGATTAAGAAAAACTACTTAGAACTTCATTCAAACTCAACAAACCATTATTCAACATTAAAACCAATTCATGAAACCTTAAAAATGAATTAAAATATCTTAGAACTACTACAAGCTTCACCTCTTAGCCCTAGCTAAGATGTTTAGCCGACTACGCTAAGAGAAAATAGGAAAACTATTGTAAATATGAAGAACTAGAAAGAAAACTAAGTAGAGGGAGTCAGAGAACTCCGAATTCGACTTTCTCCGCCTCCCAATGCAATGGATCTCTTCTAAGTTAGGTTGGGAACGAAGCGGAGGTGTCCTTTTATAGGTTTTGGGCCCCAACAACGAAGAACCTTCGAGAAACCACGCAGCTCTTATGTTTTGCGCAGCAAAAATCGACGTTGGCCTGCCAACCGGACCCCCCTGTCCGGCCGGTCGAAGCTTAAGCAGTAAGTTACTCAACTCTCTGGACGTTTAAATGCACAGGCCGACCTGCCAACCGGCCGGCTGACCGGTCGGACAGGGGGTCGGTTAGTGCAAAAATATGTCCAGCAAGTTTTCTATTTGCAAAGCACTTTGCTGACCCACTGCTACAGTGACCGGCCGGTCGGTCAATCTAAAAAATCTGATTTTTTTATAAATTTCTTCTCGATCTTCTTTGTGTCTCTCCTCCACCTCTTATTCTTTATTCCTTTGATCTTCAAGGCATGTAAGAAGGGTCTCTAAGGATCCAAATGACGAAGTCTCTCTCTCATTCCTACAATCACAAAACCATGCATTAGGTAGGTCTTTGAACATGTAATTCATGCATAGTTAGTGATGAAATGGGGTTAGAATATGCGCATTTAGGAGCTCAACAATTGTTGACTAAGAAGTTTTACAAGATTTTTAAAAATAAAAAGAAACTTGAGATTCAAAAGCCTTTGGGAAAGAAAAAAGGTAAATCAAGTTTTTGGAAAATCAAAATAAGGATACGCAATGCTTCAACTATTCAGGTTATGGGCACTTAGCTACAAATTGTCCTATAAAGGAAAAATCAAAGAAAAAAGGAATGCTCGTAACCTGGAATGATTCGTCAGAATCTGAATCTGATTCAGACTTTGATGAATTAGATCAGGAAGAACAAAAAATTTAGAATGCATTTATGACCATTCTCAAGATTTCTTCTTTTGAAGACAATGATAACTCTAGATATAAGACATCTAGAAGTGAATCTGAGAATGAAAAAAATCTTCAAGAAGCATACAATGCCCTGTACAAGGAAAGTTGTAATATAGCATCCAAACTTAAAGTTTCAAAGAAAAGGTGTGATGAACTGCAATCTGAACTTGACAAATGTATTTTGAAAAAATCATATTTTTCTGACTGCTTTGAAAAATGTAAACTAGATTTGAAAATCAGAAATGAAGATTTTAAAAAACTTCAAACTGATTTTAATTCTCTAAAATCTGAATTACTCATTCTTAAGAAGTTGAAGGATTCTGGAAAATCCAAAGACATAGTAGAAGAGATTCTTCACTTTTCCAGACCTTATGGTGATAGATCAGGTCTTGGCTACAACAAGTTTAATCAAAACCTAAAGACATCACCTACCATCTTTGTAAAAGGTAAATCTTCGCATTCTAAGAATGAAAATCAGAAAGAGTTAAAAAAATCTATTTTCAAAAGACTTTGAAAATCTCAGCCAACAATAAGGGTGATTCTTCTTCACTTATTCTAAGAATTATAGACTTACTCAAAGAACTCTTGGTATGAAGTAGGAGAAAATGAAGATAAATGTCTCATTCTCCTCAAGAAAAGAAGGATCCACCTAAGTCCAAAACCATTATGAAGTAGGTCCCTAAAAATAAATGTTTGGTGATCCACACTGCTTTCAAAGCCAATAGTCATTCAAAATGGTACTTAAATAGTGGTTGTTCAAGACATATAACATGTGACAAAGATATATTATCAAACATCAACGAGATTGATGGAGGCACTGTCACTTTCAGAGATGGTAGCCATTGTAAAATCATTGGCCAAGGTAATCTTCCTTTATTTAAAGATGTTTCATATGTTGATGGATTAAAGCATAACTTGCTTAGTATTTTAAAAATCTATGACAATAATCATACCGTAAAATTTTCTGATCACGGATGTGAAATTTTAAATAAAACAGGAGATGTAATTTTACATGGTCACAGGACCTCTGAAAATTGCTACATAATTTATCAAAGTTACTCAAAGAAGTATTCATGTTACATGGCCCAACTTGATGAATCTGAACTTTGGTATCAACGACTTGGACATATGAACTTCAGAGACTTATATAAATTGAGTAAAAGGGATCACTTACGTGATTTACCCAAACTAAGAAAGAAAGAAAACAAAATATGTAGCTCATGTCAAGTTGGCAAATAAATAAGAAGTTTGTAAGTGCTAAGCACAGAATGTGAGTGCTAAGCACAGTATAGTTGTCATATTTCGTAGACACTAGTCTAGTGCTTGAGGTTGTGTGTGCAAGTCAAGTTCTTTAAGAAGACAAGTCTCTACCTCAACGAACACATCAAGATCAAGACTCGACTATATAACAAGATACGGCAAAGCTATGAAGATAAACCATACATGCGAAGCTAATATTGACCATAGGGATGACCCTAGGTTAGGTATTTTTATATGGCTTTTAGGTTAGTCACTCAAATATTTTTTTTAAGTCATATTTCAGGAAATTTGGCTAGCCTAACCCTATGTTCGGTCAGCCCAAGAATCTTCGGCTAGCACAAGATTCTTCAGTCAAGTTTCCAGCAAGCTTGTTTGAACATTTCTAAGGATGTTCGGCCAGCCCAGCCCTGTGTTCGATCAGTCGAACAGTCTTCGGCCAGCCCAAGAAAACTTCGGTCAAGTTTTCAGATGTGAAACAGATTTTTGAACTCAGATCTCAGCCGAAGCTCACTCAGGCTAGCCAAACCGACACTCAGGTCAGCCGAAGTTTGAATAAATTCTTATCCCGCAAAATCTGATAATCGTTGGGATAAAATGATTGAATCTTAAGTCAGCCGAAAGAAATCTTAAGTCAGCCGAATACCTAACTTTTTTGCTCTAAATAGAGCTTTCTTCACTCCATTTTATATCAAGAAAAAGCACGAAAATACTATCTCTTTGGTGAAAAAGCTCTCCATTATAGTCTAGTTATTTGTTCTAAATTCTTATTTATATTATAGATATCTCAGTTCTCTTCTCATTTAATTTGATTGTGTAAAGAGAAGATCATTCTCATACTAGAGAAAAGAGAACTGAAATTGCAGTTTAAAAAAACTCTTTTTAGAAATTCCTAAATCCATCTTATTCGAGCCATATTAGTTTATCTTCTACAACGATCGGATCGTTGCATTATTAAAGCTTCGTCTCTGCCAAGCTTCATCATTTTCTAGAAGAAGAACGGCAATATCTTTCTATTACTTTTGGATTTTATTTAAAGTAACCCATAAAAATCTCAAATCAGGTTGTTAGTGATTAGCCTGTGAAAATCACTTAAGGTTATTGATTAGCCGGAGAAAATCATTTGAAGTTTTGTTGTGATAAGCCTATGAAAATCACAATCTCTATATTGGGTTTTAAAGGTGAACTTATGAAAACCTTTATATAGTGGAAAGCCAAAATTACAAGGAGAAGTAATTTTGGGAGTGGAGTAGGTGCAAGTTATTTTTAGCACCGAACCACTATAACTCTTTGTGTTGTGGTTATTGCTTTTATTGCTTATCTTTCTTATGTGCTTGATTGCCTTTGAAACCTTGAATCGTGACATAAGGTTGTCCTTCTTAGATTTCTAAGTGAAAGGTTGTCCTACGATTCAATTCTAGGTTTTTCATATTGCACTTTATTTGCTTTCAGATTGAGTTGTTGCATATTCTTGCTGGTCTTGTGATTGATTCTCTGATTTATTTTAAGATTACAAGAAGCAGATTTGAATTGAGTTGTCCTATTCACCCCCCCCCCCCCCCCCCCCCAAGGACATTTATAGCTCCATCCTTTTTCAAGTGGTATCAGAGCGGGTTTCCTCTTTTGTGGATTTTCAATCCAAAGATTTAGATCCGGAGCTGTAATATGTCTAAATTTGAAAGCTTATCTATTTCTAAGCCACCTTCTTTTAATGGTTCTAATTATTCTTATTGGAAAGCTAGAATGAGGATATTTCTAAGATCCATGGATGAAAGTGTGTGGCAAGCCACATTTGTAGAATGGACACCTCCAATTAGTGAAGTAACAAATGATAATGGAATTAAATCTATGAGACGAGTGGCATATAACCTATGGACCACTGCTAAGAAAAATGTAAATAGTGCAAATGCTAAAGCATTGAATGCTATAACTTGTGCTCTTTCACTTGATGAATTTAAAAGAATTATTTCATGTGAATCAGCTAAGCAAGCCTGGGATATACTCGAAATGACCCATGAGGGTACTAATATTGTAAAGAAGTTTAAAATCCAACTCCCCATAACCAAATTTAAGGAAATCTGGATGGATGAAAATGAAACATTTATGGACTTCTATACAAAATTAAATGATATAGTGAACTCTATGTGTGGTCTTGGAGAGAGTATTCCAGAAAACAAAGTCTGTGTTAAAATTCTGAGATCTCTACCAGATCGATTCAATTCTAACGTCACTACTATTCAAGAATTGAGGGATACTGATATAATGAAAGTTGAGGAACTAGTTGGATCCATTCAAACTCATGAATTGACATTCAAAAGTTCTAAGAGTAAGTCAATTGCTCTCGAATCTTCAAAGTCTGTTTCAATCAATGAAAATTCAGATAATGAAGAAGATGAAGATGATATGGCATTATTAGCTAACAAGTTTTACAAGATTTTTAAAAATTAAAAAAAAATTAAGATTCAAAAACCTTTGGAAAAGAAAAAAGAAAAATCAGGTTTTTGGAAAAACAAGACCAAGGATTCACAATGCTTTAACTGTTCAGGTTATGGGCACTTAGCTGCAAATTGTCCTACAAAGGAAAAAATCAAAGAAGAAAGGAATGGTTGCAACTTAAAAGGATTCATCAAAATCTGATTCAGACTCCGATTAATTAGATCAAGAAGGATAAAAAATTCTGAATGCATTTATGACCATTGCCAAGATTTTCCCTTCTGAAGACAATGATAACTCTGGATATGAGACATCCAGAAGTGAATCTGAAAATGAAGATCTTCAAGAAGCTTGCAAAGCCTTATATAAGGAAAGTTGTAAGATTGCATCCAAAATTAAAGTTTCAAAGAAAAGGTGTGATGATTTGTAAACTGAACTTTACAATTGTATTTTAGAAAAATTGCATTTTTCTAATTGGTTTGAAAAATGTAAACTAGACTTGAAAATCAGAAACGAAGATTTTGAAAAACTTCAAACTGATTTTAACTCTTTAAAATCTGATTTGATCATTCTTAAGAAGATGAAAGTTTTTGGAAAATTCAAAGATATAGTAGAAGAAATTCTTCATTTTTCCAGACCTTATAGTGATAGATCAGGTCTTAGCTATAACAAGCACAATCCAAAGCCAAAGACATCACATATCATCTTTGTAAAAAGTGAATTTTCGCATTCGAAGAATGAAATTCAGAAAGTTTTTAAAAAGTCTATTTCCAGAAATCCAAAATCTTTTCAAAAGACGTTAAAATTCTCAGCCAACAACAAAGGCGATTCTTCTTCACTTATTCTGAGAATCATTGACTTACTCAAAGATCTCTTGATACAAAGTAAGAGCAAAGAAAGAAATGTGTCTAATTTTCCTCAAGGAAAGAAGGATCCACCTAAGTCCAAAACCATTATGAAGCGAGTTCCTAAAAATAAATGTTTGGTGATCCACACTGCTTTCAAAGCTAATAGCCATTCTAAATGGTACCTGGATAGTAGTTATTCAAGACATATGATAGGAAACAAAGGTATATTATCAAACATCAGCGAGATTGATAAAGGCACTGTCACTTTTGGAGATGGTAGCTATTGTAAAATCATTGGCCA
Source organism: Liriodendron chinense (assembly GCA_003013855.2). Lineage (NCBI taxonomy): Eukaryota > Viridiplantae > Streptophyta > Magnoliopsida > Magnoliales > Magnoliaceae > Liriodendron > Liriodendron chinense. Next base: position 824,192 of record ML058451.1, read on the forward strand.
AGGTATTGTCCAACTCCCTAATCTTCCATTGTTTAAAAATGTTTTATATGTTGATGGATTAAAGCATAACTTGCTTAGTATTTCACAAATCTACGATAATAATCATAGTGTTAAATTTTTTATCGTGGATGTGAAATTCTGATAATTCAGGAGATGTAATTTACATGGTTGTAGGACCTCTGAAAATTGCTATATAATTTATCAAAGTTGCTCAATGAAATATTCATGTTACATGGCCCAACTTGATGAATCTGAACTTTGGCATCAACGACTTTGACATGTGAACTTCAGAGATTTATATAAGTTGAGTAAAATGGATCACTTACGTGATTTACCCAAACTAAAAAAGAAAGAAAACAAAGTATCTAGCTCTTGTCAAGTTGGCAAACAAATAAGAAGTTGCCATAAGAAAGTAAATTCCCTAGCCACATCTAGATCCCTTGAACTTTCCACATAGATTTAGTTGGACCAACTCGAACGGAGAGTAAGGGTGGTAAAAAGTATTTTTTAGTTATTGTTGATGAATTTACTCAATTCTCTTGGGTAGATTTTTTGAAAGAAAAATTTGAAACTTTTGATGAAGCTAAAAAGATCATCAAACGAATTCAGATTGAAAAACAAATGTGTGTCAATAGAATCAGAAGTGATCATGGAACTGAATTTGAAAATAGTAATTTTCAGAATTACTATGAAGATCATGGTATCTTACATGAGTTTTCATCTTTAAAAACACCTCAGCAAAATGGAGTTGCTGAGAGAAAGAATAGAGTTCTACAAGAGATGGCAAATGTTTTACTAAATGGTAAGAGTTTACCAAAGAGTTTTTGGGCTGAAGCTGTGAATACTGCTTGTGACATTATAAATCGTGTGTATGTTAGAGCAAGTAAAAATAAAACTACATATGAATTGTGATTTGATAAGAAACCATTGGTTAAACATTTTCAAATTTTCGGAAGCTTGTGTTACATTTTACGTGACTGGGAAAATGTTGGTAAATTTGATCTAAAAGTGATGAAGGCATTTTTCTAAGATATGCTACAAATAGTCGTGCATATCGAGTTCTAAACAAAAGAATTGGTGTAATTCAGGAATCCATAAATGTGGTCATTAACGATCATGATCATAACTCCAGCTCTTTTATGGATGATGATGATATAGAAATACCACCATCTAATCTAAATGATGTTGAACTCCGATCAGTAAGAGACCATCCACAAACTCAAATTCTGGGTGATCCACTTACTGGTGTACGAACTCGAAGTCAGGTAGAAGAGATTTGTAGTCAAGTGTGCTTTACATCACAAATAAAACCGTCCAATATAAATAAAGTACTAGCTGATGAAAATTGGATGTTAGCCATGCAAGATGAGATGAATCAATTTGTTCGGAATGATGTATGGTATCTTGTTCTTCGCCATCTGATAAGAATGTAGTTAGAACTAAGTGGATTTTCAAAAATAAATCAAATGAAGTTGGAAATATAATTAGGAACAAGGCTCGATTGGTTGCACAAGGGTACACTCAAATTGAAGGTATAGATTATGATGAAACCTTTGCACCAGTTGTTCGCCTTGAATCCATTAGACTGTTCTTATCCATTGCTTTTTTTTAAAATTTATCAAATGGAAGTGAAAAGTGCTTTTCTCAATGGTCACTTACATGAGGAAAGTTATGTAGAACAACCTAAAGGATTTGAAGATCCAAACCTTCCAAATCATGTATTTCAACTTAAGAAAGCTCTTTATGGTCTAAAACAAGCACCAAGAGCATGGTATGATAAATTGACTCAATTTCTAATCAACTATGATTTTCAAATGGGTAGTGTTGACAAAACTCTATTTGTCAAACATTCAAATAATGATATTTTGATTATTCAGATATATGTAGATGATATTATATATGAATCAACTTCTACTAATCTGTCTCTTAAGTTTGTAGAACTGATGAAGTCTGAATTTGAAATGAGTATGGTTGGTGAACGAACCTACTTTCTTAGATTTCAAGTCAGACAGCTGAAAGAAGGTATATTTCTATCTCAAACTAAGTATGCTCAAAGCTTAGTTAAGAAATTTGGTTTAGATAATGGTAAAAATTATGATTCACCTATGAGCACTACACTTCGATTATCAAAAGATGAACTTGGTAAAAGTGTAGACTCTCACTTATATAGAAGTATGATTTGTAGCCTATTGTACTCAACTGCTAGTAGACTTGATATTACATTCAGTGTAGACGTGTGTTCCATATATCAATTTGAGCCCAGAGAATCACACTTAACTGCTGTGAAACGCACACTTTGATATGTTGTTAATTCTACTAATCTTGGACTATGGTATCCATGTGATACTTCATCTCAATTAGCAGGATATTATGATGCTGATTGGGCTCGTAATGTTGATGACAGGAAATCAACAAGTGGTGCATGTTTTTATATTGGAAATTGTCTTGTCTCGTGGGTGAGTAAGAAACAAAATTCAATTTCTTTATCAACTGCTAAAGCTGAATACAGAGATGCAGGAAGTGCATGTACACAGCTTATGTGGATGAAAAAGAATGTTAGCTGATAATGGGATAACACAGGATACTATGTACCTATATTGCTATAACACCAGTGAAATTAATATATCTAAAAATCTCATTCAACATTCTCGGACAAAACACATTGACATTCGATATCATTATATCCGAGAATTGGTTGAAGAAAAATTAGTTTTGATGGAATATATTCAAACTGAAAATCAATTGGCTGATATTTTTACCAAGCCACCTGACAATACAAGATTTTTGAAATTAAGAAATGATATTGATTTGTGTTCTATGTAATAATTTTGTTACTTATCATTTCATTCTTTATTTTAAAAAAATTTAAAATTTTCGGCCAACCAGAGTGATCAACCTGTTCAGTCAGCCGAACAGCTCAGTCAGTTTGTTTTTAAGAGATGAAAACCCATTCTTTTCTTTCATTTCTCTTCTTCTTCTTCGGTTGGCCAGTGCTCCTCTTCGGTTACTAATCTTCCTTGACATCCAAGTGAGTATTGTGAGTTGATTCTTCATCAATTTTCTTCTTATTTTTATCACTTAATCAACTCCATTGCGTCTTAATCTCAAGATTGTAGTTGGAAACCCTTATTTTTTTGGGTTTTTCTTGTTGAAGTATTTTTTTGATATATTTCTTCAATATTTCGTTATGGAACGTCGTCCTAAACGAACCGTTAGCAAATCCTATCCCGGCTCCTCTTCTCGTTCCACACCAAGGGAGATTCAGATAATTCCACCACCAAAAAATGATCCAGATTATATTCATGATTTTCGTATTAGAGATATCATTGTTGAAAGATTTGTTAATCTCAATCATATTGCTAAATATAAGTTACATGAACTTCTTTCTGAGGTCAGTTGGGAAAATATTCTCCAATGGGAAGGAAATGCATACCGGTCAATAATTCAAGGCATGTATTCCTCCATCTCTAAATTCTCTCTCGGTGATGACATCTTCTTTATGATTAAATTCTTAAAGAAAACGGTGACAATCACACACTCTACCATAGTGTCATTAATAGAAATTGACATGGCAGATGATGGTATCCCAATTCCTCCCTTATTTGATAAGATTTTCCAATCCGAGAAAAACATTGTTACCCGAGTTTTGTGTGGATTTGACGCGGATTGGAGATCAGGTAATGCTCTTCTTATTGAAAAATTATTTCCTAAGTTTCGTGTTCTTCATCGTATCTTCACTTCCAATGTTTATCCTAGAGCAGGAAGCAAAACTGATTTAACTCCCTTCATGTTATGTGTCTTGCATTCTATTGCTACTGGAATTTGTGTTTGTCTTCCTACTTTCATTTGTACCTACATTATTCACTATCGCGTGCAACCTAAGCATGGATATTTGCCTTTTGATTATCTCATTACTACTCTTGCCCTAAATATGCGTGTTCAAATTCCAACTGGAGAGGCAACGGAGTCCAAAGTTCCTTTCAATAATTCAAATTTAAATACGCTGACTTTAGAGCTTCTACCTGAACAACTTGGTGAACATGCTGAAGAAGGCGCAGAAGGCAATGTGAATATGTATGACTTATTTGATGAAGTTGAAGCTGATACTGTGTTCGCTTCCCAAGTGTAGGGTTGCGATATAGTAATAATTCGGTAGAAACCGAGATCGTTCTCAGAGACTAATGTAGGAATTCTCAGAATTTCTTCTAAATTGAAACAAACTATAATAATCTGAAAAATATGAATATAGGAGAATAATCTGTAACTTGAGATGAAATTAACAATCTAAAGAAGCACTAGGGTGCCGAGGATCCACTTGTAGTGATCCTTGATGCATAATTCACTTTAGTTTCTCAATTACACAACTAGAATCGAAATTAAATCCTATCTAGCCGAAATATGGAGCGGTTAATTCAGCAAAACAGTCTGTCCCATGTTTTGTTCATCAACATGATTCGCTCAATTCAAGTTAGGACTTGAGCACACTCAATCGCATAGGTCAATCCTAGTTCCAATAGATTAAGTTCACAACTATGATAATCATCAAACCCTGTACAAAGCTTAACTAAATCATGGTTTGAACTTGATTTAAATCACATAAATAAGTAACACATGTTTTAGACTTCTCGTAAAAAGTAGAACTTTGGTTTGAAGTTCTCACACGAAGAACCAAGTCTAGAGCGTCTTGAATCCGATTCCTTAGAGTGTACAGGTCTAGATCTATGCAAAACAACTAAGAACTAAAGCAATTCTTCCAAACATCCATGAGTCATCATAAGATTAAGAAAAACTACTATGAACTTTATTCAAACTCAACGAACCATTGTTCAATCAATAAAAATCCAACTTGAAACCAATAAAAACGAATTAAAGCATCTTAGATCTACTACAAGCTTCACCTCTTAGCCCTAGCTAAGAGTTTAACTAATGAAAAACATAAAAACAAACTAGAACTAGAACTAGAAGAAGAAAACTAGTTGTAGGAGGCTAGAAGCCTCCTAAGTCTTGAATCCTTTGCTCCCCACGTTGCTAGATGCCCTAGGAATGAAGTGGAGGTCTCCTTTTATAGCCTTCACACTCCAAAAATAAAGAATCTTCAAAATTTTGCATACAAGTTACGCACTGTGCAAAGAAAATCGGAACTGAAATTAACAGTTTCTGTTCTAGGTGATTGGGCGATTGATCAACAGGGCTAAGCGATCAATCGGTTGTGCTGGGCGATTGATCGCAGGTGGTGGGCGATGGATCGCATGGGACAAAAAGTGTCCGGAGAGTTACAGTAGCAATTCTTCAAAAATCTCCATTCTGTTGATTGATCTACAGTGTTACGCCCCAAACCTGGGGACCGGGCTCACTAAATTTCCGATCGCCGACCTTGGTGCCAACAGCCTCCGTAGTACCCCATTCTCGGCTCCTAGCTCTCATGTGCCAGGTTCCAATCCTGGGATCCTACCAGGAGGATTTTCAGGGTAAATTTTTTTTTTTGTACAGGAGCATAAACAAAACCATAAAACATCATCAAATATACACTAATAAGTTTGTTGAGTACAGTACTGGAAACGAAAATACAACATGAAGCAGAAGTCCAAAATATCAGGTACATAAACCGCGCTCAACGCTGCTGATATGCTCTAGTACCTGCAGTGTAAACAAACGCGCATGAGCTTCCTACGAAGCTCAGTAGAGTGCGTGTGTGCGCGTGTGATGCATATGACAACTATACAGATATCAGAGTAAGCAAAAGTAGTAGAGGGCTAAGTTACTAAGTTTATGAATGCTATCAGCCATCCCAAGGCTATGCGATGCAAGGGCCTACATGGCCGAGTGTTACATGCTAGAGATGCAATGCAAACATGTCAATCCTCAACTGATCCACATATCAAAATAGTTCTCATCTGGGACATCACCGCGGTCTAGTATACTCTAACATTGGCCGCCGCACATCGCGTGCATAACCAAGAGAGTAGAAAAGACCTCACTATCCGCCTCGTTAGTGGTATGCTAATGCCCACCCGGCTCGCCGATAGCGAACCCATTCCATGAGCTGGTCAGACTCGACCTAGCTTACAGCCCACTGCACCCGGGCGGATAAGGTCACACCCCTTTCCAACCGACCTCGACACAGTGGGAGACGCGTCCTACTGGTATTTGGCACACTGGCGCTCATGTTATCCACTCGGTCTCGACGTTGGAGCATCCTACTGGTACCACAGGATTTAAGGACTTTCACCCAAGGACATCCATAGCGCCCACGTACTAGAACAAGTTTCCGGTGTCCAATACTGCCAACCATGATGTGACTATGGTGGCCACCACCCCGATGCTGCTAGGGTGTGAAAGCGATCGTGACATACATAATGCGAAATGCATGAGTCATATAATCCAAATCATGCACCAAACTTACGCATACTGCGCAATCATGTCGGGCGACCCTGTCTCACACGGGTCCCCTAAGTATAACAAGCCAACTAGCACATGCTATGGTTAATCATGATCCATAACAGGCATACAAATGATGCGTATGGGCATATGAATGAGCATGGTATTCATTATACTAAGCATGTTATCAGTGTGACTTATCAAGCTAATCATACTAGCATGTTACCAACATATCATGTAACATTGGCCTTAAAAGGCCTAATATATATATAGAGAGTGGGACCCGGACTGTGGGTCCCATTGGAAATGTAAAGGTCTTCGTGGCATAGCCCACTTGAGACCACGTTGGCCCATACTTGGTCCTGCACATACAAGATAGGCCGTCAAAATATATGTACGGCATGGATAAAACATATACATCATGGTGGAGCTAATAGATACATCACGTTGGGACCCATAGGGTGGGCCACCTGCTGGGCAGCGTGGTACCCATCTAGTCCCAATAAGTTTTGAATCAAGCAGATATTTGTGTTTTCTCCTTCATCCATATCCATGTGACCTTATGAACAGATTGGATGGCAAATAAACATCACTTTAGAACCTGAAAAGGGTTCAACGTTCGAAATCATTATCTCCACTGTGGCATGGTCCACTTGACATTAGGATATGCTTAAATTTTGGGCCCAGCCACTTATGGATAGGTTGGGTGACAAATAAACATCATTGTAGGTCTAGGAAGGTTTCAATGGTGGAGATCATTATTCCCACTGTTGTCCCGTGGCATGGCCCACTTGCCGTTTGGATATGCTTAAAATTTGGGCTCAGCCACTAAGATGAGCTGGGGAAAAACATATGGACGGAATAGGTAAGGCACATACATTCTAGGTGGGCCCAACGAGTGGGGCCCATAGGGTGGTGTCCACAAGTCTGCTGGGCAGCAGCGTCCCCTGGACGCTGTCTGTCCAGCGACCCCATTTCCCTTTTTTTATATATATTTTTTTTGTTTTTATTACAAGCGGGGCCCACAGAAGTTCCCGATCAAGCTGATATTTTTGTTTTTCCTTCCTCCATGTATGTGGGAACTTATGAATAGGTTGGATCTCAAATAAACATCATGGTGGGCCATAAGAAGGTTTCAACGGTAGGGCCACTGTCCCTACTATTTTCTGTTGTGGGGCCCCCTTGAGACTTGGATCTGACTCAATCTTGGGGTCATGCCCTAAAATGATCACCCCAAATGGATGGACGGTGTGGATACAGCACATGGATCATGGTGGGACCCACAAGTGGGCCACCAGCTGGCACGAGCCAGCGTCCTGGATGCTGGTACTACTAGCGTAGCGACGCTGCCTCTCCTTGTTTCCTTTTTTTTGTACTTATATCATGTGGGGCCCACATGGGACTGATCCACTCCGTTCATCAGGTTCCCCATCTCATGGGGGACCCAACAAGCCCAATATTGGATATGTAAATAGGTCTAGAAACATTAAAGTGGGCCGAAGAATTTCTGACAGTAGAAATCCTCATTTCCACTGTTTTATGCGGTGCGGTCCACTTAAGATTTGGATCGGGTTCATCCTTGGGCCCTGGCCCTAAAATGATACGGGAAAGAAGATGGACGGCGTGGATGGAACACAAACTTCAAGGTGGGTCCCATGAGTGGGGACCCCACTAACCGCCTCCAGCGTCCATGTCTTTTTCTTTTCTTTTCTTTTCTTTTCTTTTCTTTTTCTTTTTCTTTGTTCATATCAAGTGGGGCCCACTTAGGGACGATCCATCCCCTTCATCATATTCCCCAGATCGTTGGGGTCCTAACAAGCCCAATATTGGGCAGGTGATGTGGTCCATAAACATCACGGTGGGCCCAAGAAGTCTCAACAGTAAGCTTCATTGGCCCCACTATTTTCTATGGTGTGGTCCACCTGAGATCTGGATCTTCTTCATTTTTGGCTCCCTGCCTTAAAATGGGATGGAGAAACAGATGGACGGCGTGGATTGCATGCATACATCAAAGTGGGTCCCACGTGTGGGGACCTATCCACGCCCAAAGGCTTGCCCAACTGGGCAGCAGCGTCCTCTGGACGCTGTCTGTCCGGCGGGTAAGCTTCCCTTCTTTGTTTTTATTTTTTATTATTATTATTATTATTATTATTATTATTATAATAGGAAGGTGGGGCCCATTCATGGATGATCCAATCCATTCATCTAACTGTCCATCACAAGGTGGGCCCAAAAGAAAACAAAGAAAAGGAAGTAAATTAAGAAAAATGGGGGTTTATGCCCCTTGCACTCACCTCGATGGATGGTTGGACGGTTGGATTGGATCGGGTTGATGATCGGATGATCCGGACGGTCCGGATGATGGTTGAGGTCCTCCAAGCTTGATCTCCTCCTTCAATTACCCTAACCTCTCTCTTGATCTCCTAAATCTCTCTCTACTTCTCTCTCTTCTCTCAAATCTCTCTCTTTCTCTCTAATCTTTCTCTCTCTCTCCTCTCAAATCTCTCTCTTGCAAAATGGGAAGGTGAGGAGGCCTCCTCTCCCCCTACGTATGGTATTGTATGGGGGGAGAGAGAGAGAAGGAATCATGGGTGATGATGGCTAGCATGGGAGAGGGGTATGGGGGGAGAGAGAGAGAAGGAATCATGGGTGATGATGGCTAGCATGGGAGAGGGGTATGGGGGGTATGAGCCTTGGTTGACTTTGGAGGAGAGAGAGGGATGGGGGGTATGGTGTGTGTAGAGTAGGGGTAATGAGAGGGGTATGGGTGAGGTGATGGTGATGGATTTGATTGATTAGACATATTCTTGGGATTTGTGCAAGTGGGGCCCACGACACACGCACGTTGTGCGTCCCACCTCGGATTACGCAATCGATCATAACTTTCACACCGGGTATCGCAATGGGGCGTGCCGCGCAGCGTTGGAATCGCAGCGCCTACGCGGTACTAAAATAGGGTCGCAATCAAGGCTCACTAATCTGGTCCATCCGGGACGTACCGGCACCGAAAATTAAGCGTACGGAGGGCAAATAAATGTACGGGTCTTACATACAGGCTGGGTGATCAATCGCTCAGGCTGGGAGATCAATCGCAATTCTGCACTTTAGTCCAGCAACAAATCTGCCAATTCTGCTGTGACTGATTAATCGCTTGGGGCTGTCGATCAATCACTCAGGATGGGAGATCAATCTCTCAGGTTGGTAGATCAATCACTTAGGATGGGAAATCAATCTCTCAAGATGGGAGATCAATCTCTTAAGGTAATCTTTCTTCTTTTCTTTTCTTCTTCTTGCTTTTTTTCTTTACTCTTTTTCTTGCTTCTTTTCTTTAATCTTTAACATGTATTAGGAAGGTCTTTTATCATCAGTTTGGTGAAGTCTCTTCCTCACTCCTATAATCACAAAAGCATGCATTAGATAAGTCTTTAAACATGAAAACCATAAATAGTGAGTGATGAATTGGGTTAGAATGTGCACAATTTAGAGGTCAACACACCCCCCAACCAATATTTTGCTAGTCTCGAGCAAAACATGCGTGAAACAAATTTAACTTTTCAAAAACCCAACTCTCTCTTGGAAACTATGCTTCTATACACTCTAAGACGTGCAAGTGTAAAAATCGAAAAAACTTAGTGATAGAAGTTGAGACCTTAACCTTCTTAAAACATAACAAGTGTTCATATAGAATTCCCGCTGATTGATTGATAAATAGAAGAATCCAAACAAATTTAACCTAGTGTGCATAGTGAATGTTCATCCCATGAATTTCCAGAATTAGCTTCTTCATGAATCAGCTAGATTAGGGATCTGAAGGTATACAGGTCAACAACAAGCCCATGATAGGAATTTACCTTACCGTCCTTCCGACAGCTTTCACACTACTTCCCATTCCCGTCTTTGGTTACGGGTAAACCATCCCCCAGTTGGTAATAGGTAGCCTTTTTTGAAATTTTCCACCATATATTTAATCATTCCCATATTTTCATCCGTCCTTTCCTTTTTATACACATTAGATAGGATTTTTAGAAATCCATATCTTTCATTCTTTTCCCATGGACAAGGATGGACAAAGTACCCCGGCTTGGTTTCTCAACACCTTAAATCTAAGCCCAGCCAATCCATAAATCTACATAATCCTTTCAAACCACGAAAATCGTGTAATGTGAACTAGGTGTAAAAGTGTTTAAAGTTTCTATCAATCATATAAATAGGGAAATTCACATATAAAACCATTATATTAAAGGTAGTTCAAGACTTGCAACATCACTCACTTCATATCTCCTTTTCTTATACTTGTATCATCCCGAATGCATAGAAACAAGGTTTTTCAAAATAGTTTTGAATTTTAAAAAAAATTAAAAAAATTTCAATACATAATTGCTCGAAATGTCACAAAAGCTAGTAGATTCATTGCTACAATCCGAAGATTGCACACCCAAGTGCAAGTAGCGAAGTAGTAAAATACTCGATAAGACCGAGGTCGATCCACAAGGATTGGGATTAAGAACACTTAGAGGAATTAGTTTAGGTGAGTGAGATGAAATCTGGTTTATCCACGAGAGTGGAGCAAGTTGTGTGTGGTGAAAAACAAAATTAGAAAATGGGCTAAGGCATCAGGGATCCACCTTTGATTCATTCACAAGATTTGATTCATTGGTCCAACTATAACTCAACTGGAATTGAATAAAGATTCATTCCAACCGGAAGATAAAACGGTTAAACCATTTGCATATTTCATAAAAGATGGTGATCTGAACCAATTGATTTGACCATGAAGCACTCGTTAGTTGATCGCAGGGAATTCCAAGCATCCACTGTGCCCGGAGTCGACAATGGATCAAAGAATTGTATAGATCAACAACATTACCAACAAGTCAACCGATAAGATCACAAATCACACAATCGAATGCATACTTACAAGATAGGAGGCTTTGATTGACCGATCCAACCGTTAAGATCTCGTCTATCGATCGCAGGGAATCCAAAGCATCCAATGTGCTCAGAGTCTACAATGGATCAAGGGATTTTACAGATCGATGACTTTACCTGCACTAGTTCGATGACCGTAGGGAATCCAAAGCATCCAACGTGCCCGGAGTCGACGATGGATCAAGGGACTTTATCGATCATGAACTAGCTAATTGGTGTGCAAGGGATCCCAAGCATCCAACGTGCCCGGAGTCGACGATGGATCAAGGGGCTTGCACAACAATAGCGTCCGCCGAGGTGGATAACCAAACCAATCAACCAAAGAGAACTCCAACATTTACACCACACAATGTTGAACCAAAAGAACCATAGCTTGCAAATTTCTTCAAAGGCTTCACCACTAGCCTTAGCTAGAGGTTTAGCCAACCATGCTACAATGGAAAACTAAATTCTCTAAAACTACTCTACACTACAAAAGAAAGAAAGAAAACTAAAGAAGAGAAGAGAGGAGTTGTAGAGAATGGGATGGGATGAGATGAGATGAGATTTTGAGGGATGATTGAAATGAGGAGGAGAGGCCTCCTTTTATAGACTTTTGAGAGGCTTCCAAGCCTCCTCCCAATCCTAGGTGGCACTCCAAATCCAAATCAGATTTTTTTTAGGTTCGGGAATGGAGTTAGGCTTGGAGTGCCCAAAGCAAACTTTTGGGCTTGGAGTTAAGCTTGGAATGACATGTGGCAAAAAAGTACTCCAAGCCTAGGTGGCACTCCAAACCCAAAGCAGATTTTTTTGGAGGTTTGGGAATGGAGTGAGGCTTGGATGATGAGGTGGCATGAGAGCCTTACACAAGTGTGTGGGGAGAGAGAGAGAGAGAGAGAGAGAGAGAGAGAGAGAGAGAGAGAGAGAGAGCTCCTCTCTTGCAGCCGTGTGATGGTGATGAGGATCAAGGCCAACTCTAGATGTTCAATATGAATGGACGGCTGAGAGGATTCGCTGGCTATTGGTGAGGACGGCTGCTGACCATCCATCCTCTGAATTGGGATGTCAGATGAAGTGCAGGAGTTGGAGACGTGCTGAAATCGGAGCTCCTTCAATGTTGCAGCTCGTATGGATGGATGAATGATGGCTGATGGAATTGGCCGTTGATCAGCTATCCATGAAGATGGATGAGTGTTGTTGAGCTGCTGGAAAGTGAAGGGCTGGAGGATGATGCTGCTGTAGCTGGATGTCCAGCTGCTGGATGATTGGAGGATGGACGGCTGGTGCTTGAGAGTGGATTGGATGGCTGCTGATCTTGAAGCAGCTGGACGATGCTGGTGATGGAGGTGTCCAGCAGGTGGAGCTGATGGTGAGGCAGCTTGGACTGCTGAGATGATCAGCCGGTGGTGAGGGTGGACGGCTGGAGAAGGATCTTGCTGATCATGTGAAGTGGGGTCCACAGCATTGCTTGGGCTGATGGACGGCTGGAGAAGGAGCTTGCTGATCATGTGAAGTGGGGTCCACAGCATTGCTGGGCTGATGGACGACTGAGGATCTGTTGGACGCTGAAGCTTGCTTCCACACGTGCTGGAGAATGTGGGTCCCACCATCTGGACTGATAGGTGAGATGGAGGGTCAGATAGGATCCTTATTGTTGTACCGTTCATTGCTGAACACAGGGTCGTCCTTGATGGACGGTTATCTGGAGATGATTGTGTGGTCCACTTCAGCTGCACGTGAGTTGGAAATCCCGCCCATTCATTACATGTGTGATGGTGTGGTCCACCATAGTTGGATGATGGTGGATGAAGACGTGCTCCACTGTAAGTGGACGGTTGAAATTACTGCTGAATGATTACTCTATCTGTTGGATGGCTAGAATGGACGGTTGATGATGATGGGACGTGACTCAGCTGGACGTCCATTGGATGGTTGAAATGGGGGGGATGGGTGGTGATGGAGTTGATGGGCGGTCCATCTGAAGATGTGGCTGCACATGTTTGGAAGATTTCTAGCCGTTGGATGGAATGCGACACATCTGATGAATGGATGGCTGAGGACGTCGATCATCAACTGCAGCCGGGAGGAGATCAGATTGCTGATATATGCTGTGGACGGTGGACGTTGGAGATCACTGCTGGACCCATGGCCGGTACGTGCTACAGCTGGGACGTCCAGCAGATGGACTGGATGAAGGTGGCTGTTTAGCTGGTGGAGCCCTCTTGACGGTGTTGATCATCTGGCCACTGGATTGGAGATGAGAGACGTCCTTGATTGGATCTGGATGTGGATGGTTCAGATGAACGGCGCTGGAGATCTCCAGCTACTGGACGATGGAGTTGCTACACGTGCAACAGGTGGGGTCCACTGATTGAACGGCTGGATTGAAAGGGCAGCTATTGCTGAAGCTTGGATGTCCAACCCTGGTGGACGGTTGCAAATGGATAGTGATTGAGGTGGGTCTGCCCTCAATGGACGGCCAGATTTTTGGGCTGCTGCGTGGCTCACCTTGTTGATCTGGCACGTGTGAGGCTTAGATGTCCATCAGCTGGCCATGGTGATGCACGTGTGATGAGGAAGGATGCCCAGGTATTGGTGATGCACACGTGTGGAGCTGAAGAACTGTTGGATGGCTAGATGGTTTGGTCTGGTCGGTGGCTAATACGGATGGATGATGTGTTGCAGCTTCCTTGAACGGTTGAGATGAAATGGACGTCCATGTGATGGCCGGATGGACGGTTGGGATTGTTGATCGCGCATGATGGATGGTGGAGACGTCCTTCACTTGTTGGTTGATGTACGGTTGATCCACATGTGGCCATCTAATCTTGATCATTCAAACTTGCGTGCTTGCCTAATCACCAGAACCTAGATTTCCAAATGAGCAGATGTGGTGCGGTCCATTGTAGCATGTGATCCATCATTTGACCTTTTCGGTTTAGTTTCCTTCAAGACTATCGCACACTTGATCTTGATCACTTTTACGTCTGAAAATGCCCTAATTGGCTTAGATCTTGTCCAACCTCTCCTAAACACCTGAAGACAGAAAATTAACCTAATGAGGGATAATTAACCAGAAAAACAATGATATTGCTCTTAACAACCAGGGTTAATTATACAATATTAGGTGCTTATCATTCATCTAAGGGATCTCACCCCCAACTAAAATCTTACATTTTCCTCAATGTTAAAAGATATGCAATAAGCAATGACATGAGAGCAATGACAAAAATAAAGGAGAGTGAGAACGAGAATACCTGAGGCAGCAAGTTAATCAAGTCTAGCTTCTTCCTTATCTCAATGAGACTTATTCAATCCTAAATGTAGAAAAAAATATTATAACTTACCTACCTACTATTTATTAATCTGATCGACTACATGATCAAATTTGAGCAGGATCTTCATGAATTTCAATAGGTTTCTCATGAGGACCATCCAAAGTTCTGCTCTACAGTAAACATGGGTTATTTTCTTCATTAAAGTCCTAACGTAGTATGCACCACATGTATGAAAGGAGAAGATAAGAGCAGCAAAAAGATATCTCCTCGAATTCTCAATTGGGTTATGTTTATTAGAAACAGGTCCTCCCAATCAGAATTTTCAATGGGCTGAAGCATCCATGATGGTGGAGAGACGTTCAACAAATATTCTTTAGTTCGGGTTGTCTCCTCCACAAATTCAGAATTGCACGGTGCTTCCACAAACAATGGTAAAGAGTGTAATTCAGTGAAATGGTGTTCTCCAGGCGCTAACACCGTGTCTAACAAACTATTCAATTCCTTAATCATCTCATCATCAAGATCATGGGAGTGGGCCAAGCATTCCTCTTGGAAATCAAGAAAGTCGGATGAAGGGTCCTTGCCTTCCCCAAGTGATTGCAAAAATTCAATTTCTATGGTGAGGGATTCACACTCCATTGAGTGAAATTCTTCCAAACTAGGTTCCTCATAACTAATATGAGGCACCAAGTCGGAAGTGTGCAAAGCTTTAACAATCTCTTGAATAATTGGGTAGTTCGCTCGCCTCAAGTGCAAGGCTGCGATATAGTAATAATTCTCGGTAAGACCGAGGTTGATCCACAGGGAATTAGAAAACAACTTCTAAGCTATTGCAACAACTAAGATTGCAATAATTAAGAGATTCAATTGAGAGAATTGTGTTAAAACAGTGACTTAAGAAAAACAGTAATTAAGGAACTAAGACTTTCAAGGATCCACTTGTAACAATCCCATGTCAATCCAATCAATCCAAGCATAACACATAACTAGATTTGAAGTTCTATCTCTCATCTAGTTGGAAGATAAAGTATTAAACACATTCAATCCCACTTAAGTTGAACTTCCAAGTTCTAGTCCCATTCAACCACATACCATTCGAAATCATAGCCTTCGGAGTAACAACCATGCCTATGGACTATGGCATGCTCAAGGGTTACCATAATTCGAATCTAATCAAGAAAAACATGATAATAACAGAGACTTGCAAGGAATCCATGTCCGAAGCACATGAACTCTCATAAAACTTCTAAAAATATCAACTTTATATGAACTAGAACATTCAAAATTCAAACTTAAAGCGAAACTACTTGAATCAAACTGAATTAAACGTGAAATTGGCTACAAGCTTCACCTCTCAGCCTTAGCTGAGAGATTCTAGCCGAGCATTGTCATACTACAACTAGAACTCAATGAAAAAGACATAAAAATCATAAAAACCCGAAGTTGGGAGGGTTGCAAAACGCTCCACGACGGCTTCCTTCACTTCCCACGAAGTTCCTCAGCTTCTATAATGCCCTAGGAAGAGACCCTAAGTGTCCTTTTATAGTGGGGAGGCCTTACCGCGTTGGAATCTTCCAGAATTGCGTAGCATTACGCACTTGCGCAGAAAATCTCGGATCCCGAAGTAGAAAGTGTCTGTTTATGCATGGCCGACTGGTCACGACCGGTCGGACCTGTCGTTTACAAGTCCAGCATGCACAGGGAGGTCCCTGACCTGATGGTCGACCGGTCTTGACCGGTCGGATCAACTGGTCCTTCATCCAGCGGCTTCACAAGAGTGGGCAGCTGGGTGGCCAACCGGTCTTGACCGGTCTGGCTCCCTTGGCCGACCGGTCACGACCGGTCAGGCCTCTATTCTTTTCTTTTTCTCTTCATTTATTTCTTTTCTTTTCTCCCTCTTTCTTCTTCCTTCGTTGGTCTACCTTGGGCCTTCATTCAAAGGCTTCTAAGTACGCTCTTTTTGGTATCCAATTAGGTGAAATCGCTCTCATTCCTACAATCACAAAACATGAATTAGATGGGACTTTTAAACATGCAAACCGTGCATATAATGTGATGTAATGGGCTATATCATGTATAAATTGGAGGTTCAACACACCCCCCCAACTAGCTTTTTGCTAGTCCCGAGCAAAACATGCGTGAAACAAGTTCAAACCTCCAAAAACAAACTCTCCTTCAGAAACTATGTTTCTATCCATTCCAAGACATACAAGTGTAAAATTCAAAAGCATGAGGTGATAGAAGTTGAAACCTTAAACTCTGTAAACAGACTAAGTGTCCATATGAAATTCCCGTTGATTGATTGATAAATAGAAGAACTCGAACAAATTCAACCTTAATGTGCATAGTGAAAGTTCAACTCATGAGTTTCTAGGATTATCTTCTCCATAGATCAACTAAACTACGGATCTCAATGTGCATAGAGTAACAACAAGCCTATGAAAGGAATTTGCCTTACCGTCGTTTCGATGGCTTTCACACTACGTCACATTTTCGGCTTTGGTTACGGGAAGACCATCCCCTGGTTGGTAATAGGTAGCCCTTTTCACAGTTGTCCGCCATGTTTTCCATCATTCCCAATTTTCATCCTTCCTTTTCCTTTTTCTTTTACATTAGATAGGATTTTTAGAAATCCATATCTTTCGTTATTTTCCCATGGATAAGGATGGACAATGTACCCCGGCTTGGTTCCTCAACACCTCAAATCTAAGTCTAGCCAATCCACAAATCACATAATTCCTTCAAACCATGAAAATCGTGTACTGTGAACTAGGTGTAAGAGTGTTTAAATTTTCTATCAATCACATAAATAGGGGAATTCACATATAAAACCATTATATTAAAAGTAGTTCAAGACTTGCAACATCACTCACTTTGTATCTCCTTTTCTTATACTCGTATCATCTTGAATGCATAGAAATAAGGTTTTCTAAAAGAGTTTTGAATTTTTAGAAATTTCAAAAAAAATTGCACAATATAATGCTCGAAGTGCTGCAAACTGCTAGATGAGGAAATCTCATCTCACCCCCCAACCAAATCTTGCATTTTCCTCAATGTAAAAAGATATACAATGAGCATGAACATAAGAGCAATGGTAAAATACAAGAGAGTGAGAACAATATTACCTGAGAGAGTCGATAATGGAAGTCTGCAACTACAACAACTAAATCCACTAAAACAGTAAAACTAAAATAAAAAAAGCAACTAAACCTAATCTACGTTATACCTCTGTCAGACTAAGAGATCAATCATCCTGATACACAGGATCATTCAGAGTGATGAACATGTCCTTTGAATTAAATTTCTCAACAAATGGTTTAAGGTGTTGTCCATTAACTTTAAAACAGTTACCATTTGCGGCATTCTCTATCTCGACAGCCCCATGAGGAAAAACTTCTTTAACAATGTGTGGGCCGGTCCATCGAGATCGCAATTTTCTCGGAAAAAGATGAAGCCGAGAATTATACAAGAGCACTTTCTGACCTTCATGGAAAGATTTTCTGAAGATGTGCTTGTCATGAAAGGCCTTCATCCTACTCTTGTAAATTCTCGAGTTCTCGTAGGCATCATTCTGGATCTCATCAAGCTCATTCATTTGGAGTTTGCGAAGCGAGCTAGCCTTGTCAACATTAAAGTTCAATGCCCAAATTGCCCAATAGGCTTTGTGTTCGATCTCCACAGGCAAGTGACAAGCTTTCCCATAGACAAGTCTGTAGGGGGACATTCCAATGGGGGTCTTGTAAGCGGTGCGGTGAGCCCAAAGCGCATCGTCTAATCTCAGTGACCAATCTTTGCGATCCGGCCTCACCGTCTTTTCCAAAATCTGTTTGATTTCCCGATTGGAAATTTTAGCTTGCCCACTTGTCTGTGGGTGGTATGGGGTACTCACTTTATGCCTAATGCCATATTTCTTCATTAAGGCTTCAAACGGCCTATTGCAAAAGTGAGAACCACCATCACTAATGATGGCTCGAGGCGTTCCAAATCTGGAAAGTATGTTTTCTTTAAGGAACTTTAGAACAGTACGATGATAATAGATTCTACATCGAATAGCCTCTATCCATTTAGACACATAGTCTACGGCAAGCAATATATAGACATGTCCAAAAGATGAGGGGAATGGCCCCATAAAATCGATGCCACAACAGTCAAAGACTTCAAGATGTTGAATTGGGGTAAGAGGCATCATATTTCGATGGGATATTCCTCCTAACTTTTGGCAACGCTCGTATGCTTCACAAAACTCGTGGGTGTCTTTAAATAAAGTAGGCTAATAAAAACCACACTATAGAATTTTTGTAGTGGTTTTCTTGGTGGAAAAATGACCCCCACATGCTTGATCATGAAAAAAGGAGATGACAGAATTATGTTCATCATTGTTGGGGCTCAAATTTGCACCCATTATAAAACAACATCCCATGGTCTAGTGGCAATGATTTAGATAAGTTTGAGGCCAGAAAAGTCCTGAAAATGCCAGCACAACCCTGATCGCTTGGTAGCGATCAAAATTCGTAAACAGCATTTCGAAGCGAAACTGGACATGCGCTTCACCGCCAAACAATCCAAAACGTCCTAAAACCCTTAACCTGCAACTTTCGAAGTCATCCGGTGCATATTTTTACCTGCGCACCTCGAAATACGTTTCGTCCCTGCCCGGAACTGACAAAAAGGGTCCGTAAGCCTACAGCTACCATTTTAGAGTGGAACTGGACATGCGCTTCACCGCCAAATGATCCGAAATGTCCTAAAACCCTTAACCTGTAAGTTTTGAAGTCATCCGGTGTAAATTTTTACCTGCGCACCTCGAAATGCGTTTCGTCCCTGCCCGGAACTGACAAAAAGGGTCCGTAAGCCTACAGCTACCATTTTAGAGCGGAACTGGACATGCGCTTCACCGCCAAATGATCCGGAGCGCCCCAAAACCCTTAAATAGCAAGTTTAAAGTCATTACGATGCATATTTCCATGCGCGCGCTCCCCGGAACAATATTCCTATACGACAAGCCGACCCGGAGGCTCCAAATTAGGAAGGAAGTACCAAAATTAGCAACATCTGGACTTCCAAACCACATCCCGTTCATTCAGGAGGTTAATCATAGCCTAGAAGTGGCTTGGCGACAGTGAGCGCATGTCTAGAAAAGGTAGCTGTCCTTTGGAGATCCCCCGTCGGAGCTGAAATGCTGAAATTTTCTAAGTGCTGGAATCCTGAAAATCTGGCTAAGTAGTGGGAAAGCGTCGGCAAAGGACATGCGCCTGGCCTCCAACCACATGCGCCTGGCCTCTAAACACGTGCGCTTGCATTCTAGTGAATTAAACATTTTTCCGAAAAGCGCCGGGAAATGTGCCGGTAAAGCACATGCGCCCGGATCCACCACATGCGCCCGGTGCGTTTTTTTCCACATGCGCTTGACATAGTTTCTGGCACATGCGCCGGGAAATACCCGCCGGGTAGACCCGAACCCGATTTCCCTCCTATAAATAGTGAAGTCACTTCATTACATCAGCACGAGATCATCCCCTGCCGACCTCAGAGTGATGTAAGCACCACATGCGCTTGCTTTCTCTCCCCTCGCCGGATGCCTTGGCCGGAGTGAATTTCCTCCCCGGAAACCCTCGCCGGAAAGGGATTTCCTCGCCGGAATCCCAAGTTCAGGAAGAAAATCCTGAAATTTTCTAAGTGCTGGGCACATGCACTGGCTTTTTCCCAACATGCACTGGCTTTTTCCCAACATGCACTGGCTTTTCTAGCCAGAAAATCCTGATTTTCTCTAAGTCTGGGAGGGACATGCGCCCACTCTCTGGGTCCAGGCGCATGTGCACTGCCACATGCGCCCCGAACACCTCTCCGTCATCTGTTTTCCATGGAAAATCATCACATGCGCTCGGATGATGACCACATGCGCCCGGATGATGACCACATGCGCTTGACAGATGATGCAATACCACATGCACTTGTAAAATGGTCACATGCGCTTGAAAAATAGGCACATGCGCCTGTACACACTCCCCCATCCGCCTGGACGCTGATGGGAGGAGTGGACCTTCCGTCGCACGGCCCGCCTTCGTCCGGGATCCGATTTCGATGAAACCACAGCCGCCGGATGCGTCTCGATGAGATCTATCCATCCGCCGGATCAGATTCTCCAACGGTCAATGATAAGTAGCCCAAATCAATGTTTTGATCCAAAATGACCAACACTTAGCCAATTTGGCAACTTTGGAAATCCATCCGAAAGAGCCGAAAACGGCAAAAACGAGAAGAATCGGGCGGAATTGGACCGAGCCCGAGAGGGAAACTTTTCTTCTACTTGACACGATACATCATAATCATGCACCGCGACGAGGTTATCCGATCTCAGGACCTCCGAATACTCTGATCAAGCGGACGGCAGGTCCACTACTTAGTCATTTTCAGCCCTGGGAAGTGCCCTATTGGCCAGAAAATTGACTTCTACTAAGCGAATCGAAACACGATCGCACCGCGATCTTCGTGGACATAAACCATCCCTGTTCCAAGTCGGTCATCGACAATATTCACCGAATACCCTGATTAGACCGCAGACAGGTCCACTACTTAGTCATTTCCAGCCCTGGGAAGTGCCCTGTTGGCCCGAAAATTGACTTTTGCTAAGCAAATCAAAATGCGATCGCACCGTGATCTTCGTGGACGTAATCCACCCCTGTTCAAAGACGGTTATCGATAATATTCATCGACTTCTCTAATCAGACCGCAAACAGGTCCACTACTTAGTCATTTTCAGCCCTGGGAAGTGCCCTTTTGGCTTGAGAATTGACTAGTGCCAGTTGAAATCAATCGCGATCTCAAAGACGCCGAGGCAAAGCTGAAGCGCTCAGGCTATCCAACAGCCGAGTTAAGCATTCACGGGGCACCGATCCCCATTATTCATAAGAAATTGGCATGAACAGGAGTCCATCGGACCCTATACTTAGTCATTTGCAGGCATCGGAGATAGCCGATCCAGCCCATTGAATATCGAAATCTTCAAGAGATCTTGGCTCGACAAAGCCTATTTGATCCCATACAGATCATTGGAAAATACTCAGAAGAAAGAATGCTCTCAAAGCCGAGTCGCCCGACTCCAGAAGAAATACATTTACTTTACTGTACAAAGCTCTATTCATCCCGGATAAAGGTCTGAGGCTAAACCTAAAGGGTTATGGTTACCATGAGAAACCACAAACAAAGAGTTCTAACTAAGCTTGAAACATCTTGCTATGGACTGCCACTATGAAAAAGACCGTCGATGCCCTACCCATCGACAACGGGTCCGTCGATTGAGCTGATGAGGTAGTTGCGGGCTTTCCTAAGGTCACCCGTCATAAAAATACGGGCGCGGGCTTTAGTTATGCCGACCAACATTTTGAGGTTCATGTATTCCAGCGGTCACCTGTTCACAGTAACAGGTGCAGGCCCCGAGTTGCACCACTCGATTAAAACCCTCGTTCGGGATCGTTGCGGAGTGCTTTCCTAAGGTCACCCGTCATAAAAGTACGGGCACGGGCCTTAGGTCATGCCGACCAACATTCGAGGTTCGTGTATTCCAGCGGTCACCTGTTCACAGTAACAGGCGCGGGCCCCGAGTTGCACCACTCGAATCCTGACAGTCTCTCAACCCGGACACACTGAAAGAAAATGGGACATAGACATCCGGCGTGTCTAATAAATGTGGCTCAGTCCATAACAAGAAAACAAAGGTCTCTACGACCATGAACTCAAGACCATAATCCCCGGCGGATTAGTCTTTTGCCTTCCAATCAAGGGTGATCAACCGTTGATGTAATTAAAGGCTCGTGACCAGTATCACAGCCTGGAATGTAAAAGATCTCAGAATCTCTGGAATAAAATTCACCTTGCGATATCTCTCTCTTGTGTACACTTTGTGATTGCTTATGATTGTCTATGAATGTCTCTATACTCAGAATTCCCCCAGAATAAAAGAAACATGAAAAAAAGAAAGAAGGACTGCTGACGAGTAGTTCTGATCTTTCCCCCTTTTTCTAAGTTATAACAATCATTAGGGACACATCTCCTAATTATTCGATCTGGGCAATATTTAAAAAGTAAAGGTTCATCCCAGAAAAATCTTCTCACTTCCTTTGAAAATTTTCATTTGTCCTGCGCAGTCCAATGAATCGGCATCGCACCTGTGGAAAGATAATTGGCTATGTTAGCGTACCATGGTGGATGCATAGCAACAAAGAGTTGCTCATCAGGGAATGATCCTCAATAGGTGACTCGTCAATGGAATTAGGTAGGACTAGGCAGGATAGATGATCTGCCACCACATTTTCTACTCACTTCTTTTCCTTGATCTTCAAATCGAATTCTTGAAGGAGTAGGATCCATCTAAGCAAACGGGGCTTGGCATCCTTCTTAGAAAGAAGGTTTTTCAGCGCCGCATTATTTGCGTAAACAATGACCTTAGATCCTATTAAGTGAGGCCTGAATTTGTCCAAGGCAAAGAGGACGGCTAGGAGCTCCTTCTCCGTAGTCGAGTAATTGACTTGGGCGGGATTCAAGGTCCTCCTCGCATAGTAGATAACATGGGGCTTCTTATCCTTCTTTTGGCCTAACACCACCCCAATAGCATAATCGCTCGCATCGCACATCAACTCAAAAGGTACGGACCAATTCGGTGGTTGCATGATAAGAGCGGTTGTCAACATGTCTTTTAGCTTTGAAAAAGCTAATTGACATTCGGCACTCCACTCAAATTGGTTCTCCTTTTGGAGAAGGTTACATAAGGGCCTTGAGATATGACTAAAATCCTTTATGAACCTTCTATAAAAACCGGCGTGTCCAAGGAAGGACCGCACATCGCATTTGCTTTTGGGTGGTGGTAGATTGGAAATTATATCGATTTTGGCCCGGTCTACCTCTATTCCATTAGACGAGATGATATGTCCAAGGATTATTCCTCTTTGTACCATGAAATGACACTTTTCTCAGTTTAAGACGAGGTTCTTCTCCTCACACCTTTCAAGACCAACTTCAAGTGATTGAAGCGCTCATCAAAAGTACAACCAAAAATCGAAAAATCGTCCATGAATACCTCGAGAAATTCACCCACCGTGTCCAAGAAAATACTCAACATGCATCGTTGGAATGTGGCGGGTGCATTACATAGTCCGAATGGCATTCTTCGGTATGCGAATGTGCCAAATGAGCATGTAAAAGTGGTCTTCTCTTGGTCTTCTGGGGCTAGTCAATTTGATTGTAACCGGAATAACCATCTAGGAAGCAATAATAGGAATGACCCACTAACCTCTCCAAAATTTGATCCATGAATGGGAGAGGGAAGTGGTCCTTCCTACTGACCGTGTTTAGCTTCTAATAATCAATGCACATACACCAACCGGTGGTTACTTTAGTCGGTATAAGCTCGTTGTTAGCGTTTTCTACGATGGTAATACCGGATTTCTTAGGGACAACTTGGGTGGGACTCACCCATTGGCTATCCGAGATGGGGTAGATGATACCCACATCTAGTAGCTTTAACACCTTGGCTTTGACAACCTCCATCATTTTGGATTTAGCCTTCTTTGAGGTTGTCTATTCGTTTTCGCATTTTCTTCAAGCTGTATACGGTGAGTACAAACCGAAGAGTCTTTCCCCTTGAGATCCGCTATTGTCCAACCTATGGCTCCCTTATGTTCTTTGAGTAGCTCAATTAACTTAAGCTCTTGGTCTTTCCCTAGGTGAGAGGCAATGACAACTGAAAATGTTTCTTCTTGACCCAAGTATACATATTTAAGCTCGGACAGTAATGGTTTAAGGTCAAGCTTCAGTGGTTTGATGTTAGACGGTGGAGGCCTTGATGTGGTTGGTGGCAATCTTTCAATATGGGGCCTCCACCGGCTAGTATCAACTACCGATTTCTCAATATTCAATGCTTGCACAATTTCACTAATGATGGAGTCTTTGGATCCTCGAAATGTGCCAAGCATGTCTCCAAGCTTTCTAGTGGTTCAAGTTAGAGGAGCTCTTCTTCTTTAAAAGATTCGAGCATGTTTACCTCGAAGAGCTCATCGTCATCAACATCCCTATGCCTTTTGCCCAAGTGGAACACATTTACCTCTAATGTCATGTTCCCAAAGGATAATTGCATCACCCCATTCCGGTAATTTATGATTGTGTTTGATGTAGCAAGGAACAAACGGCCTAAAATTACCGGTATTTGAGTGCTAGCATCTATAACCGGTTGTGTGTCCAAGACGATAAAATCCACCGGGTAGTAGAATTTGTCAACTTGGACTAGAACATCCTCCATTATCCCTCTCGGTACACGGATGGATCTATCAGCAAGTTGCAACGTGGTTTTGGTGGGTTTCAATTCACCAAGGCCCAATTGCTCATATACCAAGTACGGGATTAAGTTTACCCCCAAGTCTAGCAATGCACGCTCAATTCAGTAGTCTCCAATGATACATGAGATTGTGGGACTACCGGGATCTTTGAACTTTGGGGGGTCTTTGTTGAGCTCTTAAATGTGCATATTCTAACCCATTTTATCACTAACTATGCTTGAAATACATGATCAAAGACCCAACTAATGCATGGTTTTGTGGTTATAGGAATGAGAGAGAAGATTCATCAATAGAAGGCTTAAAGACGCTATTTACAAGCATTGAAGATCACAAGACCAAGCGTCAAAGGATGATAGAAAGAAGCAAAGGAGAGAAGAAAGAAAGCAGAAGAATACACTGGAGACTGGTCATCCATAGCCCAGGACCATCCACGACCGGTCATACGACCGGTCGTCCACTACTCAGACCGGTTGTGAGACCGGTCCTTGAATTAAAAGCCTGGGTGTGAATTTCTAGAAAACTCACTGGACTGCTTTTGCGATTTTGAGACTGGTCTTCCAGGCGCTTAGACCGGTCGTGCGACTGGTCGTCTGCGTAACAGAGCGTCTCACAAGCTCCGATTTTCTTTACGCAATCCGGGATTTCTTGCACAATCTAGAACTCTCCGTACTATTCTATAAAAGGGGACCTAGGGCTCCTTCCTAGGGCATCCTAGAAGAGATTGAGCGCAGTGAGAGACAACGGAAGTCAGATTCGGAGTTCTACAACTCCTCCTAGTTTGTTTTTCTAGTTTTATGCTTTGTTTCGTTGTTTTCATGTTTCCTTGGATCATGAACGACTAAACCTCTTAGCTAGGGCTAAGAGGCGAAGCTTATAGTGAATCCAAGATGTTTCAATTAGTTTAATTTGGTTTCAAGTTGGATTATCAGTGAAGAACAATGGTTTGAAGTTTAAATAAAGTTCTAAGTAGTTTTTCTTAATCTTATGATGGCTCATGGATGTTTAGAAGAATTGCTTGAGTTCTTAATTGTTTTGAGCTAGTCTAGACCTGTATGATCCGAGGAATTGGATTCAATACGCTCTAGATCTATGATCCTCATATGGGAACTTCATACCAAAAGTCTATTTTTCTGGAATTTCTGGGTTATGTGAGATTGTGTATGTGATTTGGATCAAGTTCAAATCATGATCTAATTATGCTTAGTGACAGAGTTTAATGATGATTATGATTGTGATCTTAACCTATTAGAATTAGGATTGACCTATGCAATTAAGTGTGCTCAAGTCCTAGCTTGAATTGAGAGAATCATGTACATGATTCACGCATATGACAGATTGTTTGTTTCAACTGCTCTATCATCCGACTAGATAGAACTTAATTTCGATTCTAGTTGAGAAAGTGAGGAACCACAGCGAATTGAGCATTAAGGATTGCTACAAGTGGATCCTTGAACCCCTACTGCCTTTTTATTAGTTGATTACCTTCAGTAGTTCAAAAATTGTTATCTTCATCAAATTACTAAATTTCTGTTAGTTAGCTCTTCAGTAGAAACCATTATAAGTATTTTGTGATTTTCTACACAAGTTTCTGTGGATCGACCTCGGTCTTACCGAGATTATCACTACATCGCAACCCTACACTTGGGGAAGCGAACAAGTTTTTGGCGCCGTTGCCGGTGACTTTGACGGTTTTTACAGAATTTCTGAAGATAGTTTCTATTAATATTTTTAGGAATAGTAGTAACTTAGTTTGCTTTATTTTGATTTTTTCTTTTGCAGGGATTTTTAGGAAGTTGAAAAAGAAGTTAGGTATCTTAAGTTCTCAAATCAGGTTTTGTCTTCCAACCTTACTCTTCTTCTTCCCCTATTCATTCCTATCATATTCATCTCTTGTAGAGTGGGTGGAGACTCCTTTTGGATCTCTGATAGGTTGGCCTTGAGCCGTCTTGATTCCTATTGGTCGACATTGTCGTCTTGGATCACCTTCTGCTAAGAGATTTCTCTTCTCAATTCTATTACTCTTTCTTCTTTTTCTTCACTTTTCTCAAAAGATTCAAAGAGTGGGTGGGGAGTTCTTTGAACCCCTATTGACCAGGAGAAATCGGTTTCTATCCTTACTTATGGCTCAGCCATTGCAAGACACCTTGTGCTTCGGTCTTAGAGAAGAGTAAAGAAAGGAAGGAAGAATTCTTCTTTCTAGTTTCATTCTTTTGGAATTGCATGCCTCATTGGGTTTGGGATTTCAATAACCGACTCATTAGTGAAGGGGGAATAATTGAAGGAATTGATAGAGAACCACGTGCTAAAAGACATCTAAATTCTCCAATTTTGTCTGAAAGTATGGCTGCAAATCAACCCAATCCTATGGCCAATCAAAATCTAGGCCAAAATCAAACCGAAACGAGAGAGAATGTGGTTGAGAATGTTCCCCGACCCAGAACATTACGTGATTACTTGCAACCAGCAAGAGCGAGCACTCCCTCATGCATAGTTTTTCCACAAAATGCAGGGAACATAGATTTGAAACCGGGAGTAATCCAACTCCTTCCCAGATTCCATGGACTAGACAGTGAAAGTGCCTATCAACATCTTAAGAAATTTGATGAGGTGATAGCCACAATGCACTTTGCAAATTTAGCCGATGATGTGGTAAGACTTAAATTATTTCCTTTTACCCTTAAAGAGAAAGCTAAAGGTTGGCTTCATGCATTAAGGCCAAGATCAATTGGCACATGAACTAAGATGTCTAGGGAGTTCATTAAAAAGTTCTTCCCTACTCATAAAACGAACATGTTGAGGCGCCTTATCATGAATTTTGCCCAAAAGGAGGATGAGACCTTCTTCCAATGTTGGGAGAGGTTCAAAGACTTGTTAAATGCATGCCCACATCATGGCTACGAAATTTGGGGGGTTATAAGCTTTTTCTATGAAGGACTGACTTCACCCATGCGCCAATTCGTAGAGATGATGTGTAATGGGGAATTCATAAATAAGGAAGCCAAGGAAGCATGAGATTATCTTCATGAATTGGCCAAGAATGCACAGTCTTGGGATACATCTAGACCAACAAATTTCAAGACTAACCAACAAAAGGAAAAATGAGGAATTTATGTCCTCTCAAAAGAAGATAATATAAGTGCACGTGTGGCTAGCCTCACAAGAAAAGTCGAGGCCATGGAATTGAAGAAAGGAGAGATGATCAACTCAAAAGACGTTGAAACTGTTTGTGGAATTTGTGTCGGAATCAACATGCTACACAAGATTGTCCCACAATTTCAGCATTCCAAGATATCTTACAAGAACAATCAAATGCCATAAACAGTTATCAACGACCATTTAGTGCTCCAAACTCAAACACGTATAATTCTAGTTGGAAGAACCATCCCAACTTCAGTTGGAGGAATGGACCCACTGCGAATGCAAACAATACCCCTCAAGCTCAACCTTTACTAGGTCCATCCCTAGTCATTACACCAAAAGCTACGCTAGAGGAGATGTTGGGTGCATTTGTATCGGTTCAAGCTGAATATAACAAGACTAATTCTCTGAAAATTGATGGGTTCATGCAAGAGCAATTGAAATTTAATCAAAATTCAACTCAAGCCATCAATGACTTAAAAACCTCAATGGCTAGAGTTGAATCTCACCTCAGTGTTAGGGAGAAAGGCACACTTCCTGCCCAACCTCTTCCAAAACCAAGGACCCAGTTTGAGATACAAGACGCAAGCTCATCCTCCCAACATACGGAGCATGTTCAGGCTATCACCACTTTGAGAAGTGGAAAAATAATCGATAAATCTAATCCGGTGAAGGCCCCAAAGCCTAATGATCAGAAAATTTCTAGGGAGGATGATAGCCCGAACAACACTCCACAAGAACCAGAAAAGCAATATAAGCCGGTTGCCCCGTTTCCCCAAAGGTTGATTTCACCCAAACCTTTAGATAAAAACCTGAAAATTTTAGAGGTTTTTAAGCAAGTGAAGATCAACATCCTATTGTTGGATGCCATAAAGCAAATACCATCCTATGCCAAATTTCTAAAGGAATTGTGTACAATCAAAAGAAAACGCAATGTTCACAACATAGTACTTTTGACTGAGAATTTGAGTGCTATTATCAAACAAGAGGTGCCCCAAAAATACAAGGATCCAGGTAGTCCAACCATCTCATGCATCATAGGCGACTACCGGATTAAACAAGCCTTACTTGATTTAGGGGCCTCATTCCATACTCGGTTTATGAACAACTTGGGTTAGGTGAATTGAAACCCACCCAAACCACACTCTAACTTGCTGATAGATCTATTCGTATACCGAGAGGAGTGATTGAGGATGTCTTAGTCCAAGTGGATAAATTCTACTACCCAGTAGACTTTATTGTCTTGGATACACATCCCGTGATAGGTACCGGTGCTCAAATTCCCATCATACTTGGTTGCCCTTTTCTAGCTACTTCAAATGCAATTATCAATTGTAACGGGCTTGTACAAATGTCCTTTGAAGATATGACTCTCGAGCTAAATATATTTGATTTATGCAAACAACCACGGGAAGTTGATGATGAGATCCACGAGATAAATTTGATTGAATCATTCGTAGAGGAGACATTCCCCTTGACATTATATTTCGACCCTTTAGAGGCATGTTTGGCCCATTCTCATGAGATAAATGATGACACAATACGAGAGATGGATCCATTTTAGATGTGATGCCGGTACTTAATAACAAAAGATGGAGGGCACTATTTGAGCCTTTACCCTTAAACGAGAACAAACCCCTCCCATCCAATATTAAGGAACCAACACTCGACCTAAAACCATTACCAAGTGATTTGAAATATGTATATTTAGGTCGAGATGAGATATATCCGATGGTGATTTCTTCCCACTTGGATGAGGAACAAGAGAGTAGGTTAATCGCCACTCTAATAGAGCATAAGAGTGCCCTTGGATGGTCGATTGTGGATCTCAAAGGCATAGACCCACTGATTTGCACTCATCGCATATACCTTGAGGAGAATGCGAAGACATCTAGGCAACCACAAAGACGCCTCAATCCAAACATGAAGGAGGTGGTTAAGGCCGAAGTGGTGAAACTATTGGATGTGGGTATCATTTACCCAATATCCGATAGTCAATGGGTGAGCCCAACTTAAGTGGTGCCTAAGAAATCCGGAATAACCATTGTAGCCAATGCCAATAATGAACTCATACCAACCAGAGTCACTACCGGTTGGAGAATGTGCATTGACTACAGGAAGCTAAACACAGTTATGAGGAAAGACCACTTCCCCCTACCGTTTGTTAATCAAATTTTAGAAAGGTTGGCGGGTCATTCCTATTTTTGCTTCCTTGATGGCTATTCAGGGTATAACCAAATAGAGATATCGCCCTAGAGGACCAAGAGAAGACAACATTCACATGTCCATTCGGCATTTTCGCCTATCAAAGGATGCCATTTGGATTATGTAATGCCCCTGCCACTTTTCAGCGTTGTATGATGAGTATTTTTTTTTATATGGTGGGGACAATTCTCGAAGTCTTCATGGATGATTTCTTAGTATTTGGTTGTAGCTTTGATGAGTGGCTTATGCACTTGAAATCTGTGTTGAAAAGATGTGAAGAGAAGAACCTTGTGTTGAATTGGGAGAAATGTCACTTCATGGTTCAAAAGGGGATTGTACTTGGTCACATCATCTCACAAAATGGAATCAAGGTAGACAAAGCTAAAATTGATCTTATCTCTAACCTTCCACCACCCAAGAGCGTACGAGATGGGCTGCCTTTTTGGGACACGCCGGATTTTATAGACGGTTCATAAAGGACTTTAGTTCACTCTCTCATCCTTTATGTAACCTTCTTCAAAAGGAGAAGTTATTCGAGTGGAATGAAGATTGTCAAAATGCCTTTGACAAACTTAAAGGCATGTTGACATGTGTTCCCATAATGCAACCACCTAATTGGAACCTTCCTTTTGAAATTATATGCGATGTAAGCAACTACGCTATTGGGGCTGTGCTAGGCCAAAGAAAAGAGAAGAAACCATGTGTTATCTACTATGTAAGTAGAACCTTAAACTCAGCCCAAGCAAACTACACTATTACCGAAAAGGAACTTTTAGCCATAGTTTTTGCCTTGGATAAGTTTAGGTCCTACTTGATTGGATCCAAGATCATCATCTTCACCGACCACGCCGCGCTTAAGTACCTTCTCTCTAAGAAGGAGGCTAAGCCACGTTTGTTAAGATGGATCCTCCTACTCCAAGAATTTGACATAGAAATACGTGATAAGAAAGGAGTAGAAAACGTTGTGGCTGACCATCTCTCTAGACTTGTTCTCACCGATTCCCCTGAGACGACTGCGATCAATGACATGTTCCCTGATGAACAACTCTTTAAAATCTCCCAATTGCCATGGTATGCGGACATTGCTAATTATCTTGCTACAGGTACAATTCTGAAACATTGAAAAAAGCAAGATAAGGATAAGTTCTTTAACGAGGTGAGGAAATTCCTATGGGATGACCCTTACCTATTCAAGTATTGTCCCGATCAAATTATAAGGAGATGTGTGCCGGATGATGAGCAACACAGTATCATCTCCTTTTGTCATTCTCAAGCATGTGGTGGCCACTTCTCGGCTAAGAAGACCACAGCCAAAATTCTGCAATGTGGGTTCTATTGGCCCACCATGTTCAAAGATACCCATGAGTTTTGTAAAACGTACGAGCCGTGTCAGAAATTGGGAGGAATATCCCGTAGAAATATGATGCCTCTCAATCCCATATTACCAATTGAAATTTTTTATTGTTGGGGCATTAATTTCATGGGACCATTCCTATCTTCTTTTGGAAATTTGTATATTTTGCTTGCCGTAGATTATATTTCAAAATGAGTCGAGGCAATTCTATGCTAGAACAATGACCATAAAACAGTCATTCGTTTCTTAAAAGAAAACATCATTTCCCAGTTTGGAACACCTTGAGTCATCATTAGTGATGGAGGGTCTCACTTTTGTAATCGGCCATTCGAAGCCTTAATGAAGAAATATGGTGTAAATCACAAAGTGAGCACTCCCTATCACCCACAAACAAGTGGACAAGCTGAGATATCCATTAGGGAGATTAAACATATTTTGGAGAAAACAGTGAACCCTGATCACAAGGATTGGTCGCTTTGACTTACCGATGCACTCTGGGCTTACCATACCGCTTTTAAGACCCCCATTGAAATGTCTCCCTATAGACTTGTCTATGGGAAAGCTTGTCACTTGCCCGTGGATTTGGAGCATAGGGCATATTGGGCGATAAAGAAGATGAATTTTGATTCTGACAAAGCTAGCTCGTTACGCAAACTTCAATTGAACGAACTTGTGGAACTCCGGAACGAGGCATATGAAAATGCGAGAATTTACAAGGACAAGACGAAGGTGTTCCATCATAAGAACATTCTTCGTAAGACCTTCACGATTAATCAAAATGTCCTTATATATAATTCTCGCTTACATTTATTTTCAGGGAAATTGAGATCTCGATGGACCGATTGATGAGTACCTAATATTGTATAATTAACCCTAGTTGTTAAGAGCAATATCATTATTTTTCTGGTTAATTATCCCTCATTAGGTTAATTTTCTGTCTTCAGGTGTTCAAGAGAGATTGGACAAGATCCGAGCCAATCAGGGCGTTTTAGGACCTAAAAGTGATCAAGATCAAGTGTGCGGTAGTCTTGAAGGAAACTAAACCATAAAGATCAAATTATGGACCATATTCTATGGTGGACCGCACCACAACTGCTCATTGGAAGTCCAGGATGTGCATGTTTGATGATAATGATATGGAGATCACACGAGTTTGAACGGTCAACATTGGATGTCCACATGTGGGGTCCGCCATGCATCAAACGACAAGCCAAGGAACTGCAGCTCAGTCGGCTCCACTCGCTCATGTGTGATCAGCTGGATCATCTGGACCATCCACAACACATGTGCAACATCTGGACCATCCAATCCATTATCCAGCAGATAGTCCAACAATGGACGTCTCGATGCTCATATTCGTCCATCAACCATTGTCCTCCATCTGTCCAGTTGCTGTCCAATGGATATCCAGATCCAGACCGACCATCAATGAACGTCCGTCCATTGTACCACCCACCTTCTTCTCATCCTTCCATCTCATGGCCAGCGTGGATTTACCGTCCATTATATGCAACAATGGACGATCCAAGCTGCAAGGTGGACCACACACAGCAAACTTCACTCCACCAGCGTCCATCCTTCCAGCTGCACACATGTCAAGCTACAGCAATCTTCATCACCGTCCATCTGTCCAGTTCAGTGGACCCCATCACCATCCAGCAGCAATGGACGATGGTGATCAACCTCAATTCCAACTAGCAGGTGGACGTCAACACCAGTGAACCATCAAGGTGGACCCTAGGTACAGCAGCATCAGATATGGTGGACCACACATCAACCTCCATACATATGAAGATCATCAACCATCCATGCCACACGTGCCAAGCATCTCAGCAGTCCAGCTCAGCACACGTGCTGATCATGGACCCCACCTTCCACACGATCAACGGTTCAGATATGATGGACCTTCATCAATCGTCCAAGCCAGCCCTGGTGAAGTTTATCTCCATCGTTCCAGCAATCCCACACGTGCAGCACGTGCCACTCATTAGCAGCCGTCCAGCAAGTGGCCACCGTCCACATCCAGCCTTCCTTCATCTCCATCATCGGCCAGCATGATCTCCACCGTCCAACAAAGATGGACGTCTTCCAGCCCACACGTGCAGCACATGCAGAGCAGGCCGTCCATCCATGAAAGTTGGATGATGAAGAGCACCAGCGTCCATCAAGCGCCCCACCTGTTGCACGTGCAGCAACTCCGTGCAGCAACGGCCAACAGAGGGCAATCCACTATCCATTTGTTGGATGCCCAATAGAGCTTGCACACAAAAGCTCTTCATCTGCGCCATCCAAACATGACCAGGTGTTGAAACATCCACCGTCCAACCCATCTCACACGTACAGCCAAGGGCTGGACGTCCCAATCAGGAATATATGCAGCACATCAGCACATCATCATCACACATCGGATCAGCTGGATGGTCCAGATTCCAGCACCAGCATCCATCAATGTGGAGCCCACGTCCATCACAGCAGCCGTCCATCAAAGATAACTACAGGACGTCCGTCCAGTTCAGGCCACCAAGCTGTCCACCGTCCAGATGGAGATGATCTCTCCAGCGTCCAGCAAGGTCATTCCCACCTTGCACGTGCAGCAGCAGTGCTGCAACTCCAGCATACTTCAACGTCCAGCAATGCATGCTCCCAAATCAACGTCCAGGCCACCATTCACTCCACACAACCATCATCCAGCAGGCCCACCATCTCCAGCAGTGGGCGTCCGTCCAAGAACAGCAGCACGCCCAAACCTCAGCCATCCACTCCTCACACGTGCTACAGCAGTGGACCCCACCTTCTCCAGCACACGTGCTGGCCCTTGATCCTTCTCATCATCTCCACCATGACTGCAAGAGAGAAGCTCTCTCTCTCTCTCTCTCTCTCTCTCTCTCTCTCTCTCTCTCTTCTTTCCCAACACTTGTGTAAGGCTATCATGCCACCTCATCATCCAAGCCTCACTCCATTCCCAAACCTCCAAAAAAATCTGCTTTGGGTTTGGAGTGCCACCTAGGCTTGGAGTACTTTTCTTGCCACATGTCCATCCAAGCCTAACTCCAAGCCCGAACCTAAATAAAAATCTGCTTTGGGTTTGGAGTGCCACCTAGGATTGGGAGGAGGCTTGGGAGCCTCTCAAAAGTCTATAAAAGGAGGCCTCTCCTCCTCATTTCAATCATCCCACTCCTCAAATCCCATTCTCTACAACTCCTCTCCTCTTCTTTAGATTTCTTTCTTTCTTTCATTTGTAGTGTAGAGTAGTGTATAATTTTCTTTTGTAGAGAGTTTTAGTCTTCCATTGTAGCATGGTTGGCTAAACCTCTAGCTAAGGCTAGGGGTGAAGCCTTTGAAGAAATTTGCAAGCTATGGTCTTTTAGTTCAACATTGTGTGGTGTAAATGTTGGAGTTTTCTTTAGTTGATTGGTTCGGTTATCCGCCTCGATAGACGCTATTGTTGTGTAAGCCCCTTGATCCATTGTCAACTCCAGGCATGTTGGATGCTTGGGATCCCTTACACACCAATTAGCTAGTTCATGATCGATAAAGTCCCTTGATCCATCGTCGACTCCGGGCAGGTTGGATGCTTTGGATTCTCTACGGTCATCGAGCTAGTGCAGGTAAAGTCATCGATCTGTAAAATCCCTTGTTCCATTGTAGATCGATATGTAAAATCCCTTGATCCATTGTAGACTCCAGGCACATTGGATGCTTTGGATTCCCTGCGATGGATAGACGAGATCTTAACGGTTGGATCGGTCAATCAAAGCCTCCTATCTTGTAAGTATGCATTTGATCGTATGAATTGTGATCTTATCGGTTGACTTGTTGGCAAAGTTGTTGATCTGTACAATTCCTTGATCCATTGTCGACTCCGGGCACAGTGGATGCTTAGAATTCCCTGCGATCAACTAACGAGTGCTTCATGGTCAAATCAATCGGTTCAGATCACCATCTTTTATGAAATATGCAGTGGTTTAACTGTTTCATCTTTCGATTAGAATGAATATTTATTCGATTCTAGTCGAGTTATAGTTGGACCAATGAATCAAATCTTGTGAATGAATCAAAGGTGGATCCCTGATGCCTTAGACCCTTTTCTATTTTTGTCTTTCACCACACACAACTTACTCCACTCTTGTGGATTAAACCAGATTTCATCTCACTCACCTA
Organism: Liriodendron chinense; assembly: GCA_003013855.2. Taxonomy (NCBI): domain Eukaryota; kingdom Viridiplantae; phylum Streptophyta; class Magnoliopsida; order Magnoliales; family Magnoliaceae; genus Liriodendron; species Liriodendron chinense. The sequence continues at coordinate 859,942 of ML058451.1, forward strand.
AACTAATTCCTCTAAGTGTTCTTAACCCCAATCCCTGTGGATCGACCTCGGTCTTACCGAGTATTTTACTACTTCGCTACCTGCACTTGGGTGTGCAATCTTCGGGTTGTAGCACCGGTCCCTACATTGTACAAACTGTCTACCCATATGGGACCGTCGAGTTGTTGAACCCAAGGAACGGCAACATCTTTAAGGCGAATGGTCAGCGGTTAAAGCCGTTCTTTGAGAAGTTTCCTTTAGAAGGTATGTCCATACCTCTGACTGATCTTGTGTATCAGGATGTTTGATTTCCTAGTTTGATAGAGGTATAGAGTAGTTAGGATTAGGATTTTGTTGCTTTTGTTTACTTCTTCATAGGTTTGTTAGAAGGAGGTCGAATTCCACTTTTCATTCTCTCAGGTACTATCATTGCTCACTCTCCTTTATTTTCGAATTGCTCTCATGTTTTGCTCATTGCATATCTTTTACATTGAGGACAATGCAAGATTTAGTTGGGGAGGTGTAGGATCAGTAGGATGAATCCAGTGTTTTGTAACATCTCGAGCAATTATGTAGGAACTTTTTCAATTTTTCAAAATTCAAAATTCCGTTAGAAAACTGTGTTTCTATGCATTTGGGATGGTGTGAGTATAAGAAAAAGGAAAACTAAAGTGAGTAAAGTTGAATATCTTGAGCAATCTCTAAGATACTAGCTTTATATGTGAATTCTCCTATTTTTATGATTGATAGAATTTCTAAACACTTTTACACCTAGTTCACATTACACGATTCTCATGCTTTGAAAGGATTATGTCGAATTGTGAATTGGTTAAGTTTGGATTTGAGGTGTTGAGAAACCAAGCCGGGGTACTTTGTCCATCCTTATCCATGGGAAAATAACGAAAGATATGGATTTCTAAAAATCCTATCTAATGAAAAAGAAAACGGGAAAGGAAGGATGAAAATATGGGAATGATGGAGAATAAGGTGGAAAATTCCGAAAAGGGCTATCTATTACCAACCGGGGGATGGTCTACCCGTAACCAAAGCTGGAAATGGGACGTAGTGTGAAAGCCGTCGGAAGGACGGTAAGGCAAATTCATGTCATAGGCTTGTTGTTAATCTATACACTGTTGAATCCATACCTTTATTAATTCATAAGGAAGGTAACCCCGAAAATCCATGAGATAAACATTCACCAAGCACACTAGGTTCAATTGTTTGGATTCTTCTATTTATCAATCAATCAGTGGGAAATTCATATAAGTACTTGTTATGTTATAAGAAGGTTAAGGTCTCAACTTCTATCACTAAGTTTTCCTGATTCTTGCACTCGCATATCATTAAGTATATAAAAACATGGTTTCTGAAGGAGAGTTGGGTTTTGAATAATGAAATTTGTTTCACGCATGTTTTACTCGGGACTAGCAAAATGCTGGTTGGGGGGTGTGTTGAGCTCTTAAATGTGCATATTTTAACCCCATTTTATCACTAATATGCTTGAAATACATGATTAAAGACCCAACTAATGCATGGTTTTATGGTTATAGGAATGAGAGAGAAGATTCATCAATAGAAGGCTTAAAGACGCTATTTACAAGCATTGAAGATCACAAGACCAAGCGTCAAAGGATGGAAGAAAGAAGTAAAGGAGAGAAGAAAGAAAGCAGAAGAATACACTGGAGACCGGTCGTCCATAACCCAGGACCATCCACGACTGGTCATACGATCGATCGTCCACTGCTCAGACAGGTCGTGCGACTAGTCCTTGAATTAAAAGCCTGGGTGTGAATTTCTAGAAAACTCACTGGACTGTTTTTACGATTTTAAGACCGGTCGTGTGACTGGTCATCTGCGTAACAGAGCGTGTTTCACAAGCTCTGATTTTCTCTGCACAGTCCGGGATTTCTTGCGCAATCTGGAACTCTCCGCACTATTATATAAAAGGGGAGCTAGGGCTCCTTCCTAGGGCATCCTAAAAGAGATTGAGCACGGTGGGAGATGGCGGAAGTCGGATTCGGAGTTGTACAACTCCTCCTAGTTTGTTTTTCTAGTTTTATGCTTTGTTTAGTTGTTTTCATGTTTCCTTGGATCATGAACGGCTAAACCTCTTAGCTAGGGCTAAGAGATGAAGCTTGTAGTGAATCCAAGATGTTTCAATTCGTTTGATTTGGTTTCAAGTTGGATTATCAGTGAATAACAATGGTTTGAAGTTTAAACAAAGTTCTAAGTAGTTTTTCTTAATCTTATGATGGCTAATGGATGTTTAGAAGAATCGCTTGAATTCTTAATTGTTTTGAGCTAGTCTAGACCTGTATGATCCAAGGAATTGGATTCAATACGCTCTAGATCTATGATCCTCATGTGGGAACTTCATACCAAAAGTCTATTTTTCTGGAATTTCTGGGTTATGTGAGATTGTGTATGTGATTTGGATCAAGTTCAAATCATGATCTAATTATGCTTAGTGACAGAGTTTAATGATGATTATGATTATGATCTTAACTATTGGAATTAGGATTGACCTATGCAATTAAGTGTGCTCAAGTCTTAGCTTGAATTGAGAGAATCATGCACATGATTCACGCATATGACAAATTGTTTGTTTTAACTGCTCTATCATTCGACTAGATAGAACTTAATTTCGATTCTAGTTGAGAAAGTGAGGAACCACAGCGAATTGAGCATCAAGGATTGCTACAAGTGGATCCTTGAACCCCTAGTGCCTTTCTATTAATTGATTACCTTCAGTAGTTCAAAAATTGTTATCTTCATCAAATTACTAAATTTCTGTTAATTAGTTCTTCAGTAGAAACCATTAGAAGTATTTTGTGATTTCCTACACAAGTCCCTGTAGATCGACCTCGGTCTTACCGAGATTATTACTACATCGCAACCCTATACTTGGGGAAGTGAACAATCTTTTGAGTGAGAATGGCACTCACTTGCTCATTTAGGAAGGCCTTTTGTTGCACATTATATTTGCGTTTTGTTGTACATAGGTCCTTTAGAAACTTAGCATAAGAGGGGATTTGTTTGATGACTTTAAGCAATGGAATGTTTATCTTGACTTGTCTAAAAATCTCTAAAATATCATAAGAGATTGGGAGAGATTTTGGAGCAACCAATCTCGAAGGGAATGGTGCTACGGGCTTCTAAACACGTTTCATTTCTTGTGGGGCTAAGTTGGATTCATCCTCATCTTCAGAATTTACCGCATCATTAGGCTTGTCGGCCTTCATCGGAACAGTTTTGTCAATTTATTTACCACTTCTAAGGGTGGTGACGGATTTGGCTTGCTCCATATGTTGGTTGGAGAGATTAGGAATGCTTACTTCATGTACTTGCTTTGGATTGGGCTGAGGTTGGGCCGGAAAGGTCCCTTCCCAGCATTCAAGCGTCCCTTAATTTCATCAACTGAGACTTTAAGCTCTTGGAACATTTGTTGATTTGTTTGATTGATTTGTGTTTACCCTTGCATAAACGCTTTTAAGGTGTCCTCCATTGAGAATTGAGGTGGGGCCATATTTTGCATGGGTGGCCCTCCTTGAGAGTTAGTAGGATTGCCCGTGGGAGCATTCTTTCAACTGAAATTTGGGTGGTTCTTCCAAGTAGAATTATACGTATTACCCATCAGTCCATTAAAAGGCCGTCATAACCATATGTGGCATTTGCATGTTCATGTAACACCTCTTGAAACGCAGGAATTGTAGGACAATCTTGCGTAGTGTTTATATTAGTAAAACAAATCGCACATGTGGTCTCAATAGCTTCATTGGACTTTGAAACTCCACTCTTATTAAGTTCCATGGCCTCGATCTTTCTTGTGAGGCTGGCTAGTCTTGCATTCACATCATCTTCTTCCTTGAGAATATAAATCCCTCCTTTCTCTTTTTCTTGAGTAGGCTTGGGGTTATTAGGTTTATCCGAGGTATCCCATGATTGGGCATTCTCAGCCAACATATCCAAATAACTCCAAGCTTTATCTGGATTTTTGCTCATAAACTCGCCGTTGCACATCATCTTTACAAATTGGCGCATATTGGAACTTAATCCATCATTGAAGAAGTTTATGATTCGTCAATTTTCGTAGCCATGATGTGGGCAAGAAAGTAGGAGGTCATTAAACCTTTCCCAACATTGGAAGAATGATTCACTCTCTTTAGCCAAAAAATTCATTATGGCTCTTCGAAGGGTGTTCGTTTTAAGAGCTGGAAAGAACTTTTTCAAGAATTCCTGAGTCATCTCGTTCCATGACCCTATCGAATGTGGTCTAAGAGAGTGAAGCCAAGTCTTGGCTCTTTCTTTTAATCAAAAGGGAAAAAGTTTAAGTTTAATGGCATCTTCTGAAACATTAGTGTATTGCAAGGTAGCCACCACTTTTTCAAATTCCTTTAAGTGCAAATATGGGCTTTCAGAGTCTAGCCCATGGAAGTTTGGTATAAGTTGAATCACACCCGGCTTTATATCGATGTTTCCCCCGGTTAGTGGTAAGACCACGCATGAGGGTGTAGTTGCACGGGCCAGTTGTAGGTAGTCCCGAACGTTATGTGCCTCTTTCTCCCCTACTCCCTCTTGATTTGCGTTTGTCGTTGGAGTAGGGGGGAGGATTCCTTAAAGGTATTTGATCCATACTCCCCAAGCTATCACAATGCTCTTGGTATTTTCGGACTCGTCTATGGACTGACAATGGTCCAACTAGACCACCTTCGGATTGGAGACGATTAGAGTGGTCTCGTTCCCAACCAGACATAAACCACTTAACTAAAAACTAAACTAATCCTAAGTCCTAAAATCTGAAATTAATCTAAAAATTAAAAATATGCAAAAAGCACTAAGTTAGAAGGATATTACCCGATTCGCTTGAACTAGAGAAGAAATCCTACAAACCAAAACAATGTGTTAGTTCTAGGGAATAAAAAAAACCTATCTACTTCTACTTCCACAGCCACTAAAACAATCTAGAACCATTATCTAAATTCCCCGGCAGTAACTAGGATTGCAATAATTAAGAGATTCAATTGAGAGAATTGTGTTAAAACAGTGACTTAAGAAAAACAGTAATTAAGGAACTAAGGTTTTCAAGGATCCACTTGTAACAATCCCATGTCAATCCAATCAATCGAAGCATAAAACATAACTAGATTTGAAGTTCTATCTCTCATCTAGTTGGACAATAAAGCATTAAACACATTCAATCCCACTTAAGTTGAACTTCCAAGTTCTAGTCCCATTCAACCACATAGCATTCGAAATCATAGCCTTCGGAGTAACAGCCATGCATATGGACTATGGCATGTTCAAGGGTTACCATAATTCGAATCTAATCAAGAAAAACATGATAATCTCAGAGAATTACAAGGAATCCATGTCCGAAGCACATGAACTCTCATAAAACTTCTAAAAATATCAACTTTATATGAACTAGAACATTCAAAATTCAAACTTAAAGTGAAACTACTTGAATCAAACCGAATTAAACATGAAATTGGCTACAAGCTTCACCTCTCAGCCTTAGCTGAGAGATTCTAGTCGAGCCTTGTCATACTACAACTAGAACTCAATGAAAAAGACATAAAAAACATAAAAACCCAGAGTTGGGAGGGTTGCAAACGCTCCACGACGGCTTCCTTCACTTCCTACGAAGTTTCTCAGCTTCTATGATGCGCTAAGAAGAGACCGTAGGTGTCCTTTTATAGTGGGGAGGCTCTACCGCGTCGGAATCTTCCAGAATTGCGTAGCATTACGCACTTGCACAGAAAATCTCGGATCCCAAAATAGAAAGTGTCTGTTTATGCATGGCCGACCAGTCTTGACCAGTCAGACTGGGTTGGCCGACCGGTCACGACCGGTCGGATCTGTCTTTTACAAGTCTAGCGTGCACAGGGAGGTCCCTGACCTGATGGCCAACCGGTCTTGACCGGTCGGATCAACTGGTCCTTCATCCAGCGAATTCACAAGAGTGGGCAGCAGGGTGGCCGACCGGTCTTGACCGGTCTGGCTCCCTTGGCCGACCCGTCACGACCGGTCAGGCCTCTATTCTTTTCTTTTTATCTTCATTTCTTTCTTCTCTTTTCTCACTCTTTTTCTTCCTTCTTTGATCCACCGTAGGCCTTCATTCAAAGGCTTCTAAATACGCTCTCTTTGGTCTCCAATTAGGCAAAATTGCTCTCATTCCTACAATCACAAAACATGCATTAGATGGGCCTTTTAAACATGCAAACCATGCATATAATGTAATGTAATGGGCTATATCATGTATAAATTGGAGGTTCAACATGGGTCTTTTGAATTTTCAAAGTGAGCCAAGCATTCATCCAAAGAATCTGAATTCTCACTCAAATGGAAGTCTTCCACAATAAAATTTGGCATGTGTTGTTGGTGGAAGGATTCAAAGAGATCGACTTCGGCCATCTCTCTAGCAAGAATATCTTCCAGTGATTCATAAAAATTCTGCCCTTGGAAAGAAGGAATCATGGGCTCACAATCATCCACTGAACCCTCATTGTAGGCAATCTCACTATCACTTTTAGATTTTATGGATTCCTCAAGTTCATCAACCGTTATTGAAATCTCTTCATCATTAAAATCAGGATATCTAAAAGAGATAGTTGATTCACCATAATCAATGGTGATATTGGGGTCACCAAGATCAATATCCTCTAAAAGTTTAGTCATTAAATCCGGAGAAGGTTGGGCTTGGATAGCCTCATCCTCCCCATTATTGTGGATTGAATCGGTAATACCAATTTCGGGCTCAACGTCTTCAAGAGATGGCGAGTGGTTTTGAATCGATTGCTCATACTCGTACTCTTTCTCCAAGTCCTCAAGGATTTGTATGTACATGTTATCATAAGAGGAAGACATTTTAGAACGATTGTCGACGACCATGATTGGTTCTTCCTTTGGACTAGAGGTGTGATGACTCTCCCGATGAAGATCATACGTGTTATATGATGAAGATTGATAAGATGGTTGATAGGTATAAACATACAAGTGATCACGCAATGTCTTTATCAGTTAGTTATTACTTCCCTGGTCCTTTTTCTTATTCCTACCTCCTGTCAAACTTGGTGGAACACTCTTGTTATTTTCAACCCAGTAATCACGTAGTGTTTTACCTGGCTAACCATTGTTCAATTTTGCTTCATTCCGGCACTCCCCCATCATCTTACGCCGTGTCTCATCATATGTATCATAGTAATCACACAACGTCCTACGTTGGGGGGTAATGGAGGTTGATTGAATCTCAGAAAAATACTCATGCTTATAATGGTTCCAATTATAAAGAGTTTGGATTCTATGATCCAGCATCTCATCTTCCACAAGATATGTATAAGCACCACCCATCCATTCAGCCATAATGAGATTTAAGAAGTTTAAATTAAAAAAGATCTAGAAACAAAAATAAAAGAAGGAAAAGAAAAAGAAAAAGAAGAACAAAGAAGATCCTAAGAAAGAGAAAGGAAAAGAAAAAAAGAATTCTTCCTACTTTCCTTTACTTCTCTCAAAGACCGAAGTACAAGGTGTCTTGCAATAGTAAAGCCAGAAGCGAAGATAGAGACCGATTTCTCTTGGTCAATAGAGGTTCAAAAGAACACTCCACCCACTATTTGAATCTTTGAGAAAAAAATCAGAAAAGAAGAAAGAGGAGTAAGGTGAGAAGGGAAATCTCCGAGCTCAGGGTGATCCAAGGCGGCTATGCCGACCAAAAGCAATCAAGCCGGCTCAAGGCCAACCTATCAGAGATCCAAAATGAGTCTCCACCCACTCTACAAGAGATGCATAGGATAGGAATGAATGGGAGAGAAGAAGAGTAAAGTTGGAAAGACAAAACGTAATTTGAGAACTTAAGAAAACCAATTTACTTCTACTTCAACTTCCTAACAATTCCTGCAAAAGAAAGATCAAAATAAAATAAACTAAGTTAGTACTAATAGAAAAATTCCTAAAACTTTCAATAGAAAACTATTTTAGAAATTCTGTAAAACCGTCAAGTCCCCGACAACGGCGCCAAAAACTTGTTCGCTTCCCAAGTGTAGGGCTGAGATGTAGTAATAATTCGGTAGAGACCGAGATCGTTCTCAGGGACTAATGTAGAAATTCTCAAAATTTCTTCTAACAATCTCCAATTGAAATCAAACTATAATAATCTGAAAAATATGAATATAAGAGAATAATCTGTAACTTGAGATGAAATTAACAATCTAAAGAAGCACTACGGTGCCGAGGATCCACTTGTAGCGATCCTTAATGCATAATTCACTTTGGTTTCTCAATTACACAACTATAATCGAAATCAAATCCTATCTAGCCGGAATATGGAGCGGTTAATTCAGCAAAACAGTCTATCTCATGTGTTGTTCATCAACATGATTCTCTCAATTCAAGTTAGGACTTGAGCACACTCAATTGCATAGGTCAATCCTAGTTCCAATAAATTAAGTTCACAACTATGATAATCATCAAACCCTGTCACAAAGCTTAACTAAATCATGGTTTGAACTTGATTTAAATCACATAAATAAGCAACACATGTTTCAGACTTCTCGTAAAAAGTAGAACTTTAGTTTGAAGTTCTCATATGAAGAACCAAGTCTAGAGCGTCTTAAATCCGCTTCCTCGAAGCGTACAGGTTTAGATCTATGCAAAACAACTAATAACTAAAGCAATTCTTCCAAACATCCATGAGTCATCATAAGATTAAGAAAAACTACTTAGAATTTTATTCAAACTCAATCAATCAATAAAAATCCAACTTTAAACCAATAAAAATGAATTAAAGCATCTTAGATCTACTATAAGCTTCACCTCTTAGCCCTAGCTAAGAAGTAAACTAATGAAAAGCATAAAAACAAACTAGAACGAGAACTATAAGAAGAAAACTAGTTATAAGAGACTAGGAAGCCTCCTAAGTCTTAAATCATTTGCTCCCCATGTTGCTAGATGCCTTAAGAATGAAGTGGAGGTCTCCTTTTATAGCTTTCACACTCCGAAAATGAAGAATCTTCAAGAATTTGCATACAAGTTACGCACTGCGGAGAGAAAATCGGAACTGAAATTAGCAGTTTCTTTTCTGGACGATTGGGCGATTGATCGACAGGGCTAAGCAATCAATTGAATGTGTTGGGTGATTGATCGCAGGTGGTGGGCGATGGATCACACGAGACAAAAAGCGTCCAGAGAGTTCCAGCAACAATTCTTCAAAAATCTACATTCTGTCAATTGATCTACAGGCTAGGCGATCAATCGCTTAGGTTGGGAGATCAATCGCAATTCTGCACTTTAGTCCAGCAACAAATCTGCCAATTCTGCTGTGAGCGATCAATCGCTCAAGGCTGTCGATCAATCGCTAAGGATGAGAGATCAATCTCTCAAGGTGATCTTTCTTCTTTTCTTTTCTTCTTCTTGCTTCTTTTCTTCACTCTTTTTCTTGCTTCTTTTCTTTGATATTCAATATGTATTAGGAAGGTCTTTTATCATCAGTTTGGTGAAGTCTCTTCCTCAATCCTACAATCACAAAAGCATGCATTAGATAAGTCTTTAAACACGAAAACCATGCATAGTGAGTGATGAATTAGGTTAGAATGTGCACAATTTTGAGCTCAACATGCTAAAGATTAAGATGACCCTAATTACAATCCTTCTGATTATAACTCTCGTATTTCTGCCTTAAAACAGAGGATGGATTCTCTGCATGTTTCTCAGGAAACTCTTGTTGCTATTCAAAAGCTTAACATGAAATACATGAAGAAGTATTTTCATCATATGAGTAAGATCCTGAAACGTATTGATCCTGAGATGCCACTACCTTCATCTTCATCTGGGTCAGACTGATTTTCTATTTTTATTTGGTTTGTAATGAATGTTTATGAGTACTTTAGACCAGTATGTTTGATTCTGGTTTTTGTATGCTATTATGGTAAGTTGACTCCTTCTATTTTTTCTTCCTTTGTCAACTTGTGACAAAAAGGGGGAGAAATTTAAATGGTTAGTTAATGCTTTACTACCTTGATGATGCTATGAACGTGCTATGTTATGTAGTTGTGCAAAATTCTTTTGTAAGCATATGTGCAGCACGAGTAGCATATTTGCAGGGAAGTAGGGGGAGAACACAAGTCATGTATACAAGACAAGAGCTTACAAGATTTATTCTTTTTATGGATGTTGAGAGTCGCTTGTAAATGTAATATGTTATGTTTTGTTACGAAATTGACAAAGGGGGAGATTGTAAATGTTAAGCACAGAATGTGAGTGCTAAGCACAGTATAGTTGTCATATTTCGTAGACACTAGTTTAATGCATGAGGTTGTGTGTGCAAGCCAAGTTCTTTGAGAAGACAAGTCTCTACCTCAACGAACACATCAAGATCAAGACTCGACTCTACAATAAGATGCGGCAAAGCTATGAAGATAAACCATATATGTCAAGGTAATGTTGACCATAGGGATGACCCTAAGTTAGGTGTTTTTATATAGCTTTTAAGTTAGTCACTCAAATATTTTTTAAAAGTCATATTTTAGGAAATTCAGCTAGCCTAACCCTGTGTTCGGTCAGCCCAAGAATCTTCGGCCAGCCCAAGATTCTTCGGTCAAGTTTCCAACAAGCTTGTTTGAACTTTTCTGAGGATGTTCGGCCAGCCCAGCCCTGTGTTCGGTCAACCGAACAAGCTTCGGCCAGCCCAAGAAAACTTCGGTCAAGTTTCTAGACGTGAAATAGATTTTTGGACTCGGATCTCGAGTCAGCCCGACCTTGTCTCGGGTCAGCTAAAGCTCACTCGGGCTAGCTGAACCGATACTCAGGTTAGCCGAAGTTTGAACAAATTATTATCCCGTGAAATCTGATAGCCGTTGGGATAAAACGGTTGAATCTTAGGTCAGCCGAAGGAAATCTTAAGTCAGCTGAAGACCAAACTTTTTTGCTATAAATAGAGTTTTCTTCACTCCATTTTATATCAAGAAAAAGCACGAAAATAATATCTCTTTGGTGAAAAATCTCTCCATTATAGTATAGCTATTTGTTCTAAATTCTTATTTTGTATTAAAGTTATCTCAGTTCTCTTCTCATTTAATTTGATTGTGTAAAGAGAAGATTATTCTCATACTAAAGAAAAGAGAACTGAAATTGTAGTTTTAGAAAAACTCTTTTAACAAATTCCTAAATCCATCTTGTTCAAGCTATATTGGTTTATCTTCTACAACGATCGGATCGCTGCATTATTGAAGCTTCATTTCTGTCAGGCTTCATCATCTTCTACAAGAAGAATGGTAATATCTTTCTATTACTTTTGGATTTTATTTGAGGTAACTCATAAAAATTTCAAATCCGGCTGTTAGTGGTTAGCCTGTGAAAATCACTTAAGATTATTGATTAGCCTGAGAAAATCATTTGAAATTTTATTATGATAAGCCTATGAAAATCACAATCTCTGTATTAAGTTTTAAAGGTGAACCTGTGAAAACATTTATATAGTGGAAAGCCAAAATTACAAGGAGAAGTAATTTTGGGAGTGGAGTAGGTGCAAGTTATTTTTAGCACCGAACCACTATAACTCTTTATATTGTGGTGATTGCTTTTATTTCTTATCTTTCTTATGTACTTAATTACCTTTGAAACCTTGAATCGTGACATAAGGTTGTCCTACTTAGATTTCTAAGTGAAAGGTTGTCATACGATTCAATTTTAGGTTTTTCATATTGCACTCTATTTGCTTTCAGATTGAGTTATTGCATATTCTTGCTAGTCTTGTGATTGATTCTTTGATTTATTTTAAGATTACAAGAAGCAGATTTGAATTGAGTTGCCCTATTCACCCCCCGTTCTAGGGCATTTATAGCTCCGTCATTTTTCAAAGTTGTCATAAGAAAATAAACTCTCTAGCTACATCTAGACCCTTTGAACTTCTCCACATGGATTTAGTTGGACCAACTCAAATAGAGAGTAAAGGTGATAAAAGGTACTTCTTAGTTATAGTTGATGACTTTACTCGATTCTCTTGGATAGCTTTTCTGAGAGAAAAGTAAGAAACATTTGATGAAGCCAAAAAGATCATCAAACGAATTCAGATTGACAAACAATTGTGTACCACTAGAATAAGAAGTGGTCATGGAATTGAATTTGAAAATAGCAATTTTCAGAAGTACTGGGAAGATCGTGGTACTTTACATGAGTTTTTAGCTCTAAAATCACTTTAGCAAAATGGAGTTGCTGAGAGAAAGAATATAGTTCTTCAAGAGATGACAAATGTTTTGCTAAATAGTAAGAATTTACCAAATAGTTTTTGGGCTGAAGCTGTGCATACTGATTGTTACATTATTAATCGTTTATATGTTAGAGCAGATAAGAATAAGACACCGTATGAAATATGGTTTGATAAGAAACCATTGGTGAAACATTTTCAAATTTTTGAAAACTTGTGCTATATTTTATGTGACCGAAAAAATGTTAGAAAGTTTAATGCTAAAAGTGATGAAGGCATTTTTCTAGGGTATGCTACAAACAGTTGTGCATATTGAGTTCTAAATAAAAGAACTGGAGTCGAAAGAATCCATAAATGTGGTCGTTAACGACCAAGATAAAAACTCCTGCTCTTCTAAGGATGATGATGATATAGAAATATCACTAGCTAATCTAAATGAAGTTGAAATCTGATCAGTAAGAGACCATCCACAAACTCATATTTTGGGTGATCCACTAATTGATGTACAACCTCGGATTCAATTAGAAGAGATGTGTAGTCAAGTATTCTTTACATCACAAATAGAACCGTTCAACGTAAATGAAGACCTAGTTGATGAAAATTGAATTTTAGCCATGCAAGATGAGCTGAATCAATTTGTTCTGAATGATATATGATGTCTTATTCCACGTCCATCTAATAAGAATGTAGTTGAAACAAAGTGAATTTTTAAAACAAATCAGATGAACTTGAAAATATTATTAGAAACAAGGCTCGATTGGTTAAACAAGAGTACACTCAAATTGAAGGCATAGATTATGATGAAACCTTTGTACCAGTTGCTCGCCTTGAATCCATAAGATCGTTCATATCCATTGCCTATTTTAAACGTTTTAAAATTTATCAAATGGATGTGAAAAATGCTTTTCTTAATGGCCATTTACATGAGAAAGTGTATGTAGAACAACCCAAAGGATTTGAAGATCTAAAACTTCCAAATCATGTATTTCGACTTAAGAAAGCTCTTTATAGTTTAAAACAAGCACCAAGAGCATGGTATGATAAATTGACCAAATTTCTGATTAACCATGTTTTCAAATTGGTAGTGTTGACAAAATCCTATTTGTTAAATATTCAAACAATGATATTTTGATTATACAGATACATGTAAATGATATTATATATGGATAAACTTCTACTAATCTATCTTTCAAGTTTGCAGAACTGATGAAGTTTGAATTTGAAATGAGTATGGTTGGTGAACTAACCTACTTTCTTGGATTTCAAGTCAGATAGCTAAAAGAAGGTATCTTTCTATCTCAAACTAAGTATGCTCAAAGCTTAGTGAAGAAATTTGGTTTAGATAATGGAAGAAATTATGATTCTCCAATGAGCACTACACTGCGATTATCTAAAGATGAACTTGGTAAGAGTGTAGACTCTCACCTATATAGAAGTATGATTGGTAGCTTCTTGTACTTAACTGCTAGTAGACCTGATATTACATTCAGTGTAGGTGTGTGTGCTAAATATCAATCTGTTCCCAAAGAATCACATTTAATTGCTGTAAAATGCATACTTCGATATGTTGCTAATTAAACTAATCTTGGACTATGGCATCCATGTGATACTTCATCTCAATTAGCAGGATATTTTGATGCTAATTGAGGTGGTAATGTTGATGACAGGATATCAACAAGTGGTGCATGTTTTTATATTGATAATTGTCTTGTCTCATGAATGAGTAAGAAACAAAATTCAGTTTCTTTATCAACTGTAGAAGCTGAATACATCGCTGCAAGAAGTGCATGTACACAGCTTATGAAGATGAAAATAATGCTAGCTGATTATGGGATAATACAGGATATTATGTACCTGTATTGTAATAATACCGATGCAATTAATATATCCAAAAATCTCATTCAACATTCTCGGACAAAGCACATTGACATTCAATATCATTATATCCGAGAATTGATTGAAGAAAAGTTAGTTATGATGGAATATATGCAAACTGAAAATCAATTAGCGGACATTCTTATTAAGCCACTTAATAATACAAAATCTTTGAAATTAAGAAATAATATTGGTTTGTGCTCTATGTAATTTTCTTTCCATATCATTTCATGCATTGTATTTTTTAAAAAAAAAAGAGAGAAAGTTTTCTTTTTATATGGTTTGTAATGAATGTTTATGAGTGCTTTTCTAGTAGATTTAGTTAAACTCTGGTTCAGTATGCTACTATATTTTTAATATTATGGACTCATTATATCTGCACTTCTTCTTTTGTCAACTTGTGACAAAAAGAGGGAAAATGTTTTGGATATGCTATGAATGAATAAATTCATGTGTTTGCTGTAGTGTACAAAATTTCCTTTTTAAGCATATGTATAGGGGGAGCATACAAGACAAGTTCTTTTTCAGTGATTGTCTATTGAAAAATCCCTTTTATGGATGTTGAAAGTCGCTTGTAATGTAATATGTTGTGTTTTGTTATGAAATTGACAAAGGGGGAGATTGTAAGTGTTAAGCACAAAATGTTAAGTGCTAAGCACAGTATAATTGTCAAATTTCGTAGACAATAATATAGTGCATGAGGTTGTGTGAACAAGCCAAGTTCTTTGAGAAAGACAAGAGTTAACCTCAACAAACATATATATTAAGATCAAGACTATTGACTCTACAACAGAAGTTACAGCAAAGCTTTAAAGATAAACCATATATGCCAAAGGTAATATTGACAATATGGATGATCCTAGGTTAGGTGATTTCATATGACTTTTAAGTTAATCACTCTAATCTCTTTTAAAGTCATATTCCAAAGAAATTCAGATAGCCTAACCCTGTATTCGGTCAACCCAAGAATCTTCGGCCAGCTTGGGAACTTCGATCAAGTTTTCAGCAAGCGTAATTAGAAAATTCAGAAGATGTTCGGTCAACCCGACCTTGTATTTAGTCATTCAAACAAGCTTCGGTCAGCCCAAGAATGTTCGGTCAAGTTTCCAGATTTGAAACTGATTTCTGAACCCGAAACTCAAGTCAGCCGAAGTATACTCGGGTCAGCCAAACCAATACTCGTGTCAGTCAAAGTTTAAACAAATTCTTGTCCTGCGAAATCTGATAGTCGTTGGGATAAAACGGTTGAATCTTAAGTCAACCGAAGGCAAACTTAGGTCAGTCGAAGACCTAACTTTTTTGCTATAAATAGGGCTTTCTTCTCTCTATTTTTCATCAAGAAAAAATAAGAAAATACTCTATCTCTCTAGTGAAAAAACCCTCTATTATAGTTTAGCGATTTGATCTTAATTCATAGTTTATTTTATAGCTATTTCAGTTCTCTTCTCATTTAATCTGATTGTGTAAAGAAAATATCATTCTCATACTTAAGATAAGAGAACTGAAATTGCAGTTTTTAGGGAAACCTTTTTAGAAATCTCTAGATCCATCTTGTTTGAGCTATATTGGTTTATCTTCTTTAAAGATCGGATCACTGCACATTTGAAGCTTCATCTCTGCTAAGCTTTATCATCTTTTACAAGAAGACTGGTAATATTTTTCCATACTTTGGGTGTTGTTTGAGATATTCCGTGAAAATCTCAAATCAGGTTGTTAGTGATTAGCCTATGAAAATCAATTAAGGTTAGTAATTAGCCTGTGAAAAATCACTTCAGGTTTTGTTGTATAAGCCAGTGGAAATCACAATCTCTGTATCAGGTTTTAAAGGTGAACCTGTGAAAACCTTTATATAATGGAAAGCCAAAATTACAAGGAGTAGTAATTTTGGGAGTTAGATGCAATTTATTTAAGCACTAAACCACTATAACTCTCTGTGTCGTGGTGATTGTTTAATCTTTTATTTTCTTATGTGCCTGCTTATTTATGAAACCTTAAATCGTGAAGTAAGGTTGTCCTACTTGGATTTCTAAGTTATATAAGGTTGTCTTGCTTAGTTTACTAAGTGGAAGGTTGTACTACTTAATTTCTAAGTGAAAGGTTGTCATACGATTTAATCCAAGGTTTTAAATTGCTCTCTTTTTACTTATTTGCTTTCAGATTGGTTAGTTGTATATTTATTCTTGCTAATATTATGATTAATATTCTAATTTATTTTAAGATTCAAGAAGTGAAATTGAATTGTCCTATTCACATCCCCCCCCCCCCCCCCAGGACATTTATAGCTCCGTCTTTTTAAGGGTTTTATGACGTAATTAGGGTATGATAGAAGGAATGAGAGAAAAAAGCATGGGATGAGCTTTTCCTTCGACATTCTTCTTCTTTTCTATATTTTCCTTTTGTTTAGGGATAACTATGTCTAGCTAATCTCTTAGGTAAGGCTAAAGGGTGAAGCTTTCTAGTTTAATTTTAATGTTTTAGTTTATTGATTCATACATTAGATTTCATGATGATATTTGATTAAATTAGATTTGAATTTATTTTAAAGCATTTGAGTTGTTTATTTCTAGATCCATTGTGAACTCTGGTTACATCGAATGCTCTGATTTAATAATTGTTTAGCTTGATAAGGGAATGAATCAATCTGTAAAATTCCTTGATCTATTGTAGACTTTGGGCACAATAGATGATTGAATTCCATATGATTGATGCCCGAGTGCTTCATGAGAGAATCGTTCAATTAACTTCACACATCGTTGGATGTTGTGATTGTTTTAACAGAATTATCTTTCGATTAGAATGAATTGGAATTTGGTTCTAATTGAGTTATATAAGATGAACTAATGAATCAGACATTTTAATTACTAGAAGTAGATCCCTGGATCCTTAGTGCCATTTTATTATTGTTTTCATCCTTAATTATTTGCTGGATTTCCTAAATCTTAACCCTTAACGTTATACTAGTTTTAGTTGTGTTCTCACATTCCTTGTTGATTAACCTCGGTCTCATCAAGATTATTACTACATTGCAGTCCTACAGTTGGGATTGTCAATCACTCGCTCATGTGGCATATGCGCTGATGCCATAAACTTATTGATGTGGACTCCGCTACATACGCTACAACTCCATCCAGTACAATATTTCCAATTAGCTTATAAAGGTTACCATTCCATTGTGCTTTCATCACAATGAGTGCCTCATTTGACACCTTCAGGACATGATCAAATTTGGTGAACTTGCACCCAAGTGCCTCAGAGCCCCTAGAGATATCAATTTCTTCTTTAGATCAGGAATGTGTTCCACGTCCGTCAGGATATGCTCCATCCTATTAAACATCTTGATAGGCACTGATCCGATTCCAACCACCTTATAGGTAAAGTCATTGCCCATAAACACCCGGCCACCATTGTACTCACTGTAACTCGCAAACCAACTCCGATGAGAGGTCATGTGGTATGAAGCCCCCGAATCCAAAATCTACTTATTGCTGAGATACTCGGATTTGGATGTTGTTAATAAGTCACAATTGTCCACTTACTATTGGATTCTGCTACGTAGGCCTTCATCGACAAGTCATCTAACTTATCTGCTTCCTGAGTTTTAGGATTTCAAGAATACTTTTTCATATGCCCCAACCTTCTACAATTCCAGCACTTCATCTTGCCTTTTCTCTTAGACTTGGATCTAGATCAAGACTTTCCTTTCTCTTACTTAGACTATTTGCCTCGGAAAAATAGTGCGTTTGTAGAAGATCATTCCCTACCACTTTTTTTTTTTTTTCTTAACTGCTTCGAATGAAGTGCTGAGATAACGATTTCAACGTGTAACACCTCCAAAATTCGACACTCGAGTACAAGGACTTAATTGTCGAATTTGATGGTATTATATAAGTAATGAATGAATGCTTCAAAATCATAGCTTATTTTTTTTTTTTTTTTTCCAATCACACTCACATGGTATTCATCACATAGGAATAAAATAAATCAAGCTTTGTATTTAAAGTTTTCAAATTTAAAATCAACTAAATTGTCTTAACTTATTTAAACTAGTGGCCATCTAATAAACCTTATTACATCAATGCTTTCAACTTTAAACAAAAAAGAAAACCTACGTCATGTGTCTTCTAGTATTTTTCATCTGGAATTGCTTCTTTTAACTTTTTTCTTACAGCTACGGTTAATCGCATAATACTAAGATAACAGTGTCAATGTCCAAGGTATATCTACCATAGCACAGAGTATCCACCAGATACTCGTAAAATTATGGGAGAGACGTCAACAGGATTAGGGCTTTATCTTCTTCCTCCATCTTAACTTTCGCACTTATCAATTTGCAAATTAATTGATTAAAGTTGCTGATGTGATCATTAAGGTCAGATATAAATGATTTGTGAAAGACTTCATTATGTACAAGCTTTCTAACTTTGTACAAAGCTTCGCAGTGGTCTTCTGATCAAGGACATTACAAAGGACATCATCGGATAGATATAATTGAATCAAGGTTATCGCCCTCTGATCAAGTTCTTCCCACTCTTCATCGTTCATAGCCGCAGGACGCTTCGCTATGCCAAGGAGTGCCTGTTGCAACCCTTGTTGAACTAGAATACCTCTTATCTTCACGTTCTATAGTTCAAAGTTATTTTTCCCGGTAAACTTCTCTGTCTCATACTTCATGTTTGATCCCTTCATCGTCATGTCTCATATTTGAACTCAAATCCTAATGTACTCTCCAATACCAATTGTTGGGGAACCATAGAAGTAAGAACCGAGTTTAATAAAATAAGCAATAAACAAATGCAAATAAACAACCAAAGAACATACGATTTTACGTGGAAAAACCCTTGCAGGAAAAAATCATGACACAAAGCGATAAGCAATCTACTATAAAAATGAAAGTACAAGAGATGGAATCACTTACAATAAATACCTAGAGTAAAAAACCCTAGATCCCACTTCTTAAAAACCTAGACATGTTTAAGCTCTCATTGATTACCCTAATTTTCAATTAGAGATGTACTTATAGAGCCTTTACATGAAATTAGAAACAAATTGCACAAAATTGCACAACTTACGCGATACATTGATTGATCACTCGATTGATCGAGTGCCATTGACGATTTCGTTGATCGATTGAGGCCACGCACATGTTCGATCAAATGAACATGCCCAAAAGTGTCCAACGAGTTAACTGAGAAAATTTAGAAGTCTCAATCGATCGAGACAAGAGTTCGATCGATTGAACTCCCCTGTTTCAGCATTAATTAAAGTCACCCAATTCCAACAAACTTGTCTATAACCAATGGAAACAAGCTCAATGTTGACCCCTGGTGCAAGCCTAATGATCTTCAGATTTTTTATATTTGTTACTGCTTCCTCAGACATATCCTTAAATATGTTAATATGCCCTCTTGAAACTCTTTTCTTTCCTAACACCTATCATATTAACTCTTTAAGGACCATAATGTATGCTTCCTCTGAATTAATAATAAAGGTCTTTTTGCATTAGTTATAGACAAATTAACAAGACGTTTACATGAAAGAGGTCTTGTGGTTTATGTTGCAAGTGAATAGTTTTGACTACCATATGAGAGGGAGTGAATGCGAATCTATACACATGGAGGTAAAGATATAATGTTTTAAAAGTTAGATTAATAGATGAGTGTAAACAAAATGACCATTTTTAATATCTTGAGTTGATAATTTATAAGAGTGGAGAATTGAAAAAAATGTTGCTTATATATTAGAGCTAAGTGAATGAAATTTTAAACCATTAATGCTTTACGTGATAAAATGTCAGGCTGCTAAGGAACAACGTGTTCATAGAATGAGTGCCACTTAAATGATGATGTTGAGATGTTCATGGAATGAGTACCACTGAAATAATAATGTTGTGATGCATGAGTGACAAGCTGAGCAATGGTAAATTTAGAAATGAATCCATTTGGAAGAACTTAAGAATAGAACAAATAGATGTTAAATGAGAGGAAGTGGATTTAAATGGCCTGATCATGGACAATGGATGGTTATAATTACCTCAATTAGATGGAGATCCTCTGTGAAGGTGGAGGCTGTAAGAAAAAAATTGAAAATCTATGACTAAAGATTTGATAATTTGATAACCTATGATTCCACTGAGGATATGACTATTGATAAAGCGGAACGGTGGAACGATAGCCAATCCGTTTAGTTAGTAGGATAGCACTGATGATGATGCTGATGATGATGATGGTCAGTCTACATCAGTCATGTGAAAGCTACATCTGGACCATCCATCACATGAGCCTCGTAATTAAGTGGGCCATCCATGAGGTGGGCCCACATTTTACTGTCTATGCCTCTCCGACTCACTTATCTCTGACTAAACCTTTTTTTTTTTTTTTTTTTTTTTTTGGAGGTAGGCGGATTGGGTACTAATCCCACCGGGCTTTGAGGGGCCACCGTGATGTATGGGTTTTTATCCATACTGTCCATCCATTTTTCTGTATCATTTGAGATTACAAGACAAAAAATAAGGCAGATCCAAGGACCCAATGGACCACACCACATGAAGCAGAGGTGATCATGACAAGGACGGTTGAAACCATCCTAGCGCCCACCGTGATAGTTAATTGCCATCCAACCTGTTTATAAGGTCACATAAACCTGGGTGAAGGGAAAACACGAATATCAGCTTGATCCAAAACTTCTGTGGTCCCTAGAAAAGATTTCGACCGTAGGTGCTTAATCCCCACTATGTGGTCCACTTGAGCGTTGGATCTGCCCAAATGTTATGAAAAAAATAGATGAACCGTGTGGAGATATCACCCAATGGGTGTCCTTTTTTTAGCGGCGTGCGTAGATTTATCACTCATCTCTCGCAAGTCGCAAGTACTAACCCCCATGATATAACACTCGGATTATTGCATCATGGCATCCATACACGCGCTTCCTATGTGGGGAATGGCCCACATCTTGCACACATGGGCTATTTTAAGCAAACGAGATCACTCGGCATTCCTGCCCTGGTCAACCATTCTCGTTTCCACGACACTCACGGCAGTTATTCGCACACATGGGCTATTTTAAGCGAGCGAGATCCCTCAGCATTCCCGATCGACGTCGATGGCTTCGAGATATTCTGATGCATATTTATTCACATCCAATGGATTATAATACGCTTGATAACAAGTCCTCAGAAATTTTGTACACAGCATAAACCTACTGTCAACAAGTCACATACCAAGATCAGATTAGATTGTTTGGACAATCCTAGCCTCTTATTTGTGGAAATAGGACCGTTGGATTTTTTCATTTTTAGCCGTCCAATAAATATCAGCAATCCAATATTCCGATAACCAAATAAGCTGAGTTTTTGGTTTATGATACATCTACAATGGGTAACATAATTTGGACGGTTGATTTGACTATTTGTCTGCAACATGTGGAATTTCGAAGTGCCTGCATATCATACATCATACTCTGCCAGAGCATCAAAGTTTTTTTATTTTTTATTTTTATTTTGTGTTTCTCCATTACCAAGGCGTTTAGGAACGCCAAGATGCCCGTGCCTGCTCGGCGCTTTCAAAGCGGCTTTCTAGCGGAAAATATTAATAAAAGGAAAAACCTTGATACTCTGGCAGTGTGTGATGGTCCATGCTCATGTACTTCTACATTGTACAAATGAGATGTACTCAGATTAAAGAAAACCGTCCAAAAGTGGGGCACACTAGATGTGTCCTTATTAAAAATTTACGCCAAAGTAGAATTCGGCCCGATTTCCAACGTATAATGATTATACAGTTAATGTGAAAATCACAACGGTCCCAATTCAATTTTCTTGGAAGGAAACGATCTGGGGTTACAGCGGACTGTTCCATTTGACTCACATGCATATCACGTCTACAATTTTATGAATGCTCATAGCATGCGGGAGTATTAAATCAAATAGCTTCCCCCTTAAATTCAATTTTTTTTTTTTTTTTTTGGATAATGATAATGGACGGATACAAGATATCCGCGGTCCGAATGTCTGGCAGAAGTACTCAATTGCCACGTGTTGATTCAGGTAGAGTTGGATATGGGAGTAGCCATATATATATATATATATATATATATATATATATAACTGTTGGCCCAGTGTCTACGGTTGGTAAGTCCATCATGTCTGATTTGTGGCCATCAAACGGATGGTGGTGAGTCCACTTATGGGATGGTTACGACGTAATTGCATGGTTTAACCGGTAGAAGTAGGATAGGGAAAAAACGTGCTCCACTTCTCACGTGTTAGGGGAATGTATGAATCGGAACTGTCCATCTAGTTGATCGGACGGTGGATGACCCGTCGTTCAAACTGACACAAGTAAGCTGATCCTTGTAATCATATTGGTGCTGTTTAAACCAACGGTAGGGAAATGGTTAAGGGAAGAAGTGCAGAAAAGTGATAGCAAGGTTCGTCAGATCTATGCCTGTCTGAAGCATGGTCCATCAACATTGCAGACAGCAACTTTTTCTCTGAGATGTGTACGGTGGAGAGTGATCTCTACCATATCACACTTTCATCGGCTTCACTCTATGTGTTCACTGTTTATCATCGTCTGTGTGGTATGGTTTTTCCTTAAGTCCCAATCCAAAATGGGGCCCACAATAAGGACGGTTTAGATCATTTATATAAGCAACACGTATATAGACATGCATCATGCAGTGGTATGATTCGACATGGTCTAAGAGAGTATGATATTATTCCTCGAACAAATCTCTCCATCCGACAAACAAAACGTCTCCCTCTCCCTTGCTAGGAAACGCCATTAGAGAAATCCCAAAGCGTTTACCGGAATATAACAGTAGAGGTGAATCTCATCACACGTGCCAAGAAATCATACGTGTGCCATATCCAGGCCATGCACCACGTGGATCTCTATCTAACCATGCCCTTTTGAGAAACCCAGCCCGGTCTCCTCATAAAACAGGCCACAGCTAAATGTTGAATCTAGACCGTTGGTTGATTCACTTCCAAACCGTCCGTTCTGTTGGAAAGAGTTCAGGCCACTTGGTGAGTAGGCTGCTCTAATTTACAGATAATGGAATTCTAATAACCGTACTCACATAAGAAATGCCCGGGATCTCTCACACGTGCGTCAAGTAAGCACGTGTACCGAGATTGATCTCTCCTCTATCTCCTCGCGCGTATCTTAACAGAAATCCGCAACGCCATAACATTCTCCACTGCCTCTACAGCCCTCTCTCTCTTTCACACATCCTTTTGGAATGTAACCGCATTTTCTTCATCTTTCAGCAAGCTTTGATGCTGCTTCTGTTGCTGTGGAAAATGCTTCTGTAGATTCGAAATTCCTTGGAAATAGCTTCTCTAGAATCAGAATTCTTTCCGGAAAGAGGAGAAGGAGAGAGATGTTTAGATTGCACAGGCATAAGCAAGAGAAATCAGGGGAGAGAGTGGACTTCAAATTCTCTCACTTCCACGCCCTTCAGGTTCCAATCCCTTTTCCCAAAACAACTCCATCATTTACGAGAATGCCGTCCCCTGCAGACTCATCTCAAAATTCACTTCTGGAATTAATCGATTAGGTTCATGAAATGTTCTTTTCGGTAGAATGTATTTATCTGTTCCAGCTTTTCTTTTTCGAAATCCAAAATGCACCCTTTTTTATTTTTGCTGCTGATATATCAGTGCTTCAAAATATCTGAATTTCAATCTGATTATGATGCTCTATTGTTGATATGTAACTTCTTTGATTTTTTATTTTTTGAATTTTGAATTTTGATCTGATTATGATGCTTAACTGTTGAATTTGATAGATTAGCTTCTGTTTAATCAAAGCTCAGTGTTTGCTGCCTGTCGTTTTCTCAATTACTGTTTTCTCTTCTCTATATTGTGTTAGTTATGGCATGTGTGCATGACTGATGCAGCGGAATCCAGAACAGAACCAATTTTTGCAACAAGTGGTTGTAACCATATACAAGTTTAGATTTTTGAGATTCAAACTAATTGGATGGACCCATGTCAATGTTCAAGGAACACGATGGACGCTTGTAGTTCCAAGTATAGGATTTTGAAACACACACATAGGAGATTATATCAAACTGAAAACCACAAACGAAGATAAGGATCAAGAACATACCTTGGACCATGGAAATCCGTTGATGCATTGCATGCCTGTAAAAGCTTGATCTTGGTGACGAAGAGTCTTGATCGACGGTCCACACTTTCGATGGTGTAGACACCCTTGTCTCACCTTCTCCCTATTTTTCTCTCTTGTGTGTGTGCGCGCATGCTAGAGATACATGTTTTCAGCTTTGTAGGGAGAGGGCCAAGAGTCCCTCCCTCTTATTTATAGGCTTTGGTTCCCTTCTTCCATCATACAAACCAAATCCCATTAGGACTCACTTTCCTTTCTTATGTTGCCTTTTAATATTGGGTTTCCTGAGTTGATTGGGCTCGAGAGACTCGGAGTTCGAGTTTATTAAAGTACAAGGAGACACATTTGCATGAATGCGTGTGGGCCACTGGCCCACTGTATATGTAAACATTTCTAACAACATACGATTAGAAGGGAATAGCAATGAAGGGACTGTAATTTGACATCGAGCCCATGTCTCGGTGGTATACAAAGTGCGTTTCAACATTGAGATCTCGGGTTTAAGCCCATACTTGCATATGAAAAGAAAAATCAAAATGATTTGAAATAAAAAAGATCTCTAATCTTTGTAATTTGACTTTCAACTACTTACTGTAGAGATGTAAACACCCATCTGATTGTAGAGATCTTTTTTAACTGAAGATCTGGCACATGTGATCCTCATTGACATGCATGTAATGTGGGGCCTCGTTAAATCAAATCCCCTTGTCTTGGAAGAACAAGACCCTCTTGAGGTAACTACAATGTACTCCTCATATCCGTCCAGGTTTTTGTGCTTGGAATGTACTGCAATGATCCACATACAATCATATCC
Source organism: Liriodendron chinense (assembly GCA_003013855.2). NCBI lineage: Eukaryota > Viridiplantae > Streptophyta > Magnoliopsida > Magnoliales > Magnoliaceae > Liriodendron > Liriodendron chinense. The sequence goes on from ML058451.1 coordinate 884,939, forward strand.
TATCCCTCCTTTCCAATTCACGATGAACTTCTGGTACCCACCTTGTCATGTAGACATGATCTGATCTTGGAGCATGTCTCTGATAGTTTCGCTGGTGTCTTCATTGCTTATTTCTCAAAATGATCAGCTTGGTATTGTCCAAAATATGTAGGATGATCCTCCACATTAAACAGAGGGCTAATCTTCAGCTCAGGTGGAAGTTCAATGAGGTATGCATTGTCTCCAAGCTGCTTTCAGCAACGGTAGGGACCCACGTTGTGCTACTGTAACTTGTGGTAGGATCTGGTGGGAAATCGCTTGAGTTTGAGATGTATCATCACCTCATCTCCCACAATATATATATATATATATATATATATATATATATATATATATATATATATATATATATATATATATATATATATATATATATATATATATATATATATATTAGTGAAATGCTCACCTGGCAACACAAAATCTGAACGGTCCACTACATGAATCACCTCATGACTGGTGGGCCATAGAAAAGTGAGAGGGAATTCTCTCTTGATTTGCCTATATGTATGTATGTATGTATGTATTGATTGCACTGCTTGTAACTATATTTAGCAAGATGCAAAATATTCATGGTTCACTTGTTTCATTTTGTTTTAGAAGTCAATGCAGAAATGTGTAAGAGGTGATATCTTAAAGTTACCTGCTTGCAAGTCATGCATGTTGATTACTTAGTAATCTCCGCCTTCAATTATGTGTTTCACTTTGATCGCATTTTCCTAAAGATGAAGTGCTATCATTTATTGCTTTTTTCATGGATATCAAATGTTTGGTACTTGGTCCATTGTATATTGCATTCGCCTGTCCGCCACCAGTGGAAGCAAGCTACCCCAGTGTAGAAAAGCCCTAACCAGCTGAAAAATGAGTGCATATTGATTTGATTCTAGGATTGTGGTATTTCCGCCTACCTTTTACCCATGTTTGGGTATGAGGAAAACCTTTGAAATGGAGATGATGTCTGTGGAAAACCTACTTTTCTTCTGTTTGAGAACAAAAGTAGCCTTTTTCCATTTCCTAGTCTTTCCTTGAAAACAGCGGACATTTATTTTGCTAAAAACAGACATTAAATTAATATCCGAGGCAGAGAAGACACATGAGATGACTGTATGTGGGATCCATGTAAAACTAGAATCAACAACAACTAACAAAAGTAAAACATAAATCCATGGGTTTCCATTTCCTGAGAATTCCAGGTTACAGTTCTTCCAGTAGACAACTTATGCAAATGGGGAGATGATTCTCCCCAATATTTGCCTTCTTTGTAAAAGGGATGCTGAATCCATCTTTCATCTCTTTGTGATTTGCTCTTTCACTAGGGGGCTGTGGTGCAGTATTTTGGATTTCTATAATATATCCTGGGTTATGCCAGGATTTACAGAAGGGTTGTTTGCCTCTTGGCACGATGGTATGCCTATTCCAATGTGAGGGCTAAACGGAGATTAGCCTTATTGGCAGGTCTGTAGACAATTTGGGAGGAAAGAATCAACCATTGTTTTAGGGATATGAGCGGTTCCCTTACGGCGGCTATATCCAAGGTTTTAATATTTGTGAGGGAATGGGACCCTGATTAGAGTTGGTCTTTATTATATTTTCCCTTGTTTTTGCTTTTGTCTTTTCCTTGTATTCTTTTATGGAATTCTTTAATGGAATTCTTTACCTTTAAAAAAAAAAAAGTAAAAAAAATCTGTATCCATGTTTTAGTTTTCCTCCATCTAGACACCCCCTTGATGCAATTGATTAGTGCTTCTATCTTCTTGAACTTTAAGAAACATATTTGGATTTTTTTTTTCTTTATGGTTGTGGCTCCACATTTCTAATTAATCCGTGCAAGTCCATGATCTCAGTGAAAGCTTCATGCTATTAAAGAACTTGTTGGTTAAATACTATAACTTGGTGGCCAGGTGCCCAAAGGATGGGACAAGCTTTTCATATCAATTATTTCTGTGGAAACTGGGAAAACCATTGTCAAGTCGAGCAAAGCTATTGTACGCACTGGAAATTGTCAATGGAGCGAAGCTCTGTCAGAATCTATATGGGTCTCGCAAGACGATGCTTCTAAAGAGCTTGAAGAATCTCTTTTCAAATTTGTTGTTTCAATGGTACGACTTACTTTCTTGATCACATACTAAATTTTACTTTGCACTGCCTGCTTGATTTGTTAAATTTGATCAATTCTGTTTACTAGTAGTTTGCTTTTGGTTCTTGAATATCTTTCACTACTTATCTGTTAACTAATAATTACAGTTCAAAATAACTTGAATGTTATAGGGATCTGCCAGAACTGGTATCCTTGGAGAGGCTGTTGTGAATCTGGCAGACTACATGAGCTCAAGAGCTTCAGTTCCTGTTTCATTGCCCTTGAAAAAATGCAATTATGGGACAATCTTACAAGTGAGTTTTATCTAAAAATCTCTTACTCCTCTTCTTACCGATATCTGTGTTCATGCTGTTTTGATCTCGTTTTGGATCTTATAACACAATTCGATGTTCAGAATTTATTCATATTACTAATTTCTTTGAATTTACTCTTTATTATTTCATCTGCCTAAAAATAAAAAAAATAAAAAAAGAAAGAAAGAAAGAAAGAAAGAAAATCTTTGTTGTTACACTTTCGGATATAAAACTATGCACAGACACTGATAAGGACACGGATTATTACGTATAATGAGTAACAAGGGTAAAAATTTCGCACAATTACAATTGTATGACAAAAACTTCAAAACTCGAGGGATGTTAAATGTCTTTCTAAATAGTTTCAAGGTTTGTCTTTTGGCTCTCATGACACCACAAAGGTGCCCTTCTCTCTCTCTCTCTCTCTCTCTCTCTCTCTCTCTCTCTCTCCACCCATGATTCCAAAAGGCAAAGACTTTTGTACAACTAACTCTCACTATCTACAACCTTGCAAATCTCTTCCTCCCCTCTACTCTGAGCAAATAGAGCTATCAGGGTGTTGGGTTCGGGTTGGGTTCAAGTGCACCAATACCTCAAATATTAGCCCCTGATCCTATCGAGTTGGGTCCCACTAGGTCTGGGTAGCATGTTTGATGTCCCGAACCTGGATCCTGTCACACTTGGGTTCCCGTCGAGCAACCCTCATGTATTCACAACCCTTCTTTTTAGTTATATTTTTGTAACATGGGCCATCAATGATTGGACCCATCAGTTGGGCCATCCTGATTATAAGAGCATCCTGCGATGTGTATGGTAGAGACAGTTGCTCTTGCATACTCTGTCCTTTTATCTTTTGCTCATCGCCTAACCCTAGATACATGTATATTCAGTTGGAAGATATTCAAATAATAAAATTACGAAACTAACTACTTTCAATCAGAGGAATCTAATAAATCTCAACACAAAGATGAGATCTGTTCGTTCGGATCATGGCCCTTAGCATAAAACCATGTAAAATCGTAAAACAGGGAGGATCTAGGGATATGAGGATATCCTAGATCTGGCATAGACCAGTCCACAGTCAAGTTTGGATCCGGTTCTCATGACTAAGCATCCCTCTTTTCGATCGTACAAAAAAAAGGGGGGGTTCAGAAAAGGACGAAGGATGTCGCAAAACAATGGGTTTTCATGACGTACAAATTAGGAATCAAAAGAAGCTTACTTTTCCTCGCACCTTGAAGAAATAGAGAAGAGAAAACGGGAACTCCGGGGTGGAATTCTCAACACCCGAGGGCCAATCCTGAAACCCTAATCTCTCAAACAAAGAGGAAGAAACACACGAATTTTCTATTTATTCAATGATTTCGAAATAGGGTTTCTCACAGTATATATAAGCTACGAAAATAAAAAGTGCACTAAAGTGCCTGAAAACCAAAGAAATAACATAAAAACGCCTAAGGTAAATAATGACACGAAAGCACCTAGAAACAAGGAAATAAACAGAAAAGCGCCTCAACGTAAATCTGCTCCATGGTCTAGCGGTCATGATGCTCCTGCGCGATCTTGCAGCTCGCGTACTCGTAACGCATCAGAAAATGGGCCCAATGGGCCCAACGTCCATTCACATCAACTTGCTTGCTCCAACACTCGATTTGCGACGTCGCCTCCTCTGGTACACTCTAAAGGGTGCACCACTGATGTCCACATCAATTCTCCCCGGGTGGGAAGAATTCGCTACTGGCGAAAGTGAACTCCTATACCGCTCCAGCATGTCTGGATCGATACGTTGTAGCTCTGTCTCGGTAATCCAGGAGTTATCTGCAATAGGCCTGTTCATCCACTTGACTAGGAATTTCCGGTAACCCCCTGAGCGAGTAGAAACCAACTCGGAGTCCAAAGTTTCCTCTATCTCGTCTCTTCTCAGTGCAGATGGAAGAGAAGGTAAGATGGGTATAGGGAGGTCAAGCTGTGGCCAAGGTCCATATATAGGGGAGGTCTATGAAGAAACAGGGGAACCAATGGATAGAGGTAATGGCTCGTAATTGGGAACTAGATCTTCCACATTAAATGTGGAATTGATGCCCATGGTAGGAGGGATATCGACAACATAAGCATTAGACCCCAACTTTTTACAATTTTGTGTGGGCATATGCTACGGGCATGAAGCTTCTTCACGGATCCAGGTGGAAACCGATCAGACCTAATACGAACCATGACGTCATCTCCAGGTTGAAATTCCCTAAATCTCCTGTGAGTGTCAACGGAAAGTTTATAATGTTCATTACTTGAATTAATCTTCCTTCTGATCTCACTATGCAATGCATATATATGATGGGTAAATGACTCTCCTAACTTTGAAGGATGCTGTGGGGTAGCCATAGGGATCAAATCTATGGGGGCTCAGGGTCTAAGACCTGAAACAATTTCAAATGGGCTCATTCCTGTGGACCTGTTCACTGAAGAGTTATAAGCGAACTCTGCTGTGGGAAGAACAGTGTCCCAGGTCCTGTGGTGGTCTCCAACTAGACATCTCAATAAATTCTCTAAGCTACGGTTCATTTCCTCTGTTTGACCATCCGACTGAGGATTATATGCTGAAGAAAATTGAAGCCTCGTACCCAAAAGATGCCAGAGAGTCTTTCAAAAATAACTAGTAAACCTAATATCTCTGTTAGACACGATGGATCTAAGTACCCCATGAAGTTGCACAACCTCCTGAAAGAAAATCTTAGTAATGTGGGAGGCATCTGAGGTCTTATAACAGGGTAGGAAATGAGCCATCTTAGAAAATCGATCAACGACCACGAATATGGAATCGTGTTTACGAATAGTCTTGGGAAGCCTAAGCACGAAATCCATACTGACATCTTGCCACGGGGCATGTGGAATTGGCAAAGGAGTGTATAAGCCTATATTTTGTTTCCTTTGCTTTGCAATTGACGTGTCCGACACTGCCCTACAATCTTGGCCACATCTCGCTGGAGATTAGGCCAATGGAAACGATCAGAAACCAGGGCAATTGTTTTGTCTCTACCAAAGTGACCTGCCATCCCTCCAGCATGAAGCTCCCATACTAGAAAATCACGGAGGGATGTGCGTGGGATGCAAAGCTTGTCCCCTCTAAAAAGATATTCGTCTGTAAGGACAAACTCAGCACTCCTCGAGGGCGAGTCACTAGACAACAACGCATAGATGGTCCCAAAGTCAAGACAAGTTGAGTACTCACCCTTAAGTTGCTCAAAGCCTGTAATTGCAACGCTCATGAACCGCAGCGTCATGACACGACAGCTAAGCGCGTCAGCAACCTTATTCTCTTTCCCGGCCTTGTGCTTAAGCACAAACGTATACTCTTGAAGAAATTGTGCCCACTTGGCATGCCTAGGGCTCAACTTCTTTTGAGAGCTCAAATATTTCAAGGCCTCATGATCAGAGCACAGGACGAATTCTTGCGGTAATAAATAGTGCCTCCAATGACGCAATGATTGCACAACCGTATAGAACTCTTTGTCATAGGTGGGGTAGCGTTGTTTAGCCTCATTCAGTTTCTCACTGAAAAGGCCACAAGATATCCCTCTTGGCTTAACACTCCCCCTATGGCAAGTCCTGACGCGTCACACGCCACCTCAAAGACTTTAGAGAAGTCGGGTAGACGCATGACGGGTGCTTCCGTCATCTTCTTCTTGATTTCAAAGAAGGCTCGCGTCGCGACTTTAGTCCATTGGAACTCCCATTTTCGTATGCAATCTGTGATGGGAGCCATAATAGAGCTAAATCCACGGATGAACCATCGATAGAACGTGGCTAGGCCATGAAAGCTTCACACGTCGTGTATATTACGCGGCTCAGGCCAATTGACAATGGCCTTAACTTTCTCAGGGTCAGCAAACATACCCTCTGACGAGACAACGAACCTCAGGAAGATAACTCTGGAGGTCAAGAATGAATACTTCTTGACCTTCGCATAAAGCTTTTCTGCTGCAGGGCGTTGCAGACCTGCCTCAAGTGTTCAAGGTGCTGGCTAGGGGACATACTATAGATGAGGGTATCATCGAAGTACACAACTAAGAATTTACCCATAAAGGGTCGCAGCACCTGGGTCATCACCCTCATAAATGTCCTTGTTGTACTTGGAGCATTGGTTAACCCGAAGGGCATAACCAACCACTTGTACAGCCCGTCCTTTGTCTTGAAGGCAGTCTCCCACTCATCTCCCAGGCGAACACGAATTTGGTGATAACCACTCTTGAGGTCAATTTTTGAAAAGATAGTAGAGGTGGCCATCATGTCAAGCATGTCATTAAGCCTCGGGATGGTAAACCGATACTTGACAATAATTTTGTTTATGGCTCTACTATCTATGCACATGCACCACGTGCCATCTTTTTTTGGCGTAAGAAGCGCAGGCACGGCACATGGGCTCATACTCTCACGAATAAACCCCTTTTTAAGCAATTCATCTACTTGCCTCTTCAACTCGGCATGTTCGGTGGGATTCATTCTGTAGTGAGGGAGGTTTGGTAGGGTCGTCCCGGGACAAGATCTATCACATGCTGAATGTCCCACATAGGTGGGAGCTCGTCTGGAAGGTCCTCAGGGAAGACATCTTGAAACTCCTTTAGGACTGAATGAATCTCCTGGGGTAACCCTATAGCAACCTCGGGTGTGCTCTCTCTAGCCAGTAGAGCGTACACCATAGTCCCAGCTTTGGCCTCTCTTTCAAACTCCTTAGCATCTATAATGTGGAGAGACTTTGACTGAGGCGCCCTTTAACTCTTGGATCTGCCTGGAGACGCAACATCTTTCGCTCCTGTGGACGATTTGGGAGGGAGTGGGCTCAAGACAAGCTTCTTTCCGTCATGCTTAAACACACACTTATTCGTACGCCCGAATATTGTGACATCTTTGTCAAAGAGCCACGGCCTTCCCAAGATGATATGACCAACGTCCATCGTGACCACATCACACCACAACTTGTCCTTGTATGGTCCGAACTCAATTGGAGCAAGGCATCGATGATTCACAGGAAGGGATGTCGCATCAACCCAAGAAACCTAGTATGGGTTGGGGTGAGGGACTGGCTTCAATCCCAGGCAACTCAAAGTACTTGGAGAAACTACATTCTCACAGCTCCCGCTGTCTATGATCACTTTGCAGCTTTTATCTCCACACTTGGTGTAAGTGTGGAAGATGGTGGTTCTGCGCCAATCCTCACTTTCCTTCACCTGGGCCAAGGCGCATCTAACAACTGCAAGTGGGGTAGTCTTCAGAGTATCATCCTCAGCATCACTAGCTGGCTCAAGGGATTGGATGATGATTTCCTCATCATTTTGGTCACCATCAACTTCATATGCCACTTCTTCTTCTGCAGAATGTTCATAAACAAAGGCAATGCGCCCACCCTTATTTGAACACTCTGCGGCAATGTGACCCATGCCACCACAACGGTAGCACTTGCCCTAGCATCGCGATCCTAGTACTTTGTCCAGCCACATTGTTACTTCGATTTCTGTTGAATGGCTAAGTACTAGGTTGAGCTCTGGGTTGATTTCCGACCTGAGGTCTTGCTCCCTGCAGAGCTACTCTAGGCATAGTAGAGCGAATCTCAAACCCTCTAGCAAAAGACTGACGCACATAGCGCTCCAGTTTCTGTACCATCTGATAAGCGTGCTCTAAGCTGGTGACCATATGAGGCATGAGCTCACGTTGGAGGTCAAACCTGAGGCCCATACGGAAACGGGAGAGAACCACAGCAGGATCCTCATCTGCATCGCACCTCATCATTTATTTATCTAACTTGGTGATGTATTCCATTACCGTCATGGATCCTTGGCGCAAAGTGTGCCATTGATCCAACAGCCTCTGCTTATAAGAAAGGGGAATATACTTCTCTCGCAACAGCTCTTTCATTTCAATCCAAAAGAGAATTGGCCCCTCTCTAGATCGCTCGTGGCGACGCTCCACATTTCTCCAATGTAGCTTTGCCTGGTCCACCAACTTCATCTTGGCGAAGCCGACACGCTGTGGGTTTGACAGACCGTGCCACTGAAAGAAGTGATCCATGTCTGCTAGCCAATTGGAAAAAACTTTGGGGTCTAGTCTCCCATCAAAATTAGGAGTGTCAACCTTGATGCCCTTCATGACCCTAATAACAGGGTCCTGCTCATGGTATCTCTGAGGTTACGGATATCGCACCCCACCATGGCCCTCCCGCTGGGCGGGGAAAACAAGATCATGAATCTGTGGGGGTAGCTGATGATGAGCCCCATCGTGTCCATTGCCAGGCCCATGGGCCTGACCTGCGCCCAAACCATCCCTAGGCGGATTAGGGCCCACAACTTGGGACTGATCAACTGCCCGTGTGTTGGGGGTTGCCTGGGGACCATCTAAAGTGGTGGTCTGGATGTTATCCTCTAAGCGCGTGACCCTCTCCTCTAAACGTGTGAACCTATCATCCTGATGCGCAAACTGCTGCGCAATCTCACCTCTCAAGGTCTGAAACTGTTGATCCATTCTCGTAATTATACCCTCCAGAGCTTTGGTAATTTGATTAGAGTCCATAGTATTATGAAGACCAAACCCACGACTAGTGCGAAGCATACACCAGGAGTGATATGTGAAAGGCCCTATATCTAGGTGCGCAAAGGTGTAAAAAAGGTAAAAATCTAAATGCAGTTTTGACTATCCTAGTTCAATGTAATGCAAGCTATCCTATATGGCCTAGATCTATATGAGGACTCAACAAAATTTAGAAAAAAAAGCTAACCAGACTCAGCAAACTATGACCCCTACGTAGAGTCGGACGCTAGATAAACCGACCTACACTAGGAACCTTGTTCTCTGATACCAAAATTGATGCAGGGGCATGCGATGACCTAACCCTAGATACATGTACATTTAGTTAGAAGATATTCAAATAATAAAATTACGAAACTAACTACTTTCAATCAGAAGAAACTAATAAATCTCAACACAAAGATGAGATCCGTCCGTTCGGATCATGTCCCTTAGCATAAAACCATGTAAAATCGTAAAACAGGGAGGATCTAGGGATATGAGGATATCCCAGATCTAGCATAGACCAGTCCATAGTCAAGTTTGGATTCGGTTCTCATGACTAGGCATCCCTCTTTTCGATCGTACCAAAAGAGGGGGAGGGGGTGTTCAGAAAAGGACGAAGGATGTCGAAAAACAATGGGTTCTCATGAAGTACGAATTAGGAATCAAAAGAAGCTTACTTTTCCTCGCACCTTGAAGAAATAGAGAAGAGAAAACGGGAACTCCGGGGTGGAATCCTCAACACCCGAGGGCCAATCCTGAAACCCTAATATCTCAAACAAAGAGGAAGAAGCACAAGAATTTTCTATTCTTTCAATGATTTCGAAATAGGGTTTCTCACAGTATATATAAGCTACGACAATAAAAAGTGCACTAAAGTGCCTGAAAACCAAAGAAATAATATAAAAACGTGTAAAGTAAATAACGACAATAAAGCGCCTAGAAACAAGGAAATAAACAGAAAAGCGCCTAAACGTAAATCCGCTCCATGGTCCAGCGGTCATGATGCTCCTGCGCGATCCTGCAGCTCGCGTACTCATAACGCGTCAGAAAATGGGCCCAATGGGCCCGACGTCCATCCACATCAACTCGTCTGCTCCATCACTCGATCTGCGACGTCGCCTCCTGTGGTACATTCTAAAGGGTGCACCACTAATGTCCGCATCACCTTAGGGGTCTACCGTGATGTTTGTGTGGCATTCACTCTGTTTATTTGTTGCACCAGCTCATGTTCGTACATGAGCCCAAAAATCTGGTAGATTTAATGAGGCCACACCATAGGAAATAATAGGGATGGGACAATTGAAACCTTCTTGGGGCCCATCAATGTTTTAGATCAGGCTGATATCTGTCTTTTCCCTTCATCCTGGTGGGACTCATCTAATGAAGGGGTTGAATGGCATAAACATCATGGTTGGCCACAAGATGATTTCAATGGTGAGCGTCTCATCTCCACTATTTCCTGTGGTGGGGCTCTGATGCGGACATCAATCCCTTTAGGGTTTATCAGCGTAGGAGGCGAGCGACACATGCATCTCTTTGGCCCGATGAAGGGCTTGGATCATTTATGACGACATGAGGAGCATTGAAGGCCCTACGCATGTAATTTGACATGTAGAAGACCTCACAATGGGAAGACACGTGTGTAGGATGATGAAGACCCGACTGGATAGTTTTCACCATCTTCGGGCGCCTGACCACTATTCATCGAGCACCCGAAAGTCATCTGTTTCTAAGTTTTAGTCACTGGACATTTTTTGTCATCTTCGGGTGATCGATCGGGCGCCCGAAGTCCCGCCTAACCACCGTGTAAATTACTTTTTTTTAGTTTCGTTTTTTACTTAAGTTTAAGGGTATTTTAGTCTTTTTCTTCTTTCTTATTAATTATTTAAGAGGGCTAAGCCCTAAACTCGAATTTAACTATTGATTATTGAATAAAAAGCTTTTTGGTTGCCTCTCTTCTCTCTCTCTCTGGGGAACTTCATCCCTTTTTCCCCAATCTTCTTCTTCCTTCTTCCTTTCCCCTCCAACTTTCTTCTAAGGTGATTCTATTCTTCCTTCTTTCTTTTAATCCATTATTTCACAATCCTCACAACTTAAATCTGAGAATTGATCCAAAACCTTAATTTCTCAGATTTTTTATTCCCTAACCTGTGAAATCTTTTGATTCCTCGGGCTAGTGAATCACATTGCACGATTAGATCATGACCATGCAAGATCGGGAGGTTCCATCCCTCGTTGGATCCATTCCACGCAGTAATTGAATCCCACACCGTGTGATCGTGATGATGGCCCACATTATTACATGTTTCTTTTCTGATTCTCTTAGATTATGATGATAGATGCTGAATTTTTACTATTATTGTTTTGTTATTCCACTGGATTATATATTTTCATGGACATGCATCATAATTAGGGCATCCTGCATCAAATTTTTGTATCAGAGCTTAGAGTTTTGCATGGTTATCTTAGATTGAGTTATCAAACTAGGGTTTCATGTTAGGTCTGTTTTAAGGATTTTTCAGATTTAGAAAGTTTTAAAAAAAATAGAAACTTTTCATTTTTTGAAAGTTTCCAGATTTGGAAAATTTTCAGATTTGGGTCGTAGTGTCAAAGATTTAGTATTTTCCAGACTTAGAAAGTCTGATTTTTCGAAATTTGCTATTTTTAGAAAATTTTCCATTTTTGAAAAATTTTCAAATATAGGAAATTTCCTAAATTCGAAAATTCTTGTTTGGCGAGTCTAGGGTTAAGAAGTTCGTCAACTCATGCATCTTCATAGGATTAGAGGCATATCATTCACATTGTGAATCATTCAGCCCATAGAGTTGAGTTTAGGAAGAACTTAGGATAAATCCTCCGTTGTGTGCCCATTCGTTTTGGTCATGGTTTTGGATTATGCATTACTACCATGAATCAGGATCAGATTCTGAAGGTGGCTTTGGCGGCCATATACCGATGTCTGGATAACTTTGAAAATCAGTCTAGAAAATCCTTTCAGAATCTCATCAACAAATTAGAGGCATTCAACCAGGCTAGCCTCGGTTATGGAAAAGATGATCAACATCATGCCTTAGTGAACGACAAGTTGGAAGGGTCCAAACATGATGTTTATGAAGTGGAAGAGTACATGCCTGACATTGATAGTGATGAAATTGAAGAAATTGAGGCATCGCTCACCATCGTTGAGAATGACGAAGTGTGTGCTAGTGATGAAAAGGTCGAAGAGATTGAGACCGCACCACTTCCGGATGTCATGTGTGACGTAAGTGATGTAGAGTCTCAATCTAAGTCTCTTACCATAATTTACACAAATGAATTTGGAAAGGAGACTAGTGAGGATATGATGGTAAACACCCACATGACTTGTGATATCCCACCAGATGATTTATGGGATAAATTTTCACCCAAATGGGACATTCAACACACAATCGATCTTGTCCCTGGGTTGGCCCTGTAAAGTTTCTTCCATACCAGTTGAGCCCCGCAGAAAATACAGAAATGCAGCATCAATTTTATAAACTTCTCGGGGAAGAATTCAATAAGGAAAGTTTGAGTTGGAATTTTGTTTTGTGTGCCAACCCTGCCCTTTTCACTTTAAAAAACAATGACATATGGCGCACATGTGGGCATATCCTGGCCGTCCACAAAGCTTCAGTCAAGTGTCATGCCATCTTGCGACGTATTCACGTCATAGTGGATTTGATGGTCAGAGCCCCTATCCCACATCTTGATGACATTTTGGACATTATGACTGATGCCAAGATCTGCTCAAGACTTGGTATTAATAGTGTGTGTTCTCTAGTGTTGGGATACCTGAAAATCATCATTGTTTATAATACTTATAATGAGAATCAACACCTCTATCAGTTAGAGCGGACCCATGGAATCTTAAAGAATAATAAGTTATGTGCCACCCATGGGAAGTGTCCTTTTGTTACAGTTTTTCAAGTTCTAGATCATAGGGTTGTTTATTTCCATAGGATTGTTTATTTCGAGTCCGTTGCTTTTTCAGAGCGTCCTTTAGTTTCACCATGTCTGTTACCCAAAGGTCTTCAGAGTCAGCCAATGCATTTGCACAACACATTTATGAATTGCATACATATATTAGACAGCGGATTAATAGAAGCAATGATAGCTATATACTTTCAGCTGACTCGCATCGTAGATCACAAGAATTTCATGAAGGAGACTATGTAATGGTGAGGATAAGGCCAGAGCGGTTCTCACAAGCTACCGCTAAGAAATTACAAGTGTGTAGTGCTGGGCTATTCAAAGTATTGCAAAGAATTGAGTCCAACGCATACAAGATAGGCCTTCCACCTGAAATTGGCATTAATCCAAGGTTTAATGTAGAAAATCTAGTCCTCTCCCCTACTCCTACCATTGATCCTTCTTCTCTTTCGTGGCCATACTCTAAGTTTGCTTCACAACCTACTCCACCCCTTCCCCACCCTTTTACTCGAAAGGAAAAAATTGAAGGGATTGTGGATGAAGAGATTTCCACGAGAGATGGAGGTTTCCAGAGCTACCTTGTAAAATGGAAGAACAAACTACCATTAGAATCTACATGGTTGACAGAAGCGGAATTGCAAAGAATTGATCCAGACTTGCTAGAGAGACACAAGAGTTTTATCTCGACGGAGTCGAGCTCTTCTCAGCCGAGGAGAATGATGTGGACATCAATCCTTTTAGTGTTAATCAGCGTAGGAGGCAAGCAACGCATGCATCTCTTTGGCCTGATGAAGGACTTGGATCATTCGTGACGACAAGAGGAGCATTGAAGGCCCTACGCATGTGATTTGGCACGTTGAAGACCTCACAATGGGAAGACACGTGTGTAGGATGATGAAGACCCGATTAGACAAATTTCACTGTCTTCGGGCGCCCGACCACTATTCATCGGGTGCCCGACTGAGTGCCCGAAAGTCATCCGTTTCTAAGTTTTAGTCGCTGGACGTTTTGTGTCGTCTTCGAGCAACCGATCGAGCACCCAAAGTCCCGCTCGACCACCGCGCAAATTACTTTTTTTTAGTTTCGTTTTTTATTTAAGAGTATTTTAGTCTTTTTCTTCTTTCTTATTGATTATTTAAGAGGGCTAAGCCCTAAACTCGAATTTAACTATTGATTATTAAATGAAAAGCCTTTTGGTTGCCTCCTCCTCCTCTCTCTCTCTCTCTCTCTCTCTCTCTCTCTCTCTCTGTGGAACTTCATCCCTTCTTCCCCAATCTTCTTCTTCTTTCTTCTTCCTTTCCCCTCCAACTTTCTTCTAAGGTAATCTTGTTCATCCTTCTTTCTTTTAATCCATTATTTCACAATCCTCACAACCTAAATCTGATAATTGATCCAAAATTCTAATTTCTCAGATTTTTTATTCCCTAACCCGTGAAATCTTTTGATTCCTCGGGCTAGTGAATCCCATTGCACGATTGGATCATGACCATGCAAGATCCGGATGTTCCATCCCTCGCCGGATCCATTCCATGCAGTAATTGAATCCCACACCGTGTGATCGTGATGATGGCCTACATTATTGCATGTTTCTTTTCTGATTCTCTTAGATTATGATGATAGATGCTGAATTTTTACTATTATTATTTTGTTATTCTGCTGGATTATATATGTTCATGGACATGCATCATAATTAGGGCATCTTGCATCAGACTCATTAGAGTTTTAGATCTACCATACTTTTAGGCTTGCGTCCTGAAATTAGTTGGAAAAACTGATGGACGGAGTGGATGCCACAAAGGCATCTTTGTGGGGCCTGCAGAGTTTTTGTTACACAGGCATTACGGGTGCGTAGTCAATTCTATCAAGATGGAATACCTTTGGAAATCTAGCCGAAGCTCCATCTTTTGGGTCTTTCCATAGAAATTCAATGTCATTTATGGTGTCAGTGTGTTAATTAAACTATTCGTACATATCCATGCGCATCTAATATATACACAATATTAATTGGGTGCCTGATCGGTTCCTAGCGTTCAACCTGATTTGACACACTTTCTAAATAGGTATAAGGCGGTTGACCTGAACTTGACCTGGTTTTTGAAACGGTACCTAAATTCAAACCCTGGTCCATTTTAAGCAGGTGTACCTTGGATGCCTATTAGTCCAGGTATCTGTTGAATCTTATTTTGAAACTTCTTCCTATTGCACAAATATTCCATCGAAGGTATAGACCATACGAACAATGGCTCCAATCTGAAGAGGAAAATGAGATGTGAGAAGTGAAGAAGAAGAATGAGATGTGAGGAGATTTTTGAGGGAGATTTGTGACAGAAGAGGGAGAAGAGAAGAGATAGAGAAAGATGAGAGAAAGGGGTAGAGAGCTCAGTTCGTTCTCTCTCCCTCTTCTTATTTTTATGAGTAGGGTTTCCCCAATTTACATAATTACACCCTATCTGATGACATATTTACATATAGGTCCAAGAATGGACTTTATTACAAAAACACCCTTATTATTCCTAATATTCTAACACTGCCCCTCAAGTTGGTGTATGAATGTCAGTCATACCCAGCTTGCTAGAAATCTCTTGCAGCATAGATGAGTTAAGCACTTTTGTAGATATGCCTGCCAACTGATATGACGATATGACAAATGGGGTAATCAATAGTCCAGAGGCTATCTTCTCGCCAACAAAGTGGATATCAACTTCAATATGTTTAGTCCTCTCATGAAGGACTGAGTCAGATGCAATGTGAATAGCCACCTAGTTGTCACAATAAAGGGGAATAACTGAAGTGGTAGGAAAGCCCAACTCTCCCATAATAGATCTTAACCACAATAATTTGCAAGTCCCATGAGCCATAGCTCTGTATTCTGCCTCTGCGCTAGATCTTGACACAACAGATTGCTTCTTGCTTCTCCATGTGACTAAGTTACCGCCAACAAATGTGCAGTAGCTAGAGGTTGATTTTCTACTGTTGAACATCCTGCCCAGTCAGCGTCAGAAAAACCAGCAATGTTAACATGTCCATGATTCGTGTACCGAATACCATGACCTGGGCATGATTTCAGGTATTTCAGTATATTATGTACGAGTACAAGTATAGGACCTCTAGCTAGGGTGCCCTGGGTGAGTGTATAAATCGACTAACAACACTTACTGCTTGAGCAATATCCGGTCTTGTAATCTTCAAGTAGATCAGTTTTCCCATTCATCTCTGATACATGCCAGGGTCTTTCAAACTTTCACCCTCCGCTGCATGTAATGAATGTTCTGCTCCATAGGGGACAGAGCAGGACGAGCACCCAATTTCCCAATTTCACTAAGAAGATCAAGAGTGTACTTTCTTTGTGAGATGAAGATGTCTTTAGATGAGTGAGCCACTTCAATCCCCAGAAAGTACCACAGAGGTCCCAGATCCTTGATTTCAAATTCCTTGCTTAGCTTTTGCTTGACCTGATCAATGAACTCCAAGTCATCCCCAGTGAGAACAATGTCATCTACATATACAAGTAGAACGGTTCTTCCCTCTTGGCGTGTATGGATAAAAATCGTATGATCTGCCTGACACCTCTTGAAGCCAAAAGAAAGAATGGCCGCACTGAATCTGGCAAACCAAGCTCTAGGGGATTGCTTAAGGCCATATAGGGCTTTTTTCAGCTTACACACTTTCCCAGACTCTCCCTTAAGCTGAAAAACTGGAGGCAGATCCATGTATACCTCGTCTTCCAAATCACCATGGAGGAAGGCATTCTTCACATCCGATTGAAACAAAGGCCAATCAAGATTTGCAGCCAAAGAGATAATCAAGCGAACCGAATTCAACTTTGCCACGGGAAAGAAAGATTCGTTGTAGTCAACCCTAGAATGTTGAGTATAGCCTTTGGTAACGAGTCGTGCTTTGTAGCGCTCAATCTTGTCATTTGCTCGATATTTGATGGAAAAGACCCACTTGCAGCCAACTGTAGTTTTACCCAGAAGTAAAGGAACAAGATCTCAGGTACCATTTTTCTAGAGAGCAACCATCGCAGCTTCCATGGCTTGCTTCTAAGCAGGTACTGTAAGTGCCTCAAGAACAGACTTAGGAATAGTGTGAGATGAAATGGCGGCTAAGAAAGCACGATAGGGTAGTGAGACAGAATCATAGGAGACAATTGGAAATGGGATGTAATATAGGATGATGACTATGAGTGCGTAATGTAATAGGGGATGATAGACTAGTAGAAGAAATAGGATGAGAGGAGATACTTGAACTTGGAAGAGGAGCTAATGATGCAGGCTGATCGTGTGATGGTCTCGACTTGCAACGAGCATATGTAAGAAGACGTTTGGGCACCGTGGAAGATGTCGGAGGAGTATCAACAGCTGGCAGTAGAAGAGAGTGATGTATTGACAATGTCAGTATGGTCAGGGAATGGAGAATAGAAAGGGCGATCTTCGAAGAACGTGACATCCATAGACACAAAAGTTTCCTCGATGAGGGATCATAACATCTGTACCCCTTGTATTGAAGGGAATAGTCGATGAAAATACATTTGACCAATCTGTGAGCAAGTTTGTCCTTGCAAGGACCTAGTAAGTGCACAAAACAAACACAGCCAAATACTCGATGAGGGACAACAAACAGAGGATGAGATGATTTCAAAACATGTATTGGAATATCTCCTTTCAGAACACGGCTAGGCATTCGATTAATCAGATAACATGATGTTAGTAATGCAATAGACCAGTATGACTTGGGAACTTTCATTTCTATTAACAGGGAGCGAGTGACCTCAAGAAGTTGGTGATTCTTGTGTTGCCACTCCATTTTGTTAAGGAGTGTAGGGACAAGAGAGTTGATGATATATGCCATGTTCTTGGAGGTATGATTTAAATGCGTTTGAGGTATACTCCCCATCATTATCAGACCTAAAAGTCTGAATTGTGCAACCATACTGAGTCAGGATTATCTGATGAAATAAGCGAAACAAATTTAGCAAATCATCATGACGACATATCAAATACACCCAAGTCACATGAGAGAAGTCATCGATAAATGTAACAAAATAAGTGAAACCATCTAGAGATGTAATGGGACTAGGTCCCCAAATATCAGAATGAACCAAGGCAAACAATTTATCAGAACGATGTTCAATAATAGGATAAGAACTTCTAACATGTTTGCTTAATGGACACGTTTCACATTGAGAAGCAACATCACTAATTTTATTCAAATCTGGAACAAGAGATTTCAAAGTTCTAAGAGACACATGACCCAGTCTGGCATGCCATATAGCAGCAGACTCTTTATTGAACTGAACATTATTAGACTTTAAACTGCAAGACTGAGATGCAAAAGGTCGAGATGAGATGGAAGCAGCAGACAACTCCCCCTGTCGCAAAAAATAAAGACCACCATACTCATACCTCACACCAATAATCGTAGTCGTATTCAAGTTCTGAAAGTCACAATAAGAGGGATAAAAAGTCGCACTACAATTTAAAACTCTGGTAAGACAACTAACAAATATCAAATTGGCATGAAATTTAAGGATATACAAGATAATTGACAAAGTAAGAAATGGAGAAACAGAAACCGGGCCAACAAATTCTATTGGGGTAGAAGTACCATCAGTTAGGTGAACTGACCGACTACATGTAGAGGTAGTGGAAGGAGATAGTTGTGCATACCAGTCATGCGGTCGGAGGCCCCAGAATCTATAATCCATGTAGTAGGGGCAAATGAGGCATGAAGTGTAGTGCTTGTCGTAGTAACAAATGAAGATGTAGATGGCTGTGACGAGGTGGAGGTAGTCGTGTGTGACTGAGTCTGAAGAGATCTGAGATACTAGAGCTCGATCATATCAACCCTAGTCATCACAAAAGGTTCTGTATGTGACGAATATGTATCAATAGTATTTGCAGGTCGCTTGGTGCTGCCAGATGCTGCTACGTGGGCAGTAGGATGACCATGAAGCTTAAGCATCATTCCCGAGAGTGTCCGGAATGATTATAATATGTGTAGAAGAAACGCTCGCGGCCTCTGCCACATCCTCTGGATGAATAACCACCCAAAAAATCTGTACCACCACCCCTGTTAGTAGGTGGGACTGTAGTGGAAAAAAAGTAGTCTTTTCCTGCGTGGAGACCGGGGATGACATAACTTGCCTGTGAGCTTCCTTGGAATGAACAATAGAATAGGTTGTCTGTAACGTAGGAAACTGGGTCGTGGCAACCAGCTGAGTCCGCAACGCTTCATATTCACTATTCAAGCCTGTAAAAAATTTATACGACTTGGCTTCATCTTCCCTGGACTTTATGATCTCAGCACTCTTAGAATCTGATAGCTCACTAAGGGGTTGCAAGTGGCTATATTCTTCCCAATGGCTCTACAAAGCCCCAAAGTACTCCGTAACTGACAAGTTTTCTTGTGCGAGGGAATACAGTTCTATGTTGAGTTGAAAAATTCGGAACTTATTGGAGACCGTGCCATAAGTGTCATGAAGAGACTTCCATAAGTCAGTAGTCGTGTCATAGAAAAAAATATCCAGAGGCAATACTAGGCTCCATTGAGTTAAGTAACCAGCCCATAACAATTGCATTAGCGGATTCCCATGCATCTGTGTGGGATGAGGATCATTTCACAGATCCAGTGAGGTACCCCAATTTTTCCTTGCCAACAATGTACATTCGAATAGCTCGAGACCAAAGTAGGAAATTTCTTCCATTGAATTTTGTAGAAGTAATTGAAAGTGGTCCATCTGGACAATGAACTAGGGACTTAAATTCCATAAATGAAGAGAAACAACCACCCAAATCACCACACGATAACAATCAACTAAGAAGGGGCACTCAAATCATCAATCAGCAACATCAACTGAGAAAGTACTACATGAATCCACACCTTCCAGCAGTAAAAAAATGAGCGAAATAACTGTAGGAATATACACCAAACAACGGTGTATGCTTTGGGCATCCAAGGGCCCAAAAACGCTACAGCTAGCCCTCCTTTGGGCCCCAAAAAAAGATTTTTTCCACCCAATGGATCACAAAAAAGAGTTCAATTGTGTAAGGTAGCCAAAAAGCGATCCATAAGCACCTGTTTTGGTGGATCAAACAAGTCCGGTTTGGACAAAATCTGGAAATCGAGCCGATTTGGGGATTTTTCTGAAAAAACTGTAGAAAAATCATAAAAAAATATAAATCCTCACCAAAAAATTCCAGAAAAATACCCATAATTATCTTCGCAAGATTCTATATCAAGGGGTATGCATCTTAAGGAAAACCGCATTGTACAAGCACCGACGTGCTGGCGTCAGCCGTATAGATGCTAACGTCAGCAGGGGTCTAGGGTCTGGATGATCCTCCTTCTTTTGGTGCTTGAACTTATAGCCCTAGATGAGAGGAAGAGAATGAAGGAGGTTGTGAGATGTTACACGACTTGGACGAATTACCGCTGTAATACCATGAAGAGGAAAATGAGATGTGAGAAGTGAAGAAGAAGAATGAGATGTGAGAAGGATATTTATGAGGGAGATTTGTGAGAGAAGAGGGAGAAGAGAAGAGATTGAGAAAGATGAGAGAAAAGGGTAGAGAGCTCAATTCTTTTCTCTCCCTCTTCTTATTTTTATGAGTACGGTTTCCCCAATTTACATAATAACACCCCATCTTATGACATATTTACATATAGGTCCATGAATGGACTTTATTACAAAAACACCCTTATAATATTCCAACACAATCATCATACACAACTATGTTACGCACCAGAGTCATCATTTGAAGACAATGATGGCCTGCATTTTTGCACAGTTAGTTGTGATTTTTCATTGCATTTTCTGAATTTTAGAACATGAGGAAAAATTGATGGCTAAAGGATACCTACTGTCCCATGTTTAGGATTTTTGTCATTCAAGCTCAACCCATTATACATGTGTTGTGGCAAAAAAAATAGAGAATTCCGATCATGAGGGATCCTTCCATGTATCAAAGGACTGTTGAAAAAAAAATATATTCCAACGACATGCATGGTTGGCCTATTTAATGACTAGACTGGCCTGCCTTTTGGGTCACAATACATACTCAGTGGGACCTATGTGATGAACAGCCTAGGTCTTGCACTGATGTACTAGATCCAACATGGGAGGATAGAAAAATTCTACATGCTCAACCAACCGTAGCCAGTCCTAAATTTGAATGCCTGGAATGGTGGCTACACATGTCGTGCATGCCTTTCGCTATGTATGTATCATCATCATCATCATCATAGCGTTGTCATTATTGTAGCCTTGTCCCAGCTAGACACACACACACACACACACAGAGATATGGACACACAAGTCAAGTTGGCTATTAGGCTATATGAACTAAAAAAGTCTATTATCCAGTTGTACGCGCAACTCTCCATGTTAGGTGCCTTGATCCCCGTGCCCGACGCACACATCTAGATTTTAGTCTGATGCATGTGTCCATGCCTAAGTTGCATACTATTTTAGCTAAACAAGCGTGAAACTCTTTTAGAATAAAAGAAGTTTCTATAAGGTGGTATTCGTGGGCTGATTAGTGCTTCATGTGGAACCGGACCTGATGTGCACTTGAAGGGTGTCATAGAATGTATGAAGTGATGTTGAGTTATCAATGTAGGGTTGGTCAACCATGGATGGGATATTGAAGCAACATGTGGTGTATATGCTAAATTGCCTATTATACAGTGATCTGTTCATATGTGTATGGTGATTGTATCATCTCGTAATCATTAAGAAGCAGTTGTGTGAATTGGGTTTGATAATGAAGCAAAGAAATATTGGCATTCACGTTAAGTGATGGGCCCATTTATGTAGAAAACCTTTCATGTGAGCTTTGACTCATCAACCAATCCATGTGTTCCACAGGTTTAGTGGCACAGTCAGCTGATGGGAAGGGACCCAAGTGTGGGCACCTTCAATCTAAGCATGGGAACTCAAACAAATAAAGGAAAACAATTCTAGAAATTTGATTCAATTCAAAGGTGTCTTGATACTAATCATCACAGGCCCTTGTATAGGCTTTTGAAATGTACAGATAAGGAAAACAATGTCATTGACAACCAATGACTTATTACATATATGGTAAAGAGACATAAGAGATAAGAATGCATTAAAAATGTTTGACTAATGGATTATTCATAGCTAGCTAATTGATTTTTCTAGCTAATTACCTAAATAAGCTAGCTACCTAAATAGGAGGCTTGGGCCTCCTTATTGACGGGTTGGCTACTGGGCTCGGGCTTAATGGGCCTAGGCTTGGTCCATGGGTTGTGGGCCCAAATTAGCTCGCATCAATTCTCCCTAGCTTGAAAGAACTCAACTCCGACGAGTTAATGGCCTGATATTGCTTTTAAAGTCAGGATTCAGACGCTGGAGGTCAGTAGTTGTGACCTATGTAGCATTAGAGAGAGGTCGTCCTTGCCAACAGACGAAAAACTTACGGTAACCACCTTGATGCATGGAGACGATCTGGTCATCAAGAACATCAACGATCGTGTCTTATAGGTGATAAAATGGTTGAGGGTGTGACGGCTTGTTCCTCGATACCATCATCAGTATGGTGCCCATGATAGATGGAAAGATCTTTCACATTAAAAGTAAGACTGATAGGTAAATCTAGTGGGAGATCTAAAACATAAGCATTGACACAAATCTTCTTTATGATTTTGAATGGTCCCACATTGCTCAGATGGAGCTTCTTCGAGGTACTAGGGGGGCAACTGTTTAGGACGAATACGGGCCATAACCATGTTACCTTTTGCAAATTCAACAAAGCGATGTCTTGTGTCTGCATGTTGCTTATAACTTCCATTACTTGCGGCAATATTGCGTTGAACTTCATCATGCACCTGCTGCATATGGCAGATGGATTCATCAGCTTCTGCACCTAGTCTCGACTCTATAGGCAGAGGAACCAAATTGACTGGAAGACGTGGTCGTTTACTAGTTACTGCTTCAAAAGGTGACATCCATGGGGACCTGTTGACTAAGTTATTATAAGAAAATTTAGCCATGGGTATTACCAAGTCCCACGTAGCTATATGATCGTGAATAAGACACCATAATAACTTTCCCAAGCTACGATTGACTACTTCTGTTTGACCATTAGAGGTCTCCCTTCGTCTTAAATGCCGTCTTCTATTCGTCACCAAGTTGGATGCCAATCTGGTGGTATTCACTGTGAAGATCAATCTTGGAGAAGAAACCAACGCCTGACATAAAATCCAGCATATCATCAAGCTGAGGAATGGAAAAATGGTACTTCACTGTGATTTTATTAATAGCTCGGCTGTCTACACACATGCGCCAAATTCCATCCTTCTTGGGAGTGAGGGATGTTACCGCACATGGGCTTAGGCTCTCTCGGATGTAGCCCTTCTTAAGCAACTCATCAACCTAACGGTTCAACTCGAAATGTTCAGCGGGACTCATCCGGTATGCTGGTAGGTTGGGTAAGGATGTTCCGGGAACCAAATCTATAGCGTGTTGAATATCTCGCAACGGAGGCAACTCATCAGGCAGATCATTGGGGACCAAGTCTTGGAAGTCATGCAATATATATTTTGACTTCATCAGGAATAAGCTCATCCTTGTCAAAAACTGGCTCCTGCACCTGTTTTGTGACTAGAATGAACATTATGCCTTTCTCCTTGTTCTCTTCTTCGAACTTCCGCATGGTGAGAACATGGGAGTTTGAAAGAGCAACCGATGTCGATGAGGAAGGCGTAGATGAAGGAGGTGACATAAGCTACAATGGATGAAGAAGGATATGATGACCACACCATAAGAAAGTGTGCATGTTAGCTTCATCGTTGCTTTGTACCTTTCGCTCAAAGAGCCAAGGTCGACCGAGAAGGATGTGGGTGATATTCATCGGAATCTATTCACAACGGTAACAATCGGCACCCTGCCATTCTCTTCTGAGGGAATGATTAAGATTAAGACCTCGCCACCTAGTGTCATGTCCCTGCATTGCTGGTTGCTTTTGGTATGAATTCTGTGGCGAAGGGCATTGCAAAGGTTGAGGTTGCCTTATAAGATGAGGAGGTGGTCAGTAGTCCTGTGGCAGAATTCAGTTGAGATGCAGATCCGAACCCTTCTCACGAAAAGGTTCTCCAACTGGAGAACCAAAATGTTGGAGAGTATGTTGCTGTAGCTGTTGTTCAAATCATCGAGCCTTCCGATGAACATCATCAACTAACTTGAAATCATACATGACCATCTCACAATGGATCTCTTGTCGTAACCCTGCCCGATAATGGTTAGTTGTTATGTGCAATGTTTTAAATATCGACGATATCGGCCGATATATCCCACGATATATCTTGTATCCCACCTATGGGATACAAAACGCACAAATAGTGCTAATACATCCAACATGTTAGATCCGGTGAGCATTTTCAATTTCCGATCCCTCTTTTTTATAATGAAATTATGTTAAATCAATGTCAAATGGTTACATATCCATTGGTTCTTCATGTTTTGCATGGAAAATAATGGAGTTGGAGCTTTAATTTTGATATTTATTGCTTCTTCATGTTCTCCATGTTCTCCAAACATGAAATCAAGCATGTATGAGGGCTGATCTACTGATTTGTTAAGTCCTTGTCAATTTTCGAAAAATAAAAATCATCTTTAATTAAAAATTATTAAAGTACATTTTTTTTTTCAAAATTTTTCTTCAACCAACTGTCAATTGAGACTTGATTTCAAAGTATTTAAGAGTGTTTGATGAAATGATCATCACATACACTCTAAATGTTATGCAATTCAATTTGAATATAGTTGCATTAGTTTAGTCAGATAATGCCTAACTTAGGACCCTATACGAAGGAAACCTATTATGTGCACTTCTATTTTGAGATGTTATGATTTAAAAGTGTGTATTAAGGTGTTTTTTTAACAACCCTTGAAGTTTCATTGAAAAATTCAACCATTTTCCTAATGTTTCCCCCATGTTTCCCAAAAAGTGCGATAAATTACCCAATACAAACGATATATCCCGTGCGATAATTGATATATATCTGTATCCCAAGGATGTGATACGTAACATAATACTGATATTTCGAACACTGGCAAGCTTACAACAGACAGAAAGCTCACTGAGCTTTTCGGTGTAGTTATGCATCGATGAAGTTCCTTATTTGAATGGGCTGGCAAAATTTCGAGTCTCCCCTTGTTAATTGGACTTTTGGGCTTTGTAAAAAAAACGGGGGGGGGGGGGGGGGGGGGGGGGAATAGAGGTAGGAGGGATGGATGCAATGAAGAAAATAAAGGAAAAGAGGCATAATTTACAATTAAAGAACCTGTAAATAATAATATCGAGATTGTTGTTGACCCAGGACTTCAATCCAGCCGTTGGAACCTCTCTTTGATTACAAACTGGCACAACCGGCTGATAGGAAGGATCCGCTCAAGCGTAGGTGGCTTCAATCTAAGCACGAGAACTCAATCAAATAAAGGAGAACAATTCTAGAAATTTGATTTAATTCAAAGGTGTCTTAATACTACTCATCACAGGCTCTTATATTATATATGCTTTTAAAACATACATATAAGGAAAACGCATAATGTCATTGACAACCAATGACTTATTACAAATATGGAAAAAGACAAAAGAGATAAGAATGCCTTAAAAATGTTTGACTAATGGATTATTCATAGCTAGCTGATTGATTTTGCTTGCTTATTACCTAAATAAGCTAGCTACCTAAATAGGAGGCTTGGGCCTCCTTATTGATGGGCTGACTGTTGGGCCTGGGCTTGGCCCATGGGCCATGGGCCTAGACTAGCCTGCATCATTTATGTGCACCTTTCAAGTAGTTTCATGTCGAAGATCCTTTCGATGCATTGACTTAACATATACCTCCATTTCTTATATTTAAACATAAGAACGAATTGAAGGCAAGCAATTTATATAGGGATGTAAATGGGTCAGCGGACCCGATGGGGTACCAAACCCAACCCATTTAGACCCGACCCAGACCCGACCCATTTGTTAAATGGTACGGGTCTGGGTCCAAGAATAGACCCATTTGCTAAACAAGTTTGGGTCTGGTTTCCTTTATATTAGGCCTGACTCAACCCGACCCGAACCTATTTAGTAAGTGGGCGGGTTTGGTCTATGTTTCAAGGGACCCGTCCAGCCTAGACCCGTCCAAACTCGATTTTAAGCCTTGTTAAAATGCTTGCATACTAGAGCCAGAACCAAACCCATTAGACCCGACTCATTTATAAATGGGTCTAGGTGGATCTCCCTCCACCAAACCCAGACCCATTTATAAATGGGTTTAATGGGTTAACTCGGACCCGACCCAGACCCGTCCATTTAGTAAAAGGGTCTGGGTCTAAAATTTGGACCCAGACCCATTTAGTAAATGGGCGGGTCTGGTTTTGGCTAAACCCGCTCTGAACCTGACCATTAACAGCCCTAAATTTATATCATGGAAATAATGAAACATATACAACCGAACTAATATAGAACAATTTGGGTGCATTTTGGGGTGTTCTTGTATTAATTGGGTTGCAGGGTAGAACTAGGTGGGATTGCGCTGACATCAATGTGACCCTCTGCAATGGAAAGTTCTAGAGCTTGGGTAACAAAGGAAGGTTGATGTCGGGTGGGTGCTGACATAAAACTTCGCCATTTATTTAAGAACTTGAGGTGTCGAGTCTGGAATTGTCCGATTTGAGTCAGATAGGCACGAAAGTGTCTTCTCCATTTATTTAAGGACTCGAGATGTTGAGTCTAGAATTGTTGTACTTGACTCAAATAGGCATGAAAGTGTCTTCTCCATTTATTTAAGAACTCGAGGTGTTGAGTCTGGAATTGTCCGACTTCACTTAGATAGGCACGAATGTGTCTTCTCTATTTATTTAAGAACTTGAGGTGTCGAGTCTGGAATTGTTTGACTTGACTCTAATAGGCACAAAAGCATGCAGATTTCTTATACGACTCAACAGATGAGAAAAATTGACAGGATTCTAAGTAAACTTGCCCGAAGGTGTGGGAAAATTCAAAGGCTCGACTGAGTTGCTCATGATAGTTGAGCTTTTTCTTTATTAGGAGGATTTACTAACGAGCCATGACCAACATTATGAACGCAATTTGATAAAATTTACATTTGTTAAGTAAATAATTTCTTTTTCATAGACAAATGATTATTCTCCACCATTTTTCATCCACCATGCATGTGGCACACAAAAATATCGGCAGAGACTGTAAAAATCATAGGGCTCATTCTTGACAGAGTTTAGCTTGAAATCACACTGATTGCATGATCTGAACCATCCAATTAATGGCTATCCATGGGATGGTTAAAATCAAAGTGTTCATTGGTCCATTTTCCATGAGCGAAATCAGATGTAGGATAGTTTGTTTAGTGTAGGTTTGGTTCTATGCTCCTTATAGTAGTGTCCACAATTTGGAGAGTCTAGATTTTCATATGCCATATGTATGGAGGATGAAACATGGCTCTAAAAAATGGTGATGAACTATCACCCATCTAATCTCAATGTTTAAATTTCGGAGACCATGTGGCTAAGGCCATTTGGCTAGTGTGATTTTCATGTGCGCTCCAACAACAATAAGGCCCACTTTTTTTGTTTTTTTTTTTTTTGGGGGGGGGGGGGAGCAAGAGTATTATTACCAACCAAAGGCACACACACGTGCACACACACACAAAAAAAAAGGCTACAAGGTTAGATACAAGGGCACTGAAGAAGGGCACCAAACATGGGCACAACCCAAATCCCGAACTATCACTTAGAAATTCCAGAGATCGAAAAAAAAGAAGAAGAAGAAGAAGAAGAAGCTGGTGATAGCTCGTTAGGAAAAAATTGGATTTGCGAGAAGTATTGTGGCAACTTGCCTCAGAATTAAATAGGCAATTCATTACAATTGTCGTGGCAAACATGCAAGGTCCGGGCTCACCATGAACATGCTCTGGCCCAAAATCAATCCAGTGCTCTCAACTTGGTGGG
Source organism: Liriodendron chinense (assembly GCA_003013855.2). Classification (NCBI taxonomy): domain Eukaryota; kingdom Viridiplantae; phylum Streptophyta; class Magnoliopsida; order Magnoliales; family Magnoliaceae; genus Liriodendron; species Liriodendron chinense. The sequence continues at coordinate 912,864 of ML058451.1, forward strand.
CCACATGCGTAAGAGAAAAATGTGACAAAAAAAAAAAAAAACCGGTCCATATTCAAAGTACATATAGCCCTTAGTTCACGCTCTGGACTTACCGTCTCCAACTTCCAAGTTGTTTATAGTTGCTAACATATGAAATACAAGCTTCTTTGCTCCTGCACCTGATTCTGCTGCTGCCATGTTCCATTGTTTGTGCAACTGTAGTATGGCCCACATGATTAGTGATCAGTCTAAATTTTGCAGCAATGTATGCGCAGTAGGACCTAATTAATGATTGGCCCAATCTCAGACTCCTGTTGATTGTGATTTGCCTCTTCAATTTCTTGTGTGAATTGTTCTGAAACTAATAAATATGTCTGTTCTATTAACTTTTGCGTACGCATTAGCGCAAATATAGGATTTATTACCTACAAGTAGATTGCATGACTACTTGTAACTCAAAATCGGTGTTAATAATTTCTCTCTTAATTTTCATAGTTATTACTAGAGCTACTGAGAATTTAAGAAAATAGGCTGGGTCATCAGGTCAATTTACTGAATCTTGATTCATTGGTCAACCAAGTCATGTATGAGTTCTCAGTTCTGGCTACCATTTAAGCTGACCCCAAACTGCTAGGGGAAAGAAATCATCATCAGATGATGATGTGACAATTAGCTATTGCACTGGTATGCATTTGCAACAGCAACATCCACCCCCACCCCCATATATCATGCGCTTGTCTTATAATGTTTTCCCTTAAGTTTCATAGGCATTTGTGATGACCACACAACTATGTAGAGGCACATACATCTCCATTGCATTTGTGATGACAACACAACTCTCTAGAGGCACACACATCTCCATTTTATCCAAAAAAACTCTAGTTCTGTTAGAACATCCTCATTAATCTCCCCATCCTTTTGATAATACAACCATAGTAACCAAACAAATCTCTTGGAGGAATGTTTTGTTTTTTGTCCATCTATATTAACCAAAGCCTTGCCTCTATGAAAGTTTCTACTAAAGTTGCATTTCAAATTCTATCTTGTTTCTACTAATTGTTAAGCCTATGTACTCTAGAGACTTCCTCCAACCCTTATTAGCTTTGGCTCCCTTTCTAGTCTTATCGACCAACATGTCGTCATCCATAAATAACACAACAAACTTCCTCACCCTGGATACTTGAAGTGAATTTGTATATAACATGTGCAAAAAGGAAGGCTAAATGTAGACCATGATGAAGACCCTTTGCTACTAGGAACTCATTAGTATCACCACAAGCGGTCTCATTATTGTAATGACACCCTCATGTATGTCTTCACTAATGTTGATGTTTCCTCCTGGGAGTCCTTTCCTCCTCATCACCCACCATATACCTCCCTACGTACTCTATTATATGCTTCTCTATATCTATGAAAACTGTGTATAGATTCTTCCACTCTTCTTTATGCATTTTAATCAATTGTCAAGTAGAAAATAGCTTCTATTGTTGATCTCTCTAGCATGAAGCCAAACCGACTTTCTGATATCCTCGTTTATTGTCTTGGTCTTTGTTCTACTGCAGAAACTTAATATTGTGGCTCATAATTTTGATCCCCCAATACTTGATGCAACTTTGTGTGTCTCCTTTCTTTCTTTTAAATAAGTATTGCAATGTTTCTCCCCCACTCATTTGGTATTTTCTCTATCTGTAAAACTCTAGTGAAAAGATTACTTAATCAAACTAATGCACTTTCAATTGTATCTTCCATGATTGTAAGGTATATGTTAGTATCATCATCATTGAAGCCTTGTCTCAACTATTTGAGGTGGGTTTATTGATCCTATTTCACCAATCATTGTCATCCAAGGTCCTATACTCGCTAAGTGAACAAGCCGTCATATCATTTCTCAACACCTCAATCCAAGTCATTTAAGGCCTTCCTCTCATCCTATTTTCCAGCCCTTCAGCTCTAACCAATGTTCTGATCCTTACATGAGCCATCTTCGGTCTTTGTTGCACATGGACCATCTCAATATGTTGTACATCATTTGTCTCTTTTTGGGACTACTCCCAGGCTTGATCTTCTACCTTTCATAGTCTTCTTGACTTCGTCGATGGTTTTATATCCATTTTCAATACGCGTTGGGTTTGTGGCTTATTTTCAGTAGTGATTTGGTTGTATTGAAACACACCCACTTTACATTATGCCTATTGTGTGATTTCCCATGTCAAGTATGTTGCTTGTATATTCTGGAGGATGATGTTTGCTTCTTGTCTCTCTGCCTCGCAGGTCAAAATTCAGTGCCTTTCCCCAAGACCAAGGTTCAAATTATATTCCAATTCTAGAATAGGAGGTTTTCTATTCATATGTTAGAATTTAGAAATTTGCTTTCCTTTTGACTGTTTGCTGCTATTATTCAGGGATGAAAAGCACTCAAAAGAAACAGCTTCCCGTCTGGAAGATACGAATATGGAATACGATGACATGGACAACAAATCAGATGGATCTGATAACATGTTCAATCGGAGTTCTGGATCTTCCTCTGGTAACCATTTAGGTGGTAATTCTCATCCAGGAGAAATAGGGAGCAGGGTGAGATTATCTTTCATGCTCCTAATATAACTGCATGTTTCATATTTGGCAAGAACAAACGTTTGTAGAATAATGAAGTGCTCATTTGTTTGATCTATCTATCTGTTCCTTTAAGAGAGTTGAGCAAATTGGCATTTTCAGAGATATTTCTTAACATTTGCTTGAATACATCCCGATGTCTTCCATTACGATACATTGGGAATTTAGCCTTTGAATCTGGCTTATCTTCCAGTGATCCAAATTGTATATATGACTAGTCTCACTTTGCATGGTGGAAAGACAAGAAGTAAAAGCTCTCAATTGGATTGTTTCAACTTATATATATATATATATATATATATATATATATATATATATATATATATATATATATATATATATATATATATATATATATATATATATATATTGGGCATCCCTCATCCAAGCGGAGCCCTATCAAATAAAAGGTTTGTGTCATTGAAAAAGGCCCAAATCCAACAGCTAGATACAGATGCATCTTATAGTATTGTCAGAATGTATTTGAGCAAACCTCCTATTTCTTATATTTGACCTTTCTAACATGTTCTCTATGGTTAGACGTGTTGAATTCTATATTGCTTATCTATACTTGTTGAGTTGTAATTAAAAGGTGCAAGGAATTTCACTTTTGATTGAACCTTGAAGTCTTTGCCATTTGGAGTAAAGCATTCAACCCTGCCTGTAAACTTCTAGTTCCAAAGAACACACCTTAGACTAATTAAATGAAATACATAGAAATGACTTAAATGTTCATAAAAATTAAGCAAGGAGTTTTGGCATGAAACAGAGGCACTTTTGACAAACTAATTCCAAAGTATTCTACCCTTCCAGTAAATATCTTGTTCCGAAAAAGCACATCTTCTTAGACTACATATATATATATCAGTGTTTTAAATAGCTACGCTATGTAGCATGTAGCTTACGCTACGTAGCGTAGCATGGCCTTAACGCTACGTAGCTCATGAAAATAGCTTAAGTTCCATGAAGCCCACGCTACATCATAAATTGCATACGCTACATGCTAAGTAACTATGCTATATGCTATGTAGCTCGCATGATGTTTTCAATGATTTGCTACATTTTTTCATTTCCAATAAAAATTAGTTAACCTTTTTAATGCTTTTAGTAAATTGAATAGAAAACAGTATTAAATCAATTTCATTGCTCTTTCCTATTACTTTAGGTTCCATTTTGTTGCACAAAAAACAATGAAATTTTATTAACTTTCATTATGAATCAGTCTAATTTGGTATGGAATATCATGACATTGGTGTAACCAAGCACCTTGATTAAAAAACTAGTAGTTGTGTGTAGCTTACGCTACACGCTATGTAGCTTGCGCCTCATGCTTCAAAGGGGTGAACGCTATGCTACACGCCATTCGCTATTTAAAACACTGATATATATATATATATATATATATATATATATATATATATATATATATATATATATATATATAATTCATTAAACGAAATGCATGGATATGAGTATGACAAAGATGTTCATGAAAAATAAATAAATGAGGTATGACAGGAAAGAAAGGAATTGCAAAAGTACGCCTGCAAAAGGTCAGCTGTATGATGAAGAATGGGCATGCAAAGTAAGTTATTGTTTCGAGTATCTGCCCATTTTGCAAAATTATTTAAGAGCATCTTTCTTATTTGTAGCGAGCCCTTCGCTACCCTAATAAAGGTGGGCTGTGATAGGTTTGATCAAGGTTGATGCTGCTACATCTCATGGTCTGTGATAGGGATTTGTTTGAAGAAAAATTTCAGGGCATTTTTTCAGTCTATCTGACGATTCAGTTATCGTATGGATAGAAAGAGAACAGGACATTCACACTCCTGCTTCATATAAATAATAAAAAAAAGAAGGATAATTCTAGCTGTAGGATACCCATTACCCAGTACCGTGTTCATTTTTGTAATCAACATGTTATAGTATGGATACTTGTACTTTGTTCGTAAAAGGTTTTTGGAAGAAAGAAAAAACTAAAATTTGCCCCATGAAGAGGTTTGCTATGCCCTTATGCATGTATGGCACAAACCTCCATGCCAAAAGAGATAATGTGCAGATGTGTGGGACCAAACCTTTCATCAGGTGGTCCTACCATGTAGATGCCCCAGCCCAAAAGTCAGGTTAGGCCTCTCATTAGGTGGGCCACAGTGCATAAAACAAATTGGAAAAACCTAGAAAAGTTGGACAACATTCTCTCATCTGTCAATTATTATGATCATTGTGACCTAATGAATGGGCTGGCCTGACTTTGAGCCTAAGGCATCTACATGGTTGGATCCACCTGATAGACAACTTCTATCTCACATGAGTGGCACATTCGCAAATGTGGTGGTTTGAATCTAGTGATCGAACCCAAGGGTTGACAACCCCAAGTGTAGGGCTGCGATGTAGTAATAATCTTAGTGAGACCGAGGTCGATCCATAGGGACATGAGGTTCAAACACACAAGATCTAAATTAGGATTTAAAACTAAGGATTTGAGGAATTAGAGGATTTGGATTTCTCCAGCGAATTAAAGTGAAATAAAAACAATAAAAACTAACTACTAAGGATCCAGGGATCCACTTCTAATCAATTCTCAATGTCTAGTTCATCGATTCAACTTCGATAACTCAACTAGAAATGAATTCCAATTCATTCTAATCGGAAAGTTAAATAGTTAATCCATTCATAAACATTTAAACATTATATGAGTTCAATTGAACGATTCTCTCATGAGGCATTCAGTAATTGATCGCAAGGAATTCAATCATCTATCGTGCCCAGAGTCTCCAGTAGATCAAGGAATTTTACAGATCAATCCTTTTTCTAATTAAGCTAAACAATTGCTAAATCAAAATATCCGATGTAACCGTGGTTCACAACAGATCCAGAAATAAATAACTCAAAAGGCTTTAAAGTAAAATTGATTTACTCAAAGGCTTTAAAGTAAAATTCAAATCAATTCAATCTAACATCGTCATTCAATCCACTATTGTTGAATCAAATAAACTAGAATATTGTAATTAACAAGAAGGTTTACCTTTTAGCCTTAGCAAAGAGATTAGCCTAACATAGCTATCTCAAAAACAAAGAAAAACATGAAAAACCAAACTAAGAAGGGAAAAAAAGAACTAGAGGAAGCTCCCTTGCTCTCTCTCCACATCCCCCTTGCTTATAACACTAATTTTGCACTTTGAACGTCTTAAATAACAAGTTCCACCAACTTAGCACCGACTTTGGAAACAAATTGCGCACTTTCGTATGTGCTATCGATTGATACTTCGATGCATCGAGGATCAATCGACAACTTCAATGCATCGAGAATTCATCTTCAATTGATCGAAAGTGTCCAAAAACGTCTAGCAAGCAAATCCATAAATTCGTGATTTTCTCAATCGATCGAACAGATCCATCAATCGATCAAACATGTCAAATTTTGTCCAGCAATCAACTTTAGAATTCTGAAAAAATCCTTGATCGATCAACAACAATCGAAGGTCTCTTGATCTGATCGAAAATCAATTGAAAATCTTGTCTTTCTTCAATTCAAATTGGAACTATCTTCTTTCTTTTAACTTGATTTCTTCAGCTCTTCCTCATCATCTCTCTTGGGCTTTAAATCCTCACCTTTAGCTTAGATTTGATCTTGGACTTCAAATCTCTCCTTGCACATGAAACACACATAATTAGAACTAATTAACTTGCTATGTACGATAAAAGCAATACAAAATAGGAGATACATATGTAATATTTAGGCGTTATCACACCCCTCAACTAGCTTTTTGCTAGTCCTTGAGCAAAATATGCAAAACTTATTTCCAAAACCCAATATCAAAAATTTCTTTTAGAAAAGTAAATTTTGTAAATTCATACGATTCTTCAAGTTATCTAAACAATAGAATTCCAAGGCACACAATTTTCAAAATAACATCTCCCTAGATTCTAAAACTTAGTAAACAACCTATTCGAGTTCAAATCGTTAATCCATCAATAGAAAAATTCTAAACATTCAGTTCCATGGATGCGCGGTGAAATCTAAACTTAACATAGATAGGGGTTTAGTCTTCCAAAGTAATGTTAACACTCATAATCACTAAGAGTGGTTAGATCAGCCAAAGCACTAAACCAAAACTTGCCTTGTTGTTTCAATGTGATTTTCTAGTTTTTCAATTTTTTCATTAACGACTTTCACTTAATTTTCCTTTCTTTTTCTTTTCTTCTTTTATATTCACTTTCCAAACTTTCAATCATACTTTCATACTTCTTTTCATTCAATAGTAGCCCTTTTCGATGCTCACTGTTTTAACTGGATCTCCCTTTTTTTTTTTTTTTTTTTTCTCAATTCCTTTTTCACTTTTTCACTTGAACGTGATGGACAAGTTTTCCAAACTTGGTTCCTAGCACTCTCAATAATCATCAAATCACATTATAGTATCAAGCGTCAATCCTAGTAATGTAAGCTAGATGTGAATTATGAAAATTCATGATTCGATCAATGTTTAAAACTTTCTAACAAAAAATTAATAAAAGAACTCAATTTAGAAATCTATGAAATAACTGGATCTCTAGGCTTCAAAAATTCTCATCACTAAGTGCCTTATCATTATAATGTTCAGATTACTTTCAAATCATTCAAATTCACAAAATTTAATTTCCAAAAACAAAAAAAAAAATCCTAGCCCAAAAATAGCCCAAAGCAGCAGATATTGAGAAGATTCCGCAGGAATTCCCAATCCCCAACCTAAATTTTACATTGTCCTCAATATTAAAAATATTATGCATTGAATACTCATAACGTGAGAGCAAATCAAAATAAAAAGGAGTGGGTAAGATAATACATGAGTCGATTAATATGAAAATCTGAATTCTTTAAGTTGGTAGAATCAGCAAAACCGAAAGAAAATTATCCTAAGAAAGTACGTAAACTACTCTTGGAAAGAAAAGGGAGAAAGCTTCTCATTCTTGATAGATTTTTTCCTCCTTTGGTCAGTATCGCAACATAGGGGATAAATATGAAATATTTAGGTGTTATCATCTAGCACGTATTGTTCTCTCCATTCAAATTGGTTGTCTTTTATCTGTCAAAAAGGGATTCCTGAAGTAGTGGTATTGATCTGTTTGACAAGGTTGTGTTGTTGTTGTTGTTGTTGTTGTTGTTGTTGTTGTTGTGTGTGTGTGTGTGTGTGTGTGTGTGTGTGTGTGTGTGTGTGAGTGAGTGAGTGAGTGAGTGAGTGAGAGGGAGGGGCTTGTCCTCTATCGGTCAAAAAAGGTTTCCTGAAGCAGGGAGAGAGAGAGAGAGAGAGTGAGTGAGTGAGAGGGAGGGGCTTGTCCTCTATCGGTCAAAAAAGGTTTCCTGAGAGAGAGAGAGAGAGAGAGAGAGAGAGAGAGAGAGATCTGTTTGAGAAGGTTGTATGCTTCTTTTTTTTTTTTTTTTTTTCCCCATGCAGTTATCCTTTTTTCCTCGACAGCAACAAACATTCTTATATTAGAGCTGTTCCTTTCCCTTTTCTCCAGGTAACCAACAACTACTTTATGTTTTGCAGGACATGAGCTTTTCGGCGTCAGGATCACACCATAGTTCTGACTCAGGGGAAGGCTCAGTAGGCAGGGTGGCTTCTTCCCCTAGAAACAGTACAAACAATGGTGATGCATACATTCCGATCAGAAGACAAGATTCAGCAGCCTCCCAAAATAGTGCAAACGTCGGGAATAGCCCTGGTGATTATCCTTCTAGATCAAACCCATCTTCCTTCAATTCAAGGGTCACAGGATCAGTCAATCATCTTCAGAAGCAGTGGCAGGAGCTTACTGGCCAAAGCTCTTCACATGGGCTTGCCCCAATATCACTGAGGCCTGCCAATTCTTCCAAGGACCTTCTTGAAGCTGCTGAAGATACTATTGAGGAGCTCCGCGCAGAATCGAAGATGTGGGAAAGAAATGCTAGCAAGTTAAAGCTTGACCTGGAGATATTAAGAAAAGATTTCTCTGATCAATCAAGGCGGCTGGCAGATCTGGAGATGGAACTTTCAGCAGCATTCACCGAACGTGATGGCTTTAAACTGGAGATAGAGCAAACGAAATTGTTGTTGGATAAGTCGGCGGTCAAACAAAATCCTGCTGATAGTTCCAAATTACGAGCTGATGATTTAAGTCATATGCAAAGAGAATTTGAAAATGAGATAAGGTTTCAGAAAGAATCCAATGCCAATATGGCTCTACAGCTGAAGAAAACTCAGGAATCAAACATTGAGCTTGTTTCTATTCTTCAGGAGCTGGAAGAGACCATAGAGAAACAGAGTTTGGAGATAGAAAATCTTTCAGCTCAAAAAGCTGAATTTGGTGATATGAAAAGCCATAGGAATGGAAGTGAAGAGAGTGGTCAATCAGATCAAACCGATGGTACTTCCGTCAGAAATACAAGGGCAGGACCTAGTGATCAGGGAGGCAGTGTTCTCCAAGACACAACAGGAGATTCACATGAACAAGTGTGGATGAAGGACAATCTGAGCTTAGAACACCAGCTGGCTGAGTTGCAGGAATCACAAAGGAAAATGCAATCTGTTGTGCAGTTACTGGAGAAAAGCTTAGAGGACAAGAATCGGGAGATTGAACTTGAGAAGGGCCTTAGGGATCAATCTCTGTTGGATATTGAGGCAGAATGGGCATGCAAGTTATCTGCAAAAGAAGACGAAATCTTCAAACTGGAGGCAAAGCTATCTGATTTGCTCAATGCTCCATCTTCACCGAAAATGGGGTCCGCCTATGGAGGCTATCCTGATATGGTAAATGAGATTGAGGCCTTAAGAGCTAAAGTGCAGGACCTAGAGAGAGACTGCAATGAACTTACAGATGAAAACCTGGAGCTTATATTGAAAATGAAGGAATCAGAAAGGGATATCACAACAGGAATAGCGTCTGATGAGTTTCAGTATTCTGCAACTACCTCTGAATCTGAAATTGGTCAGCTCAAATCCCAGGTACACCAGCTGGAACAGCAGCTAAAGGAGACGGAAATGCTTAATGAAGTTGCTGCCAACCACTTGCAAACCCAAACAATAGATCTTCAGAAGAAGAACGCTGATCTAGAGAGTGAGTTGCAGTCTTTTAAGGCTAAAGCATATAATCTTAGTGGTGAACTCAGTAAAAGCCAACTTGAAGTAGAAAAGAAAGAGATGGAAGTTGCCGCATTACAGCAAGAGATAGAAAATTGCCGAGTTAGAGAAATAGACTGGGAGAACCAGCTTGCTGTTGCATCCACGAGAACTGAAAGTTTAGAGTCATATAGCCTCATAGAAATATCGGAAATCTTTTCTGAGATGTATAAACAGCTTCAGCTGGCTTTAGCTACTCTGAAGAAGCCATGGTACGATACTGATTCTGATGTGCAGATTGAGCAACAAGATGGACTTCATTTATTGCATTCTATCAGTACAGATGGGGTCATTCAGAAAGAGCGGGCTGAGGATATGGTAAATGATTTTCGTGAGCTGAATGTTTTATTGGGACAAAAGATTGTTAAGTGCATGGCGTTTCAACAGGCTACTGATGCTCAGAAGCAGCTGAATGATTACATTCTGAAAGAAAATACTCTTTCGCTGTCAATTCAAGAACTAGAGAACTCAAAGATGGAACTGCAGTCTAAAATTGCAGACATGAGTAAGGAACTGGAGGTGAGCAGGTCCGTGATAGCAGAGCTTGAAGCTGGCATGTTATTGAAGGAAGAGGAGATTGAGGCTCTCCGGCATTCTCAGATGGAACTAGAAGTTCAGGTTTCTAATCTTATGAAAGAAAAGGATCAGTTGGAAGATAGCTTAGAAACTGCAAAAAGGGAAAGTAGTATTACCACCAAATGCTTGGATGACGTACAACAGGATTTGGTGGTGCTTACTAACAGTATGGATTCCCATGTTTCCTCTAAGAAGATGCTCGAAAGGAAGTCAACAGAGCTAGAGAGTAGCAGGCATGAACTAGAAATTCATGTCTCTGAGCTAGAGGAAGAAAATGTGCAGTTGTCAGAACGCTTATCTGGCTTGGAAGCTCAGTTAAGGCATTTGACAGATGAGAGGGAGTCTAGTAGATTGGAACTAGAAAGATCCAGGCGGCTTGTAGTGGATCTTAAAAATGAGGTTGAAAAGCTAGGAATTGAAATGGAAATGCAGAAGGAAGATCTGAAACAAAAGTTGCAAGAAACACAGAAGCAGTGGTCTGAAGCTGAAGAAAAATTGGAAATTTCAAAGAGATCTCACTCAAAATTACAAAGTACAGCTGAAGGCTTGATTGAAGAATGCAGTTCTCTTCAGAAACTGAATGAGGAGTTGAGGCGGCAGAGACTGAAATTGCATGAGCATTGCACAAATTTAGAGGCTGAATTGAGGGAATCACGGAAAAACTTTTCTGAATGCTGTAAGAAAGTTGAACACCTGGAGGAAAAGTATTCTTCAATGCATAAAGATGCTGCTATAAAAGAAAAATTGCTGACTTCAGAGCTAGAAACTCTTCTTCACGAGCACAAGCAAAATGAAGAGAAACTCATTCTAGCGGAAAGTTTGCTAAAGCAGACTCACTTGGAAAAGACAGCTGAAGCTGAGAACCTCCAAAGAGAGGTAGCACATCTCACTGCACAGATAGTGGCGACTCATGATGAAAGAGAGAGAATGGCATCAGAAGCCGTACTTGAAGTATCCAGTCTACGTGCTGATAAAAGTAAACTTGAAAATTCTCTTCAAGAATACCATGCAAAGGCTAGATTATATGAAACTGAGTTATGTGCTCTCCGATTAGAATCTGAAAGTAAGGTACAAGGGTTGACTGATATGCTTTCTGCTTCCAAACAGAATGAGGAATTGTTTATGGCTGAGCATGAGCATATGAAGAGATCCCTGGAGGATGTCAAACTAAGTGAAGAGAGACTAAAGAGCATCGTAAGTGAAATAGAAATGAAGCTTAAAGCTGCTGAATACGAAAGAGAGCTTTTAACAGAAGAGACTGCTAGCCTGAAGGTCCAATTGCAAGACATGGCACACCTTCAGGATGAGATTTCTGCCCTTAAGAGCATGCTCGATGTGACGAAATATGAAAAGGGTAAACTGGAAGCATCACTGCAAGAATTATCTATGGATTATGAAGAGCTGAAGGTGGAGAGATTTTCATTCATGGAGAAATTTTCTAACATGCAGAAGGCTTTGTCCGAAGGAGAGGAATGCATACGTAGTAAGGTTGCCTTAGAAGAAAAGCTTTTGCGGTTGGAGTGTGAACTAACTGCAAAAGAAGCATCATGTGCTAATGATGTTGAGCTGAAGAACGAACTTAGCCGGATTAAGAGAACAAATAGCCAATTTCAGCGGAAGATACGATGTCTTGAGGAGGAGAAAGAAGAATGCTTAAGGAGAGCTCAAGGTCTTGAAGAGGAATTAAAACAAAACAGAGAAAATAAACATTTTGATGAGAAACAGATTCTACATGAGTCAAGCTATAAAACCTTGCCCGAATCTTCGGAATCCAATCTGGTGAAGCCCTTAGAGGTTTGTCATGGTCATTATTCTTTCTTGTAATGCAGGGACTTCATAGATTTATATTCCTTTATTCGAATTTACTTGGGGAAAAAAAACTATTATGCTGATAATAATCCCACTAGCATGCTTACTACTTTTTATTCTTTGGCCTAATGTCCACAAATTCATAGCTAGAGTATCTAATATAGTTTCCACGTTTGATGCAATTTCCTTGGTTTCTTGTGAACTATCAGAACAAACTTTTCCGACTTCAAAACTTACATTTTCAACAATTCTTATGCTGAACTAAAAGATCACTGTTTTTCCATATATCTGTTTCTTACATTGACTAATTATTTTCTGAAGAAATGGAGAAAGAGGCATGCCAGAGAGAGAGAGAGAGAGAGAGAGAGAGAGAGAGAGAGAGAGAGTTTTCTATCCATTCATGGTTCTTAGATATGCAGTTCAGTTATCCATGAGGATTTTTTGCATTTAAGTTTTCTTTTAATATGATTACATTTTAACCTCTTGAAGGTCTCTGTTTTGCTTTTCATTACAGGGTGACAACATGCCACTTGAACATAAAGAAAGGCCACTAGTAGGAGTTGATCTTGTGTCTAAGGTCCAATTGCTTGAAAATGAACTTGCTAAAGCTTTGGAGGCAAATAACAAGTATAAAATGCAGCTTAGTGGGTAGGTTGAGTAATAGTTGTTCTCAAGTTTCAGATGCACCTTCCGTTTGCATAACCATATCTTGTTTGCTGTTTGTTAATCTTGCTTTCATGAGTTATAGAGGGATGGGAATATCCTTGGAAGTCTTTGCATTTTTCATTCTTGCTATGCCTTTTTCCATGCTTAGTTGTTTCAATTCCTTCTTTATCATGATTAAAATCTCATGTTTGAGAAAGGACTAGTCTCCGATTTATAGCATATATGTATCTATTTTTGTCTGTTTCTCTCCCTATTCATTTCTTCTTTTCTTAATTTTGGGTTGGGTAAAATATGAGATTCTAATTTGTGATTTATTCTAGTAGACATGATCTTGTTTGTTATTCTATTTAGTAAAAGGACCAAACTGTTCTTTTGGTTTATACCATGTTAAAGAGGTCTTGGGGCTATAGTGTGGTGTGTATGGCCACACCATATGAGTCATGTCCCACAATATGACTCATAGGACGGGGCCACACCTCATGTGCGGCAAATTTGGTCACTGTAACAAATATCGCGATTTTTTCACAGAATATTAATCAAACAATATTCTCGCATTTATATCACAAGATTTTATCATGAAACTACTGTGACTTTGGTGCAAAAATTATTTAGAAGTTATGTAGTTATTTATTAATTTATAATGATGTATTTTTAAATTTCCTATTTTCAGCAAGATTTTCCTAATAAAATCAGAAGAATAACCTCAAAATGTAAGTGAGAAATTCCTGAGCTGATAAATTATCAAGAATGAGATTTGTCATTATAAATGTGGTGGGCCACCTATATGGTCAGCACTCCCCCTCATGTTGTTGCATAAATGTTATCAATGCCCAGCTTGGAACAATTTTTTTGAAACTGACTTTGACCAAGTGCTTTAGTAAACATTCTGTGAACAATCTTGAGACTATCTGAGTAGATACTTCATTGTTAGTAACCTTTTCTGAATGAAGTGGCGGTCAACTTCAATATGCTTTATCTTCTTGTGAATGACTGGAGTATTAATAATATCAGTTGTCGAACCTTCTAACTTGAGTCCCACATCTTGCACAAGAGTTTTCCTCCATGGCTGTCCGCATGTAGCATGTGCTATAGCTTTCTATTCAACATCTGCACTTAACTTGGTTACTACATTCGGTTTCTTACTTTTCCATGTGATCAAATTTCCTCCTACAAATATGCAATATCCAGCAGTAGACTTATCAGATAGAATGCAACTGGATATGCGTTAAATAATGTTTGGAGTTGACTGATCAACCTATATAAGATTCCTTGTTCTACCAACCCTTGAGATAACTCAAGATATACATCATTGCATACAAATGTGGTATCCTAGGAAAATGCATAAATTGACTAACAACACTCATTGCAAAGGTTATGACTAACTGTGTAATCATCAAATAGATGAATTTTCCCACCAATCTGTAATATCTACTAAGCTTCAAGTAAATCTTCTTTTGCCAATTTGTGATTAGGATGAGTATCAATAGGTTGAGTACCAAGTATCCTTGCTTTTGTCAATAGCTCCATGTTAATAGCTCCACGACATACTTCTCTGACATATTGGTTGATCTAGCCTTTGCGGAAAAAAAAAGAAAAAAAAAAAAAAAACGATGAGGGGCCAATTGAGAGAATCTGGTAGAGAATGCTCAAGAGATTGTAGTCGAGAACACTCTAGAGATTCCGATAGAGTTGTGAGATAATAGCTTCAGCAGGATAATCCCATTGGTTAGTGGGAAGAGGCAGCAGTGGCTGCAATGGCACGGGGGTAGGTACATCTCGCTCTAATGGAGAAGGTAAGGTAAGGTGGTAGAAGTAGAAGGAGAAGAGGGTGAGTGGGTGACAATTCAAAGTAAGAAGGGCTTTGGGAATGGAAGACAAAAAATGGAAGAGGGTTTCTATATGAATACCCAACCCCTCTATCCTATAGGTTTTCCAGAAGGATGGTTGCCCATCAACTTTGCGAGTGTTTTCAGGCATGCTGGAGAAGTGTTGGAGGTTGTCAAACCATGTTTTAAAGGGACCGCGATACCTCATGGCTTTGCTTTCGTCCGAATGGGACATATGAGGAGTTGGAAGCAACAGGTAAAATGCTCAATAGAGAAAGTTTTGGAGGTAGGAAGATGCTGGTGCAACGGGGTAGATTTGGCCTAGATGTGGTTAATAGGGAGGAATCTTTGAAGCCTTTAAGGAAGAAAAGAGGGGCTGGGATGAGAAAGGTGGGTATGAACAGGGGGGAAATTGGAGGAAGTGTTTCCAATCAGCCAATCGATTGCCTTGAGAAGATGCACCTATTGATGGACAGAGCCGAGGAATATGATCTTAATCATACTCAGCCTTGTTCTTTTAAGGAGGTGGTTGTATTATAGGGAAAGAGCTGGTGTAATAGAAGACCATTGGTGAAAGGGAAGTCTAGAAGGAGTTGGAGGTTGTGTAGGTAAGAAAAATAGTTTGGAGAGACGCAATAGGTTCGGGGCATATTGTTTTCGTTGACCCGACTGTTGTGGATCTCGCCTAGCTGTCATTACGGAACTTGTTGGCGATGGAAATAAGACGAAACTCTTCTCTCTCACGTCAGAGCATCGTTAAAGGCATTCTGCAAGTTGGAAATAGAATTAAGCCCATTAAAGCCAACGAGTTCTGGATTTCAATGAAGCCAAGTACTAATTTGGACGAGATGGTCATAGAAGGGGCCCTTTTCAAGGATGAACTGATCAAATGTGTTAAAAATGGGAAAATACTTCTATTGTTGGGACAGAAGATGGATGGTTCTTGATATGGGGCATTCCCCTAGAGTTGTGGAATAGGAAAGTTATATTGGCGATAGGGGGTGTATCGGTGAGATCCTGGTTATCGACGAGAGCTTGGAGTTGGGCGAAGGCATTAGAGTCGCACAACTCTTTATTAGGGTGAAGAGAGCTCATCCGAGGAGTTAAGGCAAGAACGGTACTCCGCAGGAGCTACTATTAGCAGAAAATCTCCCAGCATGGGATACATGGCTAGCGAAGATGTGGCACGCACCAAGATGGCTGGCACATGTTCCCCTAGGATTTTTTTTCTTTGGATTCTGTCGCGGAGGTTTGGGCTGAGGCTTTAGGAGAAGCTAGTTCATCCCCAGGCTTGGGCATTATTTGGAGGCTTAGATGGATATGAGATTGTCGTTATGGAACACATGGTGGGTCCGGTCCAGGTCTTGGGCAAGGCTCAAACCCGAACCTCTGGAGTGGTGGTGTCTATTCTCTTCAAGTACCTCCTTTCCGTTGCTTTTAAGGAGAGACCACCATTTGGCTCTCTCGTCATTCACGCCATTCCATTGATGGTTGATGCTTCGCCACATGTGATCTATGAGTATCAAGAGGAGAGGCATGATGGCACGTGCCTCATTCGGCCAAAAAATGAAGCCCCTTCTATTTCAACAATGAACGCCTCTCCTGTTACGCGTGTTTCATGTCTAGCATGTGTGGTGGACTCAGGTATTAATTCAAAAGCATTAGTCTCATATAGCAGAAGAGGTCCGAGAGTCATCTTGCTTAGAGGAAGCTCATCTTCGTCTTTGATGGAACCCACCACTAAGAATGTGGACCAAGATTAATCATCGAATGACAATATGGAACCAGGATGCCCTGTTGAATCAGGTGACATATTCGCATTTAGAGGAGGTGACAGAGATGGTCGAAGGAGAAGTTCGATCAAAAGCAAACCTGAACGTGGTAGATGAGGTGTTCTTCGAGGCAATGGACATTACTCAATTGTAAATTACTAGCAATGCAATTATGCAATAGGGTCGAGAGCCATTTTGGAGACGGAATGCATCCATCGAGCAAAGAGAATGTTGTCCCCTTAGAATCTTCGCTCGACCTCATCTCGAAGGATGAACTCGATTGGACGAGGTATGTTATTGACAGAGTGGGAAGGAAATTGGGATTGTCATTCCAAGCTTGGGATGAGGACGCAGTTATCCTAATCCAGTTTATCGAGCAATGGGGTAATGCAGAGGCAAAGAAAAGCCCACAACGTGTTCCAAAAGGCAGAGAGAATTGATGTTGCCTGAAACATCCACAAATTGTGTTTGGAAATAAATTGAGCAGGTCCCATAAGGGCAGAAGGGTGAGGTCTGTCTCTCGATGAATATATTAAGTTGGAATGTCGGGGGTTTGGGGCGTAAGGAGAAACAACTCCAGGTAAGAGAGATTTGTAGGAAGTAGATGGCTCAGATCGTCATGCTTCAAGAAACAAAGCTCTCTTCTGTGAACAACAATCTTCTGGATGAGATATGGGGTTCACATCCGAAGGAATTCCTCTCTTTAGATGTGGTGGGGTCAACAGGTGGCGTTCTGGTTGCTTAGAATTTGTCTCTGTGGAAGAAAGTTGATAGTCGGTGCGGAGATCACTTTGGGTTTTAGATGGCTTCTCTTTGCAGTATATGGGCTGTGTAAACCAGCTATTAGATCTAGGTTTTGGGAGGATGATGCGGACACAAAAGCATTCAAGGTGTACCAACGAAGAAAGCGCCAACCACAAGTATCGTCCTTGTGGATAGGCGATTATTGAAGAACTGAAGACTTGCTAAAGACCCTTCACATGTGATTGGACACATAGAAGACCCCACTCAGGGAAGACACGTGTGAAGGAAGAATGGAGAAATAAGGCCGAAGAACTAAATAATTCGGGCGCCGATCAGGTGCCCGACCACTGCCTTTGGGCGCCCGATTGGGCGCTCGACCATAGCCTTCGGGCGCCCGAACTTCATCTGCCGAGCGCCCGAACCTCTCTGGAGGTTTTCGATCGACTTCGAGCGACTACTCGGGCGCCCGACCGAGCGCCCGAACTTTTCCGCACTTTTGATTTAATTGTGTGTTTTGCTTAGTTTTAGGGGAATTTTAGTACTTTTATGTCTTTATTTGCTTATTTAAGAGGGCTAAAGCCCTAAACTCGAATTAACTTTGATTATTGATTAATGAAAAGCCTCTTGGAGCTTCTCTCTTCCTCTCTCTCTCTCATGGTGATATTTCTTCTTCCTTGATCCCTCTTTCTTCTACTTACTTCTTATGTCCCTCTAATCCTTCTTCTAGGTAATTCTATCTTCTCTAATTTATTCGTTTCGATTACCACAATCCCCAAAATCTGATTTTTTTTTTATCCTAAACCCTAAGTTTTCAGATTTTCAAATCCTTAATCCAAAATCCCTTGATTTCCTGGATTAGAGATTCCTCTTAATTGATTGGATCATAACCATGCAAGATCGGGAGGTTCCATCCCTCGCCGGATCCAACCATAACAATAATTGAATCTCACACTTCGTGGTTGTGATGAATGGCCTATTCCAGTGCATGTTTCCTTGAGATTTTCTTAGTTCATGATGATTACTGCTAGATTTTATATTATTATTGTCTTTTATTTCCGCTGGATTATATGAGTTCTTGAGCATGCATCATAATTAGGGCATCCTACATCAAATTTGGTATCAGAGAACAAGCTTGCATGGTTTTGTCTAAATCGAGTTATCAAATTAGGGTTTGATTTTTAGGTTTAATTTAGGAAAGTTCCAGATTTAGAAAGTTTTCACGTTTAGAAACTTTCCAATTTTAGAAAGTTTCCTAATTTGGAAAATTTCCAGATTTGAGTTGTTTCCTGTTTTAATTTAATTGTGTTAGTTCATATTAGTTTTGCATTCATTGCATTCATCTTGTAAGTCATAACACCTAGTAGTCTAGTTGGGTAGAGTTTGGTTCAAGTCTTCATTGTATGCCCACGAGAAGAGGTAGAGGTTTCAGACTTCAGCCTACTATGAATAACGAGCAGTTATCTGAGCAACTTGCTCAATTGATACAAAAGATAACCGCTCTAGAAGCAGGTTAAAAGCGTGAGTTTGCCCGCCTTGAGAACCAAATCACCACTATCATGACCTAGGTTGAACAACTAGAGGCGTCCCAAAGGGAAAATCCCGCTGTAGGGGATGATGCGCACTCCCAGGTGGGAGGAATCTTTGAAGAACGAGCTGTCGCACGTGGAGGTAGTGAGGATAGAGATCGTGGTAATGGTCGTGGTGTTGTGCGAGAGGCACGAGCCACATGTGATCATCAAGACCAGCTATGATCCGGATGAGCATACGATGAAAAGTGTGAGAGTTAAGGCCCCGAGTTTTGATGGGCGTCTGGATCCCAAGGCATTCTTTGACTAGGTTGCTGACATGGACCACTACTTTAAGTGGTATGGCATGTCAGAAAACCGCAAATGCAGTTTGCTAAGATGAAGCTTGTGGGCCAAGCCAATCTCTTTTGGACCAACACCGAGTGTAAGATAGAAAGAGTTGGTAGAGCCCCTATCACACATTGGTATGAGATGAAAGAGAAGTTGAAGGAGAAATACCTTCCTCTCTCATACCGTCAGAAGCTCCTTGACCAATGGCAATCCTTACGCCAAGGGTCAATGTCTGACGCTGACTACATCGCTAAATTTAAAGAATATATGATGCGATGTGATATCCAAGAAGACTCTAGTAACGCTCTCGCATTTCAAGACGGGCCTTCGTGCGGATCTTCAGCGCAAGCTTATGACTCAGCCCTTAATGGACTTGGATAAAGCATATCAAGTTGTGCAGGAGTTAGAGCAATACCTGAAGGCTCCTGTCGTTCGTCGTTTTGAGTCCCGAGACTCTAGTGCTAGATCTAGTTCCCAGGGGACTAGACCTAATGTTGATAGTCAACCTAGAGCACTGGCGACTATTCCGCCTAAGCCTAGGGAGGACAAGGGCAAAGGGGTTCTTGGTGCAGGTCCTAGTAACATGAGCCAAGTGAGGTGCTATGAGTGTGGCAATCTGGGCCATATGTCTAATCATTGTCCTACGAAGAGCTGTGGAAAAGCCTTAGTTGTAGGCGAGTCCCACGAGGGAGGAGATAACCAGGGTGATTATGAAGTTGAAGAGTATCATCCTGAAGGAGGACTTACTGATGAGGAAGAATTAGATGGAGAAGCAATGCTTGGAGTAGTCAGGCGTGTGCTAGCCCAATCTAGAAGTAGTATTGATTGGCGTCGAAACACTATCTTCTACACTATTGCCAAGTGTGATGAAAAGAATTTTAAGATAATAGTGGACAGTGGAAGTTGTCAGAATGTGATTTCCACTAACACCTTAGATCGCTTGAAACTGAAATCCACACCTCATCCTGACCCATATAAAGTCTCTTGGGTTGACAAGACATCTCTTCCTGTCACCCATCAATGTTTAGTCCCCATCGAGTTTGGGTCATACAAGGAGTCCCTGTGGTGTAATGCTTTACCCATGGATGTGGGGCATGTTATCCTAGGTAGGCCGTGGTTATTCAATAATGATGTCACGATCTTTGGCCGTTCGAATGCGTGTACCTTCATGCATAATGGTAAAAAGATTAAACTTAACCCCATGCCACCTGAGAACACACTAGGGAAGAAGAAGGATGAGAAGGCAAGTGAGCCTAGAGTAGTGGGGAAATCCAAGCCTAAGTCTTTACATATAATCAGCGCAAGAGAGTTTGAAAAAGAGGCTAAAGAGGATTCTATGGTGTATACCCTTGTGGCTAGAGAGATTACACCTGAGGTTCCATCAGAGTTGCCCCGTGAGGTGACCTCGGTCTTGAAGGAATACAGTGATGTATTTCCTGAAGACTTACCGAATGAGTTGCCACCTATGAGGGACATACAGCATGCCATTGATCTTGTCTTAGAGTCTACTCTACCGAACCTTCCTCACTACAGGATGAACCCTGCAGAGCATGCAGAGTTGAAGAAGCAAGTTGATGAGCTTCTGCAAAAGGGTTTCATCTAAGAGAGTATGAGCCCATGTGCCGTGCCTGCATTATTGACGCCAAAGAAAGACGGCACGTGGCGCATGTGTGTGGACAACCGTGCTATAAACAAAATCACTGTCAAGTATAGGTTCCCTATACCTAGGCTTGATGATATGCTTGACATGGTGGCCAGGTCCACTATATTCTCTAAGATAGATTCAAGAGTGGATATCACCAGATCCGTATACGCCCAAGAGTTGAATAGAAAACTGCGTTTAAAACGAAAGATGGGCTGTATGAGTGGTTGGTCATGCCCTTCAGCTTGACTAACGCACCCAGTACTTTCATGCGGGTGATGACACAAGTTTTGAGGCCGTTCATGGGAAAATTTCTAATGGTGTACTTTGACGACATTCTTATTTATAATACCACTAAGGGATCACACCTTGAACATTTGAAACAGGTCTGTAGCGTCCTTAGGAATGAAAAGTTGTATGCTAATCTTAAGAAATGTGCGTTCATGTCTAGTCAAGTTGTGTTCTTAGGATTTATAGTGTCATCTGAAGGAATGCGCGCAGACCCTGAAAAGGTCAGGGCCATAGTTGAGTGGCCCGAACTGAGGAACATTCATGAGGTGCGAAGCTTTTACGGCCTAGCAACTTTTTATCGTCGATTCATTAGGGGTTTCAGCATGATCATGGCTCCCATTACTGAGTGCATGAAAAAAGGAGAGTTCGTGCGGTCTAAAGCCGCTAGTTAAGGCTTTTAAGGAAATTAAGGGCAAGATGGTAGAAGCTCCTTTCATGCGTCTACCTGACTTTTCGAAAGTCTTTGAAGTAGCGTGTGATGCGTCTGGCGTCGGTATAGATGGAGTGTTGAGTCAAGAAGGACACCCAGTGGCCTATTTCAGTGAGAAACTGAACGAGGCAAAACAAAAGTACTCCACTTACGACAAAGAGTTTTATGCGGTAGTGCAATCCCTGAGACATTGGCGACATTATCTCCTACCGCAGGAATTCGTTTTGTTTTCTGACCATGAGGCTTTGAAATATTTGCATTCTCAAAAGAAACTCAACCCAAGGCATGCTAAGTGGGTAGCGTTTCTTCAGGAATATTCGTTTGTTCTGAAACATAAGGCCGAGGTTGAAAACAAGCAAGTGGATGCCCTTAGTAGAAGAGTGGCGTTACTCAACTCCTTGAGTGTAGAGGTAGTCGGTTTGAGCAACTGAAAGATGAATACCCCACATGTCCTGATTTTGGGGGTAGTTACGCGTCACTCTCTAGTGACCAGCGTATTATGGGTGAATATGTTCTTAAAGATGGCTTCCTTTTCAAGGGAGACAGACTTTGTATTCCCCGTATGTCCCTTCGTAAATTCCTCATCTGGGAGCTTCATTCAGGAGGGATAGCTGGCCATTTTAGACGTGATAAGACCATTGCCCTTGTGGAAAATCATTTCTATTGACCAAATCTCAAACGAGATGTAGCCAAAGTTTTAGGGCAGTGTCGCACATGTCAGCTGGCAAAGCAAAGAAAGCAAAATACTAGGCTATATACGTCATTGACAGTGCCACATGCTCCGTGGCAGGACATTAGTATGGATTTCATGCTTGGGCTTCCCAAGACAATCAAGAAGCACGATTCCGTTTTTGTCGTTGTGGACCGTTTTTCAAAATGGCGCATTTCCTCCCATGTTCGAAAACGTCAGATGCGTTTCATGTTGTTCGTATCTTTTTTGATGGTGTGGTGCGTCTCCATGGGTTACCTAAAACTATAGTGTCTGATCGTGATGTCAGATTTATTAGTGATTTTTGGAAGACACTGTGGCACATTATGGGAACTCGTTTGCAATTTTCTACCGCTTACCACCCACAAACAGATGGTCAAACTGAAGTGGTAAACCGTAGTCTTGGAAATCTTCTACGTTGTCTAGTGGGTGAACATGTTAAGACTTGGGATCTAATCTTACCAACTGTTAAATTTGCTTATAATGGGTCAGTTAATAGATCTACAGGGTTGAGTCCTTTTGAAATTGTAAGTGGGTATAAACCTAGAATGCCCATAGATCTCTTACCTATGTCTGTTACCCAAAGGTCTTCTGATTCAGCCGATGCATTTGCACACCATATTCATGATTTGCATACACGTATTAGACAGCGGATAAATAAGAGCAATGATATTACAAAATTTCAGCTAATTCTCATCGTAGAGCGCAAGAATTTCAGGAAAGAGACTGCATAATGGTGCGAACAAGGCCAGAGCGATTCTCTCAAGGATCCACTAAAAAGTTACAAGCGCGTAGTGCTGGACCATTCAAGATATTACAAAAGGTTGGGTCCAACGCGTATCCGATTGACCTTCCACCTAAAATGAACATTAATCCAACTTTTAATGTGGAAGATCTAGTCTGTACCCATACTCCCATTGTCGATCCATCATCCCTTTCATGGCATTTTTCTGATTTTGCTACACAACCCCTTCGACCCCTTCCTCCACCCATTGCCCATAAAGAAGAAATTGAGGAGATCTTGGATGACGAGATAGTATTTACGAGAGATGGAGGTTTCCAGCGGTATCTTGTCAAATGGAAAAACAAACCATCGTCTGAATCTACGTGGTTGCCGGGTGAAGCATTGCAGAATATTGATTTAGATCTACTAGAGTACTACAAAAGTTTCAACTCGTTGGAGTCGAGTTTTTCTCACCCTGGGGGGAATTGATGCGGACGCAAAAGCATTCAAGGTGTACCAACGAAGAAAGCGCCAACCACAAATACCGTCCTTGTGGATAGGCGATTATTGAAGAACTGAAGGCCCGCTGAAGACCCTTCACATGTGATTGGACACATAAAAGACCCCATCAGGGAAGACACGTGTGAAGGAAGAATGGAGAAATAAGGCCGAAGAACTGAACAATTTGTGCGCCCATCGGGCGCCCAATCACTGCCTTCGGGCGCCCGATTGGGCGCTCGACCATAGCCTTCGGGCGCCCGATCGGGTGCCCGAACTTCGTTTGCCGAGCGCCCGAACCTCTCTGAAGGTTTTCGGATGACTTCGGGCGACTACTCGGGCGACTACTCGGGCGCCTGACCGAGCACCCGAACTTTCCCGCACTTTTGATTTAATTGCGCGTTTTGCTTAGTTTTAGGGGTATTTTAGTACTTTTATGTCTTTATTTGCTTATTTAAGAGGGCTAAAGCCCTAAATTCGAATTAACTTTGATTATTGATTAATGAAAAGCCTCTTGAAGCTTCTCTCTTCCTCTCTCTCTCTCTCTCTCTCTCTCTCTCTCTCTCTCTCATGGTGATGTTTCTTCTTCCTTGATCCCTCTTTCTTCTACTTGCTTCTTATGTCCCTCTAATCCTTCTTCCAGGTAATTCTATCTTCTCTAATCTATTCGTTTCGATTACCACAATCCCCAAAATCTGATTTTTTTTTTTTATATCCTAAACCCTAAGTTTTCAGATTTTCAAATCCCTAATCCAAAATCCCATGATTTCCTGGATTAGAGATTCCTCTTAATTGATTGGATCATAGCTATGTAAGATCGGGAGGTTCCATCCCTCGCCAGATCCAACCATAGCAATAATTGAATCTCACACTTCGTGGTTGTGATGAATGGCCCGTTCCAGTGCATGTTTCCTTGAGATTTTCTTAGTTCATGATGATTACTGCTAGATTTTATATTATTATTGTCTTTTATTTCCACTGGATTATATGAGTTCTTAAGCATGCATCATAATTAGGGCATCCTACATCAGAGGAACTTCAAGAAATCCCATTGAGGTTCTCCCTCCCACAGTGTAGGAGGGGACTTCAATGTGATCAAATTTATGTTTGAGAAGTCATCTGGATCTTGCATTTCCAAAGCATGAGGGCCTTCACCAATTAGTCGCAGAGGTTCGACTTGATAGATCTTCCAATGTAGGGTGCGAAATATACTCGGTCAAATGGCAAAGTAATCTGATCATGTTCCGCATGAACAGATTCAAGTGCCTCCTAACTAGATGGAAAGATATCCATTGGAACCTGACAACTAGGTACCCAACCTCTTCATGTTCAGGCTGTCTTGGCTAAAGGTGGATGGATTCTTTGGGCTGGATTAAGACTGGTGGAACTCCTTCCAAACAAATGACAAGGCTGGAGCTAGATTGCACCATAAACTGAAGCTTCTGAAAGATAAACTAAATACCTGGTACAAGGAGGTTTATGTTGAAAGGGAAGTTGAACTCTCGGTCATCATGGATGAGATTCACTCTCTTGATTTGAAGGAAGAAGGATCGGTCTTATCTGAGGAAGACTGTGTGTGGAGAAAGGAATTGCTACTTGAATATTCAAAGCATCTTAAGGAAGTTGAAATCAAATGTTGTCAATGATCCAGGGCATTATGGTTAAAAGAATTCAATAAAAATACATGTTTCTTCCACAACATAGCTTCAACGAGGGCAAGAAATAACATAATTTCTTCGATTATTGTGGATGGAAGAAGAGTGGAAGAAAAGTCGCTGGCATGTGAAGCGATTGTCAGCTTCTATGAAAAGCTTCTTTTGAAGGATGCATGGATCAGACCACGGTTGGATCTTTTGGACTTTGACGCTTTATCAGAGGAGTGGGCTGATTTCTTGGAAAAACATTTTTCAGAATCGGAATTTAAGGAGGCAATGGATAGTTTGGCTGGGACAAAGCTTTGGGACCGGATGGCTTTCCCATGGCTTTCTTTCAAGTGTTTTGGAATGTCGCGAGGAGGGATGTGCTGGATTTCATCAGTGATTTCTTCAACAAGGGCTTCTTAAGGTAGGAGTACAGGTACGTCCTTTATAGCGCTAATCCCCAAAGTAGGAGCAGATAGCATGAAAGACTTTTGTCCGATAAGTCTAATTTGGAGCCCATACAAAATCCTAACTACTTGCTCCCATGAGGTGATAGGTGATGTTATTTCTAATAACCAATGTGCATTGTGAGAGGGCATCAAATTCTGGATAGTGCCCTCATATCCCATGAGTCGATAGATTTTAGATTCCAAGAAAAGAAGCCGGGAATTATTTGCAAACTTGACATCAAGAAAGCGTACGATCATGTTGAATGGGGCTTTCTTGATTACATGTTGCGAAGAATGGATTGTGGAGCTAGTTGGAGAAGATGGATTCAAGCATGTGTTGGTTCCTTGTCCCTCTCAATACTTGAAAACGGACCCCCAAAAGGCTTCTTCAAGCCTTTTAGGGGTCTTCAGCCAGGAGACCTGTTATCTCCCTTCCTCTTTTGAATCATTGCAGAAGCTTTTGGCAGAATGCCATCTAAAGCCCAAGAGTCCAATCTTATTAGCGGCTTCCGGGCGTCCAAGCTGAGGGAGCCTATTTAACACCTTCAATTCACCAATGATACTATTATCTTTGTTACGCTCTCATCGTTTCATGATGGACAATCTCCATGAGACTGCAGTGTGCTTTGAGCTAGTTTCGGCGAAAGATTAACCTGGGAAAAGTGAGATATTGGGCATCCACTTATCTAAAGAAGAAGTGTCTAATCTCGCAACGATCTTTGGATGCAAGGCTGGGGCTCTCTCCTCTTTTTACTTGGGCCTTCTGCTGTGCACTGGCAAGCCTACTGTGCACTTATGGGATAAGGTGGTTTAGATAATGGAAAAAAGAAAACTTTCAAAATGGAAGAGTCGTTACCCGTCCTTGGGTGGTCACCTAACGCTTTTTAAAGCAGCCTTTGCCAACATGCCTCTCTATTATATGCATTGTTCGAAGTATCCCCAATATTATTGAAATATCCCTGATATTATCTATATCTCCAGCTCGGCGATACCGATAACATCAGTAGCGATACTGATAATATTGGTAGTATTAGAAATTTCAGGCATTGATGATATATCGCTAAATTTCACTAATGCATTGATATCGCTAACATCAGTATTACACGGTTGATATATCGCTAAATTTCACCAATGTATCGCCAATATTTTCAACCGTGTAAATTCCAGGTGTCTTTTGTATCTCCAATCTATCGATATCGTAAAAACATTTTACTACGTAAATTCCGGGTGTCGGTTTTATCACTAGTGTATCAGTGATATTTCGATAATACCACCAATGTATCGTCAATGTATTGATATCACCAAAAATCTGTTTATTAAAAAATTTTCATTTCAAATTTTTTTTATTAGCACATGGTTGTATCATGAAATGCATGTTTGTATGCATGTTTATGCATGCATGCATGCATGGATGCATGGATGGATGGATGGATGGATGGATCATGCATGTGTGTTTGTATGTATGTATGTGCATGTATGGATGGATCCACCATTTTCCCCATATGTCCCCAATGTTTCCTCGAGTCAACTATACATGCTTTGAAGCCCTATTGAAGGGAAACTTATTATTTGATTCCTAAATATGCAAATATGTGTCTTTTTCCCTATCATTTGATTCTTAAATATGCAAATATGTGTATTTTAGCATCTCCTGAAGTTTCACTAAAAAAATCCACCATTTTCCCCACATTTCCCCACATTTCTGGGAATCGACGATATAACTGACGATAATGATATATTGTTTCCTTATCCCTGGCAGCGAAACTTGTAGTAATACCGATACTTCAAACACTAATTATATGCACATTTTCAAATGTCCTCTCCTTGTTTGGGAAAGAATGGAAAGGCTAAGAAGGGGATTCTTGTGGAGGGGATCAGAAAAAGGCAACAAATTCCACCTATTAAAGTGGTACGATGTTTGCAAACCGAAAGGGGAAGGAGGGGCTGGCTTAAGGGATCTCCATGGCTTGAATATGGCGCTTCTTGGGCAATGACTTTGGCGGCTCGGTATAGAGGAAGGAAGTCTATGGAAGAAAGTTGTTGCTAACAAGTATGGGCTGAAAGAAGGGGAATGGGAATTGAAAGAATCCTCTCTCTACAGGGTCTCTAATGTCTGGAAGTCAATTATGTCTATGAATACGGAGTTCAAGAAAGGAATATCATATTTTGTAGGAGATGGTTCAAGAGTTAGATTTTGGGAAGACATGTGGTGTAGTGACTTGTCCCTATCCCGAATCTTTCCTAATTTGGCTCGGGTTGCGACTTCCAAATACATCAAACTTGTGGGCTATTTTTCCTCTAATGGTTTAGAAGCTTTCTGGAATCCTCTGTGTAGAAGGAATCTGACAGAGGTTGAGGAAGAGCTGCTCTTTATTCTAGGTTGTCTTCGTCTTGTTATTCCAACTGGCGGAGGCGACACCGTGGTTTGGAAATGCCACAGTTCAGGAGTATTTTCGGTCAGTTCTTTTTTCAATATGATTTAGTCAGTTGAAGCGAGAAACAAGAGATATCATCCCTTTCATTTTTGGTCATATGGCGCCCCTACCAGGGTCACGACTTTTGTATCGCTGGTGGGTAGGAAGAAAGTTTTGAGAATTGACAATTTGCAAAAGCGTTCTCTGATTATCCTGAATATGTGTTCCCTTTGCAAGCAAGCGATGGAGTCAATCGACCATCTCGTCATTCATTGTCTCTTCACTTCCAAGGTGCGGTCTTATTTCCTTTCTTCCTTTAACACGCCATGCGCCATGCTAGGTACTATTAGGGATCTTCTTTGGGCCTAGCACAGGGGAGGTTTGAGAAGTAAGGAGCTATTTGGCAATTAGCTCTTCCGGCTGTTTTGTGGGCAACATGGTTTGAGAGGAACAACCTCTGCTTTCGCAACTCGTCATGTTCAACGGAGGTAGTGGTGGCTAAGGCTTTGGTGTTGGTCTCTGAATGGACCTCCATGTTGGAAGTGTTTGGGCACTAATTGTCTGTTTCTATTTGTTGTTGTTGCTCTATGGGGTTCTTTTCCTTTTTTGTATTCTTTTCCCGCTAGCTTTTCCTAGTGGGTTTTCCTTAATAAAATCTTCGTTACCCTTTTGAGATAAATTGCCTTCCTTCAACCTCATAGCCTCTTTACCTAGGAAGGACTTGAGCTTTACCAAGTTATTGTATGAATACTTGGGCCTGCCCTTGTGCATCGGGAAGCTAGCTAAACATTTGTGGGATAGGGTGATTGAAAGGATAGAAGACAAATTGTCTAAGTGGAAAGGCAGATCTCTTTCATTAGGTGGGCGTCTAACTCTCATTAAAATGGCGTTTGCGAACATGCCATTGTACTTTGTCTCTTTTCAAGTGCCCTGAAGTAGTTTGTACAAGATTGGACAAACTAAGAAGGGATTTCTTGTGGGAAGGGAGTGCATAGGGTCTTAGGGTGCTTCATTCTATGAATTCTGCTTTGTTGGGCAAATGGCTTTGGCGGTTCGGTATGGAGCAAGATGGTTTTTGGCGAAGGATCATTGTTTCTAAATACGAAGTGCAAGAGGGAGGGTGGGGAACTAAGTTATCCTCGATGTAATAAGCTTCCCACGTTTGGAAGACAGTTATAAAGTTCTTCTACTTTCATCATGTCTATGTCTCTATAGTCTTTTATTAAGGTTACTTTGGAGCTAAATCTCTCTGGGAGGGGCCTAAAGATTTTCCTACAAATACGGCCTTCCGGGACTTTCTCTCCTAAACCCTACATGGAGTTACAAATATCGGGCAATTTAACATGGAACTCCATAAAAGTTTCAGACTCTTCCATTTTAGATTTTTAAAACATGTGGTTAAGAGTTGAAGCTTAGATCTTTTTATGGTGCTCGTGCCCACGTAGGTGGTTTCTTATAAGTCCCACGTCTCTTTTCTTGTTTCACGCACACATATACGTTTAAATTCATTGAGCGAAACAGCACAATAAATAGCATTGAGAGCTTTTGCATCACTAGCAAACCGGGCTCTCTCATCAACACTCTATTTGGAATCATCTTTAGGAGTGCTAATGGTCCTACCATCAACCACAACTTGTTCCATGGGCATATGATAAACTCGTTGAACACTAGCCCAAACCATATGATCAAGGGATTTTAAAAATATTTTCATTCTTGCCTTTTAATATGCGTAATTAGATCCATCAAAATATGGTGGTCAGTTAATGACACCCCCTCTTGGGTAGACATAATCCTAAAGCTCATTTGGATCAACTCTAGGCAATTATGCCTTTCAAGAGCAACCCACACTTGCTCAATCAGAGTTACTTGGCTGAGCTACACGGACCATTTAAAATTTATGCCTAATTAAAACTTTATCAATTAAACTTAATCAAGCAATTAACACAGCCTACCAAGCCAAGTGTGTCCAATCTCATAGACTATAAGATATTCAACAATTAAGCAAGTAGTCTATAAGAGATGTGAACTACAACTTGTGTGTAAATAAACAATCAAGTTCCTAGCATTCATATAATTCACCTTATCCCACACTTATGTGCTTTTGCACGCGGAAGCTTGGCGGAGCTACTATGAACAATGGCTAAGTCCTAGAGGGGGGGGGGGGGGGGGGGGGGGAGTAAGACCACTTAAAACTCATGCTTAATTAAGTAATTGACACTTTACCTACCAAGCCAAGTGGGTCCAATCACATAGACTACAAGATATTTAATAATTAAGCAACCGGTCTATAAGAGATGTGAAGTACAACTTGTGTGTGAATAAACATTCAAGTGCCCAACATTCAATCCATTCAAGCATTATAATTCACTAATCAAACTCACAATGCATGAATAGAAATGTGCTCAAATAACAATCACAAACACAAGCATGTATAGTGGTTCGGGTCTACTCCACTCTCGACGAACGCACTTTACTTGAGTGTACCGGTAGTCATTATCTCGGAGGTTTTAAATCAAGTTTACCTCTAACGTTTACAATTGATTTTCTATAGGTTCACCAACAACCTCGGTCCTACATAAAACCGGCTCCTTCGGAGACTTAGTTGGTTTTTTATCAGCTAACCAACAACCACTAGAGGTCCTAATCCAAGGCCCTATGTACACTCCCACCGAAGGCTCCTCACGGAGAATAATACATACTCACCCATATTCGATGAATTTGGCCTTACACAAGAGCTTAGTTCCTAATCCAAGAACCTATCAAGTTTGGCAATTCAAACTCTATACTCAATTCCCCACAGGAAAAGAGTGGATGGACTCTACAAATTGATAACCTTACTTGTTGGATTTGAGTCCCTTTGTAATGCCGTTCTTGAGATGCTTCTTCATGCTCTTCCATGCTTGAATCCGTAATTTAATTGCTCCCTCGAACTTTGATGTCAATCTTCTTTGGCTTCAACGATCGGCTTGCTTTGCTTGTGATGCTCCGATGAAGTGACCAAGGTAAAAGAGAGGAAGATTGAATCTTCTACAACTAATGGGAAGTTGATTTCCAAGAAGGATTCACTTATATAAGTCTCTTAGAGATTTAAATAAGGTTTTACATATAAGCTTGGTGTCTAAACTCTAGAGAATGAGAGAGATCAATGTTCATCTCCATTTTGAGCCTTGAATGCTCTTGCTTATGATGAATCACAAGGGATATGACTTGAATTTCCTAGGATTAGAGCCCTTAATGATATGGTGTTGTGGTGGTTTCTAATGCACTAAAAACCTATCTCAATGGCCATAGCCCGAATGCCATATAAATAGACTTTAAGTTCCAACAGTAAAGGGGGGGGGGGGGGGGGGGGGGGGGGGGGGGTCGGAAAATGGCTATTGTTGATCAGTCGATAGAGCCTTCGGTCGGTCGAAAATGACCATCAATTGGTCGAACCCAACTCGATTTAGTCCAGAGAGTTTCTGTTCAGTTTTGGCCATTTTCGATCGGTCAACCAGGTGCTATTGATCGGTCGACATCGATTGACAGATTGGTCGATTAGTTGAACCTAGTTCGATTTAGGAAGATAGTTTTGTTTAGTTTTGGCCTCTTTCGATTGGTCAATCTGAGCCGTCGATCGGTCAATGGATCGGTCAACGACACTTTAAGCTTTGTTGTTTAGGGCAAATTGTTTGCAGCAACTTGAGGCCTCTAAGGCCTAACAAATTATGGTTCTTTTAGGACTCCTAAGGCTAATGAATGATGACCAAAGGTTTACCTATTGAGATCAAGTCATCTAGAGGCTATGGTTGTTTTGGTTCTAAGGGTCAAGGACACCAAGGCACCTCATTTACCTTTTTTTTCTCTCTTTGATGCTTCTTGTTTTCATGTGTCTTCGGTCTTCAGTTTCCAAGGGCTCAACTGACTCACTGACACACAGAGTCACGTAATTGACAAACAAGGTGCACAAACAAGTTCACTAACACAATTTTTACCCTTATATATTAACTTTGAAGGGTAAAAACTAAACAAATTCATACTGAACCAAAGAAATTCATACTTACCCAATTTTACCCATTTTCACCTTGGGAATCCAAGGATTTTGGTTAAAATCTCTTCAAATGCATCAAACTTACCCATATACAAGGATTTCAACTTGTTTCATTACTAATCTATTGAAAAAGTGAAGTAAAAAATTGGATTTTTCTCATATTTGGCATTCCTTCCCCAAAACCCTCTCTCCATCTACCAAATTCATGTTGCGATGTGAAACAACTCAAGAGGAGTTGTTAAAGTTAAAACATGATTGAAAGGAGCTAAGCAAAAATATTCGGGGCAAGAAGTTTTTTTTTTCAGATTTTTTGTGATTTATGGTAGTTTTAGTTGAAATTTTGTAAATATATAACCAAAAATCACCTTATGGGCAACTACACTTTGTAAACTATGGATGATAGTTTTCCATTGTTTAGGGGACAACTATGGACAGGACTTAAACTCAAATGATAAAAAAATCCATAGATTTTTTTTTTTTTTTTTTTTTTTCCAAATGTTAGTATGGATTACAATGGAAATCCATGTCTATGTATGATTTTCATGCAGTGACATGGATTTGTGGTGAAAAATTAACATTTAAGTGAAAAATGGGGAAAATTGGTGAAATCCCAACTTTTCCTTTTTTATATTGGAAAATGTGTTTTTCACTATTAACTAAACTGGAAATTTTATATATTAACAAGTGTGTTGGCAGATCTGTTGATTGGCTACAAATTTTAGATATTTATACTAATTTTTTTCCACAACACATTGTTAGGCCCCTATAAAATGGAAACTTATTGTGTATGGTTATTTTTGCAATATTTTGATTCGTAAGTGTAAATATGTCTTTTAACATTTCCTGAAGCTTCACTGAAAAAATCCACCTTTTTCCCAATGTTCCCCTCAGACAACAATATTTTGCTGAGAATCAGTGATACTGTTACATGTTTCTGCATCCCCATCATCGATATATGTAATAATACCGATACTCTGAACACTTCATATGCCATACATGATTTGAATTCATTCTTAACAGCTAAGATTAATCCCGATTTTGACAGATTAATAATCCAAAAGGATTTCAGTCCGACGAAGATGGCTGGTTCATTCCCATTAGACCCTTTTCATTTCATGTCCCACCTTGATAGGGGCTATACAAATTTGACCAGTGGATATAACCCAAAATATTCACTTGGTTCCACATGAATGTATGTTGGGGTGTGTTTATATCGATAGATTCTTTTTTTTCTTTTCGTTTTTTTCTTTTCCCCTGCAGCTATGTTGCTATGAATCAAGATGCTCATGGAAATTATTTCAGGAGGTTGGTAGGAGAATACGAAGGAATGGAGAGAAAAGCATCGTCGCTGGAAGCAGAGTTGAGAGACATGCATGACCGCTACTTCCATATGAGCCTAAGATTTGCCGAAGTAGAAGCTGAACGAGAGGAACTCGTAATGAAAGTTAAGACTCTGAATAATGGGAAAAGGTGGTTCTCATGAATCCGAAAATATGGATTTTCTCCTACTCTCTTTACATTTTGTATTTCTTTTCTTTTCCCTTTTTCTTTCGTATATTTTCTTCTTTGATAGTCATTCATATTTTGGAGGGGGAATAACAGGAGGGAAGAAGATTTGAGCTGTAATTATGAAAGAGACGGGATTTGAGAGCTCTGTAATTTTGATATAAATGTAAAGAGATCTCCGTAATTTTGCAATAAATGTAAGTATACACAATCCAATGCGATCTGAATGAGAGAGGCAATTGAGCAATTACAAAAGATCATATGCATCCCATTTTAGCTAGAAATATACAATTGCTGTGATTCTTTACAGGAGCAGATTAAAGAGGCTCCATGTGTCATGGTGCATGTATCTGATATCCATGCCATTGATTAGATGGGAGCCACAGTCAAGGTGTCCTGGCCCGAAATCAGTTGGGTCCACTAATCAGGTAGGTGGGCCATGTATGTATGAGAAAAATGGGCAGTTGAGAAAGATAACCAATGGTCTCTGTTCAAATACATGTGGGACCCATCCAATGAGTGGACCTTGAAGTGAACAGCACCTGATGAGCAACATGGATGACTCACACTTGTGCTTCATACCCCATGAGTCACCTCCCTCCCTCAAATCTCTCCTTGCCTTGAAATTTCAAGGTGGTCATTGCACTTTTAGGCCAGCAGGTCGTTCTGGGGTCTGAAACTTAGGCTTAGCTATGTAAGGGGTTGGGCCTCAATTGTCCAGTAATCCAGACAGTCCAGCAGATGCGCAACACCCAACTCAGCATTAGGTTACCCAAAAATCTCCCATATTGAAGGATCCCAACAATGTTGTAAGTGTTCTTAAACAGACCTTTAAATAATAATAATAATAATAATAATAATAAAAAGGAAACTAATGCTCCTGCGGTTTCTATTACTAACTATACATTTTCCAAGACTCGGTCCCTGCTGCAGACAGATCCATACCCTTATTAGGCCCATGGGCCTCACCTTTCTGCCCAATGAACAGCCTGAATCTTGCTTTGCTCATATGCCCATATGCCCTCGTACGAGGATTCTGCACAGGTATAAAGTATCATCCCTAACCAGAACATATTATCAGCCAAACGACTACGACGATACAGTACACAGTAAAATCCCTGTTTTGCAATGGCCCCTGCCTGAATTGGGCTAAATCATCCCTGACACGGCCGCATCATCCTGACCCAATCCTACCCAACTCAGACGAGTTGAACCCCCAGTCACTCCTGTAGGACTGCTCCTGTCTAAATATATATAAACGGCAGAAAAGCGCAGTGTTTGTGCCCCCTGGGTGATGCGTTTTTGTGATCCAAACTGTGAATCAGGTGAGCCTAAACACTGTTACTGGACGCCCCAAAAATTAGGCTGATCCAGAACTCAAGTGGGCCACACCATAAGAAAATTTAATACTTGCATGAAAATAAATAAATATTCAAGTGATTGTCACCTACCGATGACTGTATTGGTGGTAGAGTGAACACCATTTGAATGGATCCAATTCCATTAAAAAAGAAAAAAACATCACAGTGGGACCCACACGTTTTGGAGCATTCATGCAGCTGCCCACCAATGATTTTATCACGCTGATTTTTTGGTCGTCCAATTTTAATGGTGGGGCACACTGTTTGGATAGTTTGATTCCAAAAAAAAGAAGAAAAAAAACTTCACAATGGACTCGACACGTTTTCTACCGTATGATGTATAAATGATGATTGACGCTCACTTGGAGTAGGGCAGTTTCTTCTTGAGACCAACAGAATTCAATGGCTTTTGGAATCTCATGTGCACATTCCATCGTACAGCTGGTTATCTTTGTCAATGGGTTATCTAGAGGGAGGATCAGCTTGATTCTCCACAGGGGCGATCTTCATGGTGGGGCATCCACTGATGTCCTACACAAGTGATATTTTCAGTGGAAGAGACGGTGTCTGTGTCACAAGTTGTGGTACCGATGCCTGTATGTGATCAGCTGTCACACTTGAACGTGATGAGTCACCTGTCAGTCACGTCTTAATCATGTTAGATATAGGTCTATTTGTCGGTGGGTCCCCACAGTTAAAACTTCAAACATTTCCAGCTTTATATCCCTTTTTCAACTCTTTTCTGAACATTCAAATTCAAAGCATAGAAAGGATTGCGACAAAGAAATAAATAACAGATGTGATAGAGGTAAGCCATGTCATATCTCGACTCTGTAGGAAGGCATTTCTCCTCTTAGAGAGACCAGTTAATATTTATTGTGAGACGTGATAGAGGTAAGCCATGTCATATCTCGACTTCAATTGTAGGAAGGCACCTCTCCTCTTAGAGAGACCAGTTAATATTTATTGTGCATTAGGCTGCTCCTGACCATCTAAATCATTAATTGTGATCAGGACATTCCAACTATAGGATCTGAGACATTACTAGATCCTTTCTACTCTCATAATAATGAGGTGCATCACGGTACATCCGCGGTCATCTTTGGCTTTATGCTAAAGTCCTTGAGATTGTATAGATACCATCAAATTTTGTGTGTTAGTGCACTTATTTGTGGCATATTAGTGTATATTATTTGTCAATCATATGCGTCCATGTGTTGTAACATCAGTTGAGCCTTAGCAAGCTAAAGACCGAAGATTCAAGTGGACAAGAAGCATTAAAGGAGAAGAAACAGGTAAATGAGGTGCATTGGTGGTCCTATGCCTTAGAACTAAAATAACCCGTAGCCTCTAGATGACTTGAAGGTAATAGGTAAACCATTAGTCATCATTAACGTGCTTTAGGAATCCCAAAAGATCCATTTTATATAAGGCATCAGAGGCCCAAGAACTGCTAGAAATAGTTCTACTCAGCACAGGGTTGACCGGCTGAATTTAATGGTTGACAGGTCAAAATTCGCCAAAACTGTCCAGCAACATTTGGGCCACAGTCGAACCATTCGACCACCCAGTCGGACCGTCCAACGGGAGGGTTGGACCATCCAACAATTCCCAAAAAGATATTGTCTGATTTGTGTTGAACCTCCAATTTATACATGATATAGCCCATTACATCACATTATATGCATGGTTTGCATGTTTAAAAGGCCCATCTAATGCATGTTTTGTGATTGTAGGAATGAGAGCGAACTTCGCCCAATTGGTGACCAAAAGGAGCCATTTAGAGCCATTGGATGAAGATTGACGGAGGACCAAAGAAAGAAGAAAGCAAGGACAGGAGAGAGAAGAAGAAAGGAAGAAAGAAACTACGAAAAGAAGAGGTCCGACCGGTCATAACCGGTCGGCCAAGGGAGCCAGACCGGTCAAGACCGGTCGGCCACACCACTGTCCTCCTTGTGAAGCCTCTGGACCCACGACCAGTCTAGCCAGACCGGTCAAGACCGGTCGGCCATCAGGTCAGCCACTTCCTGTGCACGCTGGACTAGTTACAAACTCTATCTGACCGGTCAAGACCGGTCGACCATGCACTAAACAACAAGTAACTAAATTGGGTTCCGATTTTCTCTGCGCAAGTGCGTAACCTTACACAAATTCTGAAAATTTCCGACGCAATAGAGATTCCCCACTATAAAAGGACACTTAGGGTCTCTTCCTAGGGCATCATAGAAGCTGAGTAACTTCGTGGGAGAGGAAGGAAGTCGTCGTGGAGCGTTTGTAACCCTCCCAACTCCGGGTTTTTTTTTTATGTTTTCTAGTTTTCTTTTATGAGTTCTAGTTGTAGTATGACAATGCTCAGCTAGAATCTCTCAGCTAAGGCTGAGAAGTGAAGCTTGTAGCCAATTTCATGTTTAATTCAGTTTGATTCAAGTAGCTTCATTACAAGTTCGAATTTTGAATGTTCTAGTTCTTATAAAATTGATATTTTTAGAAGTTTTATGAGAGTTCATGTGCTTCGGACATGGATTCCTTGCAATTCTCTGAGATTATCATGTTTTGCTTGATTAAATTCGAATTATGGTAACCCTTGAGCATGCCATAGTCCATAGGCATGGCTGTTACTCCGAAAGCTATGATTTCGAATGCTCTATGTGGTTGAATAGGACTAGAACTTGGAAGTTCAACTTAAGTGGGATTGAATGCGTTTAATGCTTTATCTTCCAACTAGATGAGAGATAGAACTTCAAATCTAGTTGTGTTTTATGCTTGGATTGATTGGATTAACATGGGATTACTATAAGTGGATCCTTGAAAGCCTTAATTTCTTAATTATTGTTTTTCTCAAGTTACTGTTTTTAACACAATTCTCTCAATTAAATCTCTTAAAATATTACAATCCTAGTTGGTGGAATAGTTTAGAAGTTTTTTTCTAATTCCCTGTAGATCGACCTCGGTCTTACCGAGATTTATTACTACATCGCAGCCTTACACTTGAGGCGAGCGAACAATTTGCATTCTAGACGAGCGGTTGACGCCCAAATTCGGTCGACCGACGGTCCACTTCGACCGACCAACAGCTCGAGTTGACAGGCCGATATCTAGTTGTTTCTGCCCATTTTTTTCCATTGGAACTGCAACTCTTTATATAGGGCTTTCCGACTTTGGGCAATAGGATGGGTTTTTGAGTGATTTAGAGTTCACCACTCCATATCCATAGAGGCTCTAAACCTCCTTGAGGAATTTGGGGATGTC
This sequence comes from Liriodendron chinense, assembly GCA_003013855.2. Taxonomy (NCBI): domain Eukaryota; kingdom Viridiplantae; phylum Streptophyta; class Magnoliopsida; order Magnoliales; family Magnoliaceae; genus Liriodendron; species Liriodendron chinense. The sequence goes on from ML058451.1 coordinate 950,784, forward strand.
ATGCCCCATGAGTTAGTTGCCCAAGTGCCCCCTAGGAGGGCAGTTTTTTAGCCCTCAATTATGCATATTCTAACCCCAATCTATCATATTTTATGCATAGTTTACATGTTTAAAGACTAATCTAATACATGTTTTTGTGAATGTAGGAATGAGAGAGAGACTTCACTAATATGATGTCAAAAGAGTCACTTTGCATGCATTGAAGATCAATAGAACAAGTGCCAAGAGGTAGAGGAAAGAAGCAAGAAAGAAAGAGAAGAGAAAAAGAAGAAAATACAAAAAAAAAAGTCTCAAAGACCTGTCCAAATACCAATCCTCAGTAGTCCAGAAACTCAGATCTTGTTGGACATTTTTTAGCTTTAAAGACCAGCCTCCAGACTGGTCCTCAGTGTTCCAGAAACTCCGATTTTCAGTTTCTAAATTCGAGTTTCCAAAGTGCAGAAGGACTCTGCGTTTTCTCGAATCTTCCAAATCAATGGTGGATCAAAGCTATAAAAGGACACTTAGGGGTGGATCTAAACTTATTCTAGAAGAGATCTAAGTTCATGGGATGTGAAGAGGATCATCGTGGAGCGTCTACAGCTCCTCCAAATGCGGGTTTTTCTAGTTTTTAGTAGTTTTTCCTTTGAGTTTTAGTTCAACTTCGTAATGGTTGGCTAAACCTCTTAGTTAGGGCTAAGAGGTGAAGCTTATAGTTGTTTACAATGCTTAGCTTGAACTAATACAAGTATTTTTATTTAATGAAGAACACTTCTAGTTCTATTTTGAAATAAAGTTAGTATTTTTAGTTTAATCTTCTCTCTTGTAATTTTGCTTACATGAGATGTTTTGATTTACTGAGATTGCTTAATGGGGTATTGTTGATAGGATTTTGGGTTGTAGAGATCTTAGATCCATCATGATATATTGGATGCTATGAGATCTTACAAACCAAGTTTCTTAAGTGCTTATCTAGAACTAAATTAGAAGGGGTTCTTATCTTTTGATTTGATCTGAGATAAATGTTTATGTATTGATTTTGGTTCAATTGAAGTTCAATTCATGCTTCTAAATTAAGTCTAGTGACAAGACTTGAGGAAGAATAATGAATGTGATCTCTCTTATTTTGTGAAGGATTGGGTTGTGTGATTGGATACGCTCAATGCCTTAGTTGGTATGAGATAACCATATCAGTAGATGATTCATCCATATTAGCTATATTATGATGATTTGATTGCTCTATATTCCGATTAGATAGGGACAAAAATTCGATTCCGATTCAGTTATTGGCTTGAATGATTTGAATTGGCATTGTGAATGATTATAAGTGGATCCTTGATGCTCTAGTATTTTATTTTTCTGATTTAGTTCTAAAGTAGATAGTTTTATGTTCTTAAAATCCATCCATTAATATAATTCTGAATTTAGTCCATCCTATTTACGTAGTTTAGAATTGTTACGACAATCCCCGAGGATCGACCTTGGTCTTACTGAGAATTATTACTACATCGCGGCCTTGCACTTAAGGCTAGCGAACAACAGCCTACCACAAGATCGAGTTGGAGCCTGGAGCCAAACCAGCTGATGAGATCTAAGGGCTCGTTTGGCATCTCTACTCTAATTCAATAAGAGCTTTTTGAATAAGAGCTACTTCAATAAGTCTTTTCTATTCTAGCTCTGTTTTAAATAAGCTCATTTAGTAAAATTTCCAAAAAAAAAAAAAAGCTCTTATCTAAAATGAGCACGTTTGGTAAAACTTTCAAATAAGAGCTTTTTTTAAGGGTAGATGACATCATTTTTAAAGATTACAACAACTTTAATATAAGAGCAATCCAAATGGTTGTTTTGGTGGATCGTTCATCATGTGGGGCCCAACATCACTCCTAATTGTCCTTTATGTGGGGCCCCTCAATATCCACTGCCCATCACCCATCATGTGGACTCCACATTTGATGTGTCCATAGTGTGGGCCCTACCTTTGAAGTGGAATGTCCATCATGTGGGGCCCACTTTTGATATCCACCATTCATCATGTGGGGTACACCTCTATGTGGATCATCCATCATACGACCCACTTTGGATATGGGTCATCCATCATGAGAGACCTTGGATGTGGACCGTCCATTAGGTGGGGCCCACTTGATGTGAATTGTCCATTATGAGGGGCCACACTTTTATGTGGGTCATCCATCATGTGAAGCCCACTCTGCCCATTATGTGGGCCCACCTTGATGTGGACCATTCATTGTGTGGGGCCCCACCTTCATTATGTGTCATTCATCATGTGGGCCCATCTTTGATATCAACTGACCATTATGTGGCCCACCTTCAATGACCATCATCCATCATGTGGATCCCACCTTTGACGTGGATTGTCCATCAAATGAGACTCACTTGATGTGCATGTTTTGTCATGTTGAGTCACACTTTAATGCAGGCCATCTATCATGTGGGGCCCACCTTTGAGGTGAACCCTTCATTACGTGGGCCCAACTTTAATATGAGTCATTCATCACAAGGGGCCCATCTTTGATGTCCACCATCCATCATGTGGGTCCCACCTTTGTTGTGGACCACTATCATGTGGGGCCCACTTAATGTGGATAGTCCATCATGTGGGACCCACCTTTGATGTCCACATCCATCATGTAGGTCCCACCTTGGCTGTGGACCGTCCATCATGTGGGGCCCAACCTTTAATATGGGTCATTCATTATGTAGGCCCACCTTTAATGTCAACTTTCCATCCTATGGTCTCCCATTCAATGTCCACCATCCATCAAGTGGGTCCTAACTTTGATGTGGAACATCCATCATGTGGGTCCCATATTTATTGTGGGCCATCTATCATGTGGGGCCCACTTGATGTGGATAGTCCATCATGTGGGACTGTAACGCCCCAAATTTCAGAAGTCGAGCGTGACCTCGACCCTTGAGATTTTGGGTGTCACTATGCTTATGCGGAAGCGTGATTAATGCATTTATGATTGATAGTATCATGTCGCAAGTTTAAAACTAAATAAACATTAGAGTTTTCTGTTT